>OZ007597.1:300377161-300881161 GCA_963931845.1 Maratus michaelseni
GTTTGACACATTGTGATGTCATATGTATATTACATCAGAAAACAATTCGATGGGTGTTATATGTCAGCAGCATAATAAAGTTTAGTCGGTCAAAACAATAGATAGAACACCCTATATACTGTAATTATCAAATGGTTTCCGAATAAAAAACGAAAATATCCGTTCCACTGGAAATTGTCTTCTATGAATATCATATAAAGCTTAGGGAGTCTTCTTTATACTCAAATTTTACCACCTAACTAATACTTAATATATTTATATATTTTACGTAAAAATACCAAACGGGAATTCATTCGGTCTAGTAGTTTAATAATTATGAAGTTTTAAGCTTGGAACTTCTAATGTTAAATTCATTTGTAATCGTTGCAAAACAGATTGCAATGCAGGTAGTTTTTAAACATAACTCTAAAACAACTTGGCAGAATGAATTTTAATTTTCGATTCGCATGTTTAAAGCTTCTTGAAATAGATTTCTGTTAAAAAAAATCATAAGTTAAAGTTCCTAATTTTTTTGAAAAAATATATTTTTTCTGAAATTAATGACCTATGGTTATGTTAAACAGAAATATATTTCTAGAAACTTCAAATATGCGAATCAAAATGTACAGCTCATTCTGCTAAATAAATTTTTTAGTTATATTTTAAAAACTACCCGCATTACACTCTGGTTCTGCAACTGTTACAAATGAATTTAACATTAGGAGTTCCAAGCTAGAAAACTTCATAATTTCTAAAATACTAGACCGGATGACTTCCCGTTTGGTATCCTAACGTACAATGTACCAACTACCAACCAATCCAAATAGGATGTCAAAATTACGCGTTCGTAGTGAAATTTTTCTTGTTTGGTGTAGAGTTTCAGCATGCAAACGACACACTAAACTTATATATTTTTTAACATAAATGCTAAAAAGACATAATTTTCCGTTAAATGGCTATTTCAATGTGTCAATTTGGAGATGAACCCTCTAACCCAGCCATACTCAACCTGCGGTCCGGAGACCTTTTATGTGCGGCCCGAGACACATAATCATTAACCTCTATTTATTACATTAATTGAAATGTGTATAAAAGTTTTTAAGACCCTCACTGTTCTTTTATATATTTTCATGGGAAGACAAAAACTGTCCTGTTATTTAAAATTATCTTAAGTACTGTTTCCTTAGTCAAAAGTTCTTTTTACATGTAGTTCTATTTGTGCTATAGTGGTGTATACATTTCTTAATCTTCAGCACTAAAAAAATATTATTCCAAATTTATTACAATTGCACTATACATTTTTACACTTAAAAAAAAAGTTTTTGTATTGAGAAAAATATTAATTTATTAAAGCAAATCACCTTATTTTTTTCTTTAGAACTTGGAAATGCTACATGGTTATATTATTACGTTTAACTAATAATGCTTATTAGGGTTGAACGTTTACCGTGGAAAAAATTGACAGCAAATTTCTTTTTCGACAAACGTTCAATCCTACTGATTATATTAACTTTATTATATAGGTTTGTTATATACTACTTTTTTTAAATCTTACTATTTAAATTACCACTTTTTTACATTATAATATAATTATGTTGTGGACCGCCGAACGTTCCAAACATATGTTTGCGGCCCTCGAGAACAAAAGGTTGAGTATGGCTGATCTAACCGCTTATCCTGCGATTTCGACGGGCAAGACATTTATAGAAAAAATTTATATAATGCGAAAATTTTAAAGAGATTTTCTTTTAAAAATTTCACAGTGAAAAGAAAAAGGCAAATGATAAACTGACTACCCATTTCAAATACATGATGATTTGAAATATGTAATAATATAACAGGATTTTGAAACAATAATTAAGCGAGTAGAGGGTTAAAATGTATGAAGTGTCTTTTTTTCTTTGGCAATCTGTACATTGAAAATTGTGTATTTTTAATAAAGTAGTATTACGTATCTACTTTTTTTCTTTTACTTTCATTTGCAACAGCTTGCAGTAAAAGCACACAATATCTTAACACTTTTATTGCGTCTATATCAGTTGGTAACAGATCGATAATGACATTTATTACATAAAATTAGCTATAAATTAATTGTTGCAAGAAATGTGACGCCACAACAACGTGTGGGGAAGGTGTCACTCGGGTTTAAGAATCTGTGACACTGAGAAGGTGGATATTAAATTTGCGTGACAATTAACGGATGACCCCAAGCATTGAATTAATTAGATACCGTTTTGGACAATTTTCTTGTTAGTAGAGAGAGTTGCACCGAATATTTGATCAGTAATTTTACATTAAATTCAAACATTGAAGTTTAGTAAAAATATATTTTCTTAATTAGTATTGAAAATTTAGAGTGAACTTATGAAAAATTTTAATTAATCAATATTTTATTGGATTTGTCACATCCCTTATTTTAGAGCTTACTGTTGTGTCCTTTGTCTAATTTCATTTAAATTTATTGTTATACATATATATATATATATATATATATATATATATATATATATATATATATATATATATATATATTAGAATTTAGAGCTGATTTTTGGTTCTTATTATTTTTATTCTTCTCTATAAATAAGTTTCATTTAGAAAAGAAAAGAAAAAAATGTGGGAAAAAATGACCTCTTCCCCTCCCCACCTCCATATCTAGAAACACTCTTTTAACTTGTGGGAGAGTAAAGTGGGGAAGAATTTAGATATTTATATATTATTACTGCAAAGTAATAGACGGAGACAGAAATTAAAATATATATATTTAAAATTATTTTTATCTTGTGCGTTGGGGTAGAGAGCCAAATTGGTCTCCATGGATCAAGTTTTCCCATATATGCATTTAGGTCGATAGATGGTGGTGGTGGTGGGGGGGGGGGGGATTTTAGAACATATTAATAATATTTATTAAAATCGCTATTTTTTAATTAAATAAATTTTTAATTTATTTATAATATGTGTGGGAATTAAATATAAGTTTTGACTGGGTAAAACGAAGTTTTTTAATCGATTAATCGGATTTTTGGGGGGTTTCTGTTTTGTTTTACGTGATTTTAATTTTCGTTTAATTAACTAAATCTTCATAAAAAATAAAGGTTTTACTTTTTTTTTGCAAGGGCGAAAATATTTTTGAATGCGTAGGAAATATAATAGACCCCGAAAAAACTGTTAAAAAAACCTTACGTTAATGAACATCTACTGATTTTATGTTATTTTAATAAATACATTTCCTATTAAATTTGTCTGTAAAGTTTTTTTATAGGCAATAATTTGTACAGTTGCCTCGATTCTTTATTTATATTCATTCTAAAAATATAATTAAAATATTTTTTGAATATTGTATAAAATGTCCTTATATAAAAATTAAAATTACATATACGTAAAATGGAAGATCAGAATTAAACTCACCTACATGTTTATTTTCAGATAGTACGAATTTTGACCGCAGAAATGACATACGATACTACTTTAAATAGTGCCGTAAGTAAGCTATCCTATTTGATGAAATCGTTTACAATGTTCGTTGGTGAAACATTAGTGGGAAATTTTGCAGACAGAATTTCATTTTCAAATTTTAATAGTTTTTTAATTAAAAAAATTAATTGAATTTTAGATAGCATTTCAATTAAGAGAACCGATTAACTCGATTAAATAAATTGATAGGACTAAGCATTGATCGATTAATTGGCACATCTCTAAATTATATGTATATAACATTTTTAGTTAACTAATTTAAATTAACAACCCGGATTTGAAAAGAATTCACGCAACCTTACATCTCATGTCGGGATCATTAAAATGAGTACCAAGCTTTCTTAAGAACTAAACACTGAGGATCGCAAGTTTAGGTTGACCACCCGACCTAGACAGTACTACATAGCACATTAAGGCCCATGGTCAAGAAAATCAGGCTGGGCACTGTAGGCCAAGATTGTTAATGAATTGTAGCGCCCCAAAGGTTAGTTAATTTAAAATTTTAATATTTTTATTTAATTTAATTTTTTAATTAAATTAACATTTAATAAATATCATATATTCTAATACGAGCAAATCTTGTGGGTGGTTATATATATATATATATATATATATGCAAAAATTATCTTAAAAACGGCTCTAACGATTTTGACGCAATTTCGTATCCTACCGTTTTGGGGCACCAGAAAACCATTGGGCTAGGTCGCATGCTCGAGAAAATTCAATTAGTGGGTCATTTTGGGTCATGGTCTAGCTAATTGTATCTAAAAAACGGTTCAAACGATTTTGACGAAATTTTGTATCCGACCATTTTCGGGCATGAGAAGTCAATTGGGCTGGGTCACACGTTCGAGAACTTTCGATTAGTGGGTCATTTTTGGATAAACGCGGGTCAAATTAATTTTATCTAAAAAACGGCTCTAACGATTTTGATTAAATTTTGTGTCCTACGAGTTTCGAGCACGATAAAAGCATTGGGATAGGTCGGATGTCCGAGAAAATTCGATTAGTGGGTCATTTCTGGATCAATGTGGGTCAAGATCTAAAAAGCGGCTCAATTTACACTAAATTTTGCATCCAATGGTTTTCGGGCACGAGAAGACTGTTGAGCTAGGTCACATGTTCGAGAAAATTCAATTAGTGGGTCATTTTGGGTCATGGTCAAGCTAATTGTATCTAAAAAACGGTTCAAACGATTTTGACGAAATTTTGTATCCGACCATTTTCGGGCATGAGAAGTCAATTGGGCTGGGTCACATGTTCGAGAACTTTCGATTAGTGGGTCATTTTTGGGTCAACGCAGGTCAAATTAATTTTATCTAAAAAACGGCTCTAACGATTTTGATTAAATTTTGTGTCCTACGAGTTTCGAGCACGATAAAATTATTGGGCTAGGTCGCATGTCCGAGAAAATTCGATTAGTGGGTCATTTCTGGGTCATTGTGGGTCAAGATCTAAAAAGCGGCTCAATTTACACTAAATTTTGCATTCAATGGTTTCCGGGCACGAGAAGACTGTTGGGCTAGGTCACATGTTCGAGAAAATTCAATTAGTGGGTCATTTTGGGTCATAGTCAAGCTAATTGTATCTAAAAAACGGTCCAAACGTTTTTGTCGAAATTTTGTATCCGACTATTTTCGGGCACGAGAAGACTATTGGGCTGGGTCACATGTTCGAGAACTTTCGATTAGTGGGTCATTTTTGGGTCAACGCAGGTCAAATTAATTTTATCTAAAAAACGGCTCTAACGATTTTGATTAAATTTTGTGTCCTACGAGTTTCGAGCACGATAAAATTATTGGGCTAGGTCGCATGTCCGAGAAAATTCGATTAGTGGGTCATTTCTGGGTCATTGTGGGTCAAGATCTAAAAAGCGGCTCAATTTACACTAAATTTTGCATTCAATGGTTTCCGGGCACGAGAAGACTGTTGGGCTAGGTCACATGTTCGAGAAAATTCAATTAGTGGGTCATTTTGGGTCATAGTCAAGCTAATTGTATCTAAAAAACGGTCCAAACGTTTTTGTCGAAATTTTGTATCCGATTATTTTCGGGCACGAGAAGACTATTGGGCTGGGTCACATGTTCGAGAACTTTCGATTAGTGGGTCATTTTTGGGTCAACGCAGGTCAAATTAATTTTATCTAAAAAACGGCTCTAACGATTTTGATTAAATTTTGTGTCCTACGAGTTTCGAGCACGATAAAATTATTGGGCTAGGTCGCATGTCCGAGAAAATTCGATTAGTGGGTCATTTCTGGGTCATTGTGGGTCAAGATCTAAAAAGCGGCTCAATTTACACTAAATTTTGCATTCAATGGTTTCCGGGCACGAGAAGACTGTTGGGCTAGGTCACATGTTCGAGAAAATTCAATTAGTGGGTCATTTTGGGTCATAGTCAAGCTAATTGTATCTAAAAAACGGTCCAAACGTTTTTGTCGAAATTTTGTATCCGACTATTTTCGGGCACGAGAAGACTATTGGGCTGGGTCACATGTTCGAGAACTTTCGATTAGTGGGTCATTTTTGGGTCAACGCAGGTCAAATTAATTTTATCTAAAAAACGGCTCTAACGATTTTGATTAAATTTTGTGTCCTACGAGTTTCGAGCACGATAAAATTATTGGGCTAGGTCGCATGTCCGAGAAAATTCGATTAGTGGGTCATTTCTGGGTCATTGTGGGTCAAGATCTAAAAAGCGGCTCAATTTACACTAAATTTTGCATTCAATGGTTTCCGGGCACGAGAAGACTGTTGGGCTAGGTCACATGTTCGAGAAAATTCAATTAGTGGGTCATTTTGGGTCATAGTCAAGCTAATTGTATCTAAAAAACGGTCCAAACGTTTTTGTCGAAATTTTGTATCCGACTATTTTCGGGCACGAGAAGACTATTGGGCTGGGTCACATGTTCGAGAACTTTCGATTAGGGGGTCATTTTTGGGTCAAAGCGGGTCAAATTAATTTTATCTAAAAAAGGCTCTAACGATTTTGATTAAATTTTGTATTTTACGAGTTTCGGGCACGCGAAAATCATTAGACTAGGTCACATGTTCGAGAAAATTCGATTAGTGGGTCATTTCTGGGTCATTGTGGGTCAATATCTAAAAAGCGGCTCAATTTACACTAAATTTTGCATCGTATGGTTTTCCGGCACGAGAAGACTGTTGGGCTAAGTCACATGTTCGAGAAAATTCAATTAGTGGGTCATTTTGGTCATGGGTCATGATATTTGAACTCAAATTTAATTTTGACCGAGCATTGCTCGGTCTTCCCTGCTCGTTTATATACTATGTGAAGCATTATATGCAAAATGCTATTTAGATAACACTATGCACAAGTGACTATACTTTATGAGCTATAAAAGTAAATTGGATGCAATTTTCAAAATAACCTTAAATAGAGGCAATGCATGTAGACCAGGAGTCGGCAGCGTTGATAATCACCTCATCGACTTCACGGCTGAAATTCCAGAATGAGTTAAAACTCGATTCGCATATTAAAACGCAGTCGGTCTGCCAAGTTATATCTTGGTTGAAAACACCTTAAAACTTGATTTTAGCGGTTGACTCGTAGGTTTACCATTGTGTTTTCCTGCACCCAAAGGCATGAAAACATGGAGGACTGGCAGCAGGAACACACAATGGTAAACCTACGAGCCAACCGCTAAAATCGGGTTTTCGGGTGTTTTCCACCAAAATATGACTTGGCAGACCGATTGCGGTTTAATGTGCGAATCAAGTTTTAACGAATTCTGGAATTTCAGCCGTTAACTCGATGAGGTGATTGTCTGTGCTGCCGCCTCCCGGTCTAATGTGGTCTTTCAATAATACACTACAAACATTTCACAAGGAATATTTCCCGGAGACACTTGTATGAACCACGAATCTTGAAATAGGCTGTTAAAATTTAAATAAATTCATAAACTTATAGTTTTGTATAGAGCATATATTCATTCCTAGTCTACACAAAAATGCATTTAAACTTTGGAAATTTCAAAAATGTATTCTTACCATAAAATTGTATAACATCAGCGTCTCAGGGATTTCGAACCCCACTTCCTTCTCTCTATGGCATTGGCTGGAGAAGGGGAGGGGTGTTAAATATAGATGCTTACTTTTACAACAACAAAAATACAAATCAGACTAGTTTTTTAATGAAAAGTTTAAAAAAAATTAAACAGGGTCCTAAAAAGGAAAAGTGACAAGAGTTTCTTTGGGTAAAAAGAGAATTTGGATAAAATGTTTAAAAAAATAGAAATCTGCCAAAAATATAAAAACCTACGCCTTCTTCTAATGATTTTCCTTTCAATATTAAACCATATTTTTGTATGACAACATACTTATTGATAATGGGAAGGGACAGCATGATTCTATGACGCTGTCCTAGCCCCTGTTGCAGTCAACGAAAGAGAAAGGCTGCGGTACTTCATTTCTTTTCAGCCTACCTTCACCACATGGGAGTTCAACAATTCTTAGAACACTTTACTGGTAGCTTATCTTGATCATGTTACAGCCAAGAGGCATGAAAGCCTACATGTTTAGGTGCGTTCGTAATTATATAAATACGTAGCACCTATTGTCGTCATCTGGTCCGTCCGTCCGTCCATCTGTCTGTCCGTCAGTCTGCATATAACAACGCAAAAACTACCCAACCAAATAGTTTGAAATTTAAGATATATTATCTTTGCAGAATTTTGTCGATGCATTTAAAATTTTATGAAAATCGAATCAAAATTTTAGAAAATTATAATAAAAACATTTATTAACACATTTGATTTTTTTTAAATCGGTGCTTTCTTGTTGCTTCCGAGGTTGAACCGTCAAGCGACCGAGATACTTATTTTATGACAGAAATTAATCTGCAGACGATATTATTCATTTCACAGAATTAAAAATCATTAAGATCTGAATATTTATATAACTAGCTATAGTACGAACGTACCTCATTTGTCACGTTTGACGTACAATTTCCAACTTGTTTAGTTGGCTGTACATCTGCTCTGAAAATATCATGTGGAACATTAAAGTCTAACATTGAAAGAAAGCTCATTGCTCAAAAAAAGGCTTACCTGAGAAACTACACGCAAAAGGTTTCTCACCAGTATGACGCCTCACGTGCGTTTTCAAATGACCACTTTGCCTGAAGTCTTGTCCGCAACCAGGATAGGTACATCTGTACGGTTTTCTCCCTAAAATAAAATAAATCCAATCATATATACAATATAAATTATATATAGTGTAATCTAACAACACATATTAGACGTAGTGATATATGAAAATATATGAAGTGTAATAATGTATACTGTAGTCCTCATAGTCTAGTATAAGTATAAAAGTTAAAAGTTCGACCCGAGCCCGGGACGGACCGTACAAAAATTTTATTCTCTTGGACCGGCCGGTATAAAAACAAAATGTTCGCCCCAACAATTGTTTTGGTCCGGCCCAGTTCGGTATAAAAGCTAAAACCTTGGCCCGAGCCCGGCCTGGTATAAAAGATAAATTTAGGCCCGAGCCTGGTCCTGCCCGACTGAATTTATGCAAAACATGCTGGTGGGTCTGAAGCAACATTATCCTAAAATAAAAATTATTCGAAAAGCACACTTACTTATGCATAGACTTTATTTTTCAGATTATGCTCGAAATGGATGCGGTGCAATGCATCCGATATCATCATTTTAATAACCATTTAGATAATTACGTACATAAACACTAATTACAATGATTGACTTATACAATTATGTTCCAAGAAGGTTCTGTAACAGAAGAAAAATCAGATTAGTAGAAAAATTTATTATAGACAAGTTCCATTGTTAGCAGGTACATCGCCCGTTGTATATGTATTATATTCTTTTTTTTCAGGGATCAAGACATTTTTCCGATTAAGACATGTTTTTGTCATAGGCAGGTTCTAATTCACAGGTTTTACAGCAGTTTAATTTTTTTGCCTAGAAATGTTTGTAATATTCTTTAAAAATGATTTTCATTGTAGAATAATGGCCGTTTAAAAACCTATGCATTTCTTGCTAAGAAACTCTTGTGCCGGTCCTCATTTTACTGATTTTTGCACGGGTCTGAAAATTTTGGCCCGAGCAAACCTCCAGGGAGAAAGAAGTTTAGGCCCAGTTTGATACATGAAAAAGAAGTCTGGCCCGACTCGAGTCTGCGGAAGTTAGGCCCGGGTCCCGCTCAGAAAGAGTGAAAACGAGGCCCGGCTCAAGCCTGCAGAAAAAAGTTAGACACCGGGCGCAGCCGGAGTGTCGTGAATGAAAATTGGCCCAAGTCCGGCCTGCGGGTCGGGCCGGGCTCCAAGTCAGGATACTGCCCGTATAGACCTCTAGAGTACCCCTAGATTTTGTATGATTTTTTAATTTCAAATTAAAATCTATTCGAAAAAACTTAAGGAGACATTGGTAGCATACACCGGCATGTTACGCACGCTACAGTCTGTTTTGATTTTATATTTTTAAATGACAGATCGGCGTAGATCGATTCCGAGATAATAACCTTAAATATACCTAAAAACAGTATTGAATAAATTTTAATATATTTCAACGAAAATCTCCCAATATAAAAGTAATGATGGATGTCTCATTGGCTTCGGCCACTAAAAACTGTTTTCTTCTAACTTTTTCTTCCACATCCGTTCATTAATTAAAAAAATAGTTCTTTGAGATTTTTATGATTTATAAATATTATATTTTTGAAGCCTGTGTGTAATTTTTGCGCTAAAATACTGATATTTAGTTGAAAAGAGCAGTGTTTTGCTTCTCACTTCTTTTCAGATCAAAAACCTACGGGAATTTTTTTTATTTTCAAACTGATTATTTTACACTTAAATCTTATTAGTTCTAAACCAAAATGTTACTAAAACACAACTAAAAGGTTAGTTTAAGTTTTTAAATTTTTAGAGCAATAAATAAATTTACGCTGTAAGTGAAAATGAGAGTGCGCAAAGTTAACCCTGGGAGAACATATTTTATTTTTAAACTGATTATTTCTCCCCTAAATCTCACAATTTCTGAACTAAATTTATACTCAAACATTAGGTAAAACGTTAGTATATTGTACTAAAATTTGAGTGCGATTGTATAAAATTAAGTGTATCTTTTTAATCAAAATGCGCGTAATGTAAATCTTATGGACAAATGCGCAGAAAAAGCGAAGTTCTCCGAAAGTGACTTTCGGAAAATATTTTTTTTCAAAATGGCTGATCGTACTTTTTTTAAACGGAATGCACCGTTCCAAACGTATTTGTGGCTTGGTATTTTTCTTTTTTGCGCATTTTTATTTGTAATTTATTTTTGACATGTAAAAAGATTGTGTCGAAATACCGACGTTTAGTTACTTTTAGCGTAGAAAGAAGAATGTCCCCGAGAGGCGCAAAGTGATCTGCAGTCGGGAATTTTTTCGAATGGGTTAATATTCGTATTTTTATAAACTAATAACACGGTCAAATGAAGAAGATCTCAGCTTTAAGATGGTATTTTTTGCTAATATGTATCTCGAAAATTGATCCCGGTGGAAGCTTCGGCGAAAGGGAGAAAAGAAAGAGGTGAAATCGAAGCTATTTGAAAAATATTTTTGAAAAGGTTAGCAACAACATTTTTGCTAACTGATTCCGGCGTTTTAAACGTAGATGTGTGAAAGTTAAGAATATTTCATAGTTTTTCCGTATTTTGATTGGTTCGGTGCGTTAAGAAAAACAGCAAAAAAAGCCTTTGTTTCTTCTTTGCTACGGTGCAGCGCTCGGGAGATGCGATCGGTTGCATATAATATAATATGAAGAAATATGGTTATGATGATGAATATGGTTAATATGAAGAGCGGTATGAGTGATAGTTACATGAAACTTTTGTAGGTAGCATGCAAAGATATTTTACGGTACTGTAATTCATTGTTATACCTATAGAATATCCTGGTTTTTGTTCTTAAGACATTGTGACTCGTGTCACTATGACTTTAAATGCCTACTCAATTGTAATGACAAACTACAACTACAGTAAAATATGTGAAAATGAAGTCTGTCTACAAAGGAATCCTGTCTTAAATGAAAAAACATATGGTCTTGACAGAAAAAATACCGGCCATTAGAATATAAGCTTTAAAGATTTTTAAATGATACGACAAAAAAAATGAAACTTAAAAGCTACAATTACTTTTTTTCTTTTGTTTTATATATATATATATATAACTTCACAAAATTGTTGTTCATTGCTCTCGAAAAATAATAATTATCAGCAAAAAAAACTTTTTCTAGACTTTAATATAATATAAATTATGTATTAAAAATTACAAACCGTCATTAAATAAATAGCCTAAATAATACAAAATTTCAAAATTTTGCTTAAACATAAAATAATTTAAAAGTTTGAACCAAACTTTACAAGCAATATACATAATATGAAAATATTTTATATATATCAGGGGTCGATGCAGGTTTTTTTCCTTGGGGCCCATTTTGTGAAAAGTAAAGGTTATTTTTGTGAAATTTTATTATATTTTTGTGAAAAATAATATTTTGTAATGAAAGTCGAAATCCAGCTACTCCAAATTCGAACCAAGCCTTTATTAACAAAAACCTTTCTAAATACTTTTGCTGAAGTTTTCCTCTCTGGTGAACTTGTTTGTTTACAAATTATACATTTTAAAAGTCAAAGAATAATAAATAACTAATAAATAGTACGTTTTTATGAAATGGAATTTTGTGAAAGTGCCTATTTTGTTAAAAGGAATTTTGTGAATGGGCCCATTTTATCAAATTGATTTTTGTGAAGGGCCCCACTTTATCAAATTGATTTTTGTGAAGGACTCTATTTTGTTAAATTTATTTTTGTGAAGGAGCCCTAAATAGGCCCCAAATTTTGTCTGGATCGACCCTTGTATATATATATATATATAGACTATAATATGCATATTTCAATTTATATATATATATATCTGGCATAAAATAAATAAATAAAACCTACCTACACATCAATATTCACAATAATACAAACTCAATGATTTAATTAATAGCTATGTGATATTGCAAAAATTTTATGAAGCTCGTGAAAAGGTGAAGTTAAAAAAAAAAGAAATTATAGTTGTTCCCACAGATTTTAGCCACAGTTGTTGGTTGTTATAAGACGCAAGACTCAGAGGAGTTTGCAAAAGTATGTAATTACACAAAGACTTAAAGTCGCTATTGTTCAGTAATATTAATCAAATTATATGTTGACTATGCAGTTGTATATATTATTGTTTATTAAATAAGCTTATTTGTATTTGTACTTGAAGAATTCCAATTTTAGCGAAGTTATACATTATTCACTTTAAAATCCCACTTTAAAAATGAATTGAAATCGAAATGCATTTTTAATTTTTTTGATAAATTACTAATCGAGTTCATGTCACGTCATAACACGTATCTTCTTTTTCTCGTACTGGTGTGTCGTGAATTCGGTTCAAAACGCCGACTTTGACAGTATTTTCTGAAAGGTCTTTTACCCTTACCAAAAAATGGTTTAATTTGATTACATAATTTTTGACAGTGTTTAATGGCCCATAGGGGACATTGCCCAAAGCATTGAAATGTATCCTCCCTCGGAAGATTTTAATTTTATGCTTTTAGTGGTCAAATTGTGCAATTACCCCCCCCCCCCCACACACACACACACATACCCAGAGCCACCGAAATCCCTCTTGGAGAAAAATGTCTGAATTCAACACTGGTTTCTTAATAAGAATACCTGCTAATTTTACTAAATATAATCAGAGGAAAATGTCAGTTTCATATTACTAGTATGAATTACGTTTCACCGGAACCATATTGAATTACTTATAGCATTACAAATTTAAAAATATATCTTTTAATGAAAAGAAAACTGTATTCTTTGACAAAAAGTACATAGTGGGAAGTTAGGAAAATTAGGCCCTTTAACTTAATTATGAATTTAATCTTCTAATATTATAAACATTTTTTAGAGACTATTAATTATGAAATAACAAGCTTCAGATAAAGTTGATATGGGAAGAAGCTGTTTGTCAAAAGTCAATTAATGTATAAAAAATATATTTATTTTTAAAAATATGCATATGAACAAATATTTCTGGTAATCAAATTTGAGAGATAGACTTTTATTTGAAAGAAAATGTAACACATAATACTATTTTAAGCAATATATAAATGCAAATTTTCGTTTGCTTGATTTTTGAAATTGAAGCACTTGGTGGGAAATCAGAAAAATTACTTGTTTAATTATGCCTGTAAACTGAATTATGAATTAATTATCAATTATTAAATTAGTTAATAGGATATGAATAACTTTCAGAGAATAGTAATATAAGAAAATAACCTTTTCAGAAATCGGATAAACTATTTCTTCCAAATAAAACCATAACAAATATATAAAATTTCATTTTTTAAAGAATTGGCAGTTAAAATAGCATGAAATAAAAAATAATAAAAATCTCCTGTAAATATCAAAGATTGATTATAGTTTTAGATATTATAAACACCTTTTAAAAATACATTCTTATTTTTATTAAAATTTACATTAATAGGATTTTTGCAATTCGAACTTTATTTCATTACGTTTTATTTCCTAATAATACATGAAAAATATTTAGTAATAGATCAACTTAAATGTTTCACAGAAGGCTTATTATATGGGAACTATTTTTCTCAATTCAATCTGAAATCATTAAAAAAGCTCATAATTTGAACAAAGCTAATAACTAATAGAACTAATAAAATTTACTAATTATTTAAATTTATTATTTAATTACTTAAATTATTAAAAATTAAATTAAAAAATATTTAAATTATTATTGAACTACTTAAATTAATTATTTAATAAATTAACTAATAAAATTTTATGGAGATATATTTTCATTTAAAATTACATGAAGTGCATAATATTAAGAAATAACATGTAAATATCACAGGTTTAAATGGTGGTATCTTCAATCTTCAAATATAATTGCACAACATACATTTAAAAATATTCTATATTTCTTAAAATCTACACTAGTAAGATTTACAATTTGAACTTTAATCAATTACATTTATTTCCTAATAATATATGATAAATATTTGCTAGTCTGCACGCACTTACAGGCTTCAAAGAAATGAATTGCCGAACACATGCAAATAGCAAAGTACCAAACACCGAAACAATCTTTCATACTTTTAAAGTAATAATATAAATATATTTTTTCATTTCTGTGCTTTATTTCGACATAAAATTATAAGGAATATATTTTTAAAAATGAATAGTTATACAAATTTTACCTTCATGAATCCGCAGATGAGTCACTAAGTTCTTTTTCCGCGGAAAACTACGTAAACAATGTTGACAATTAAAGGCCCCATCAACAGATTCCCGAATAAGACAGGGAATAATACTTGCTTTGGGTCTCCCACGTCGAACAATAGGCATTTTTTTTAAATGATAATATTTAAATAATAATAATAATTTCAGAAAATCTAGGCGTCAGCAATGCATTAGACAAGAACATCCAAATCCAGTTAAATTCCACTGTTCGCCCGTGAAAGATTGCTTTCCAAGCACGTGTTTGGAGAATACCAGAGGCAGACGTCAATCAAGTGTTGAGTTGGGGCTGTGGAGGAAACAATATGTGCCAATACGCGGGTGAAGTTTGAGGTTTCAAAATGGCGATGGGCAAACAGACCAAAGTCCCTAAACGCCGCTGAAGTCGTGACGTCATCAATATGGCGCTGGGCATAAACAGACTGAAGTGCCCATTGAAATAACATGGACGTAAAAAATAAAATCTAGGAATATTAATTTTCATATTTAAGAACTTCAGGCACTGTTCTGCAAAGTTTAAGGTACGCTTTTCATTATGAATTCCCCAAACTTCTGATTTTGTGATTTAAATTTGATCAATTTATTAAAAACTCATTAGCTTAACTCCGGTAATACAAACATCGCAGTTGTTTACATCAGCTGTATTGGTGATATTTACATTCATGTCTGTCAAGATATCTCTGTCTGTCTTATAAGTAAAAGTATAAGTATACTTATAAGTAACACTTTTATTAATTTTAATTAATAATCTTACTAATTTTATATTTTTAAAAATTATCAAAGATATTTTATAATTTATAAATTATTATAATACATAAATTATAAATAATATTTAAATTAAATACATAAATTATATATTAAATAGTATATTAAATATGATATATTATAATAATATAAATAAATATACAATATAATATATTAAATTATAATACTAAAATTACATACTATATTAAATTAAATATTAAATGAATTTAAACATATTAAATTAATTATATATTACATTAAATTAATATTATGAATAATTAATACTAGTAATAAATAATTATTTAACATTTTAAATGATTAATAAATATAAATGATATTAATAAATAATATAAAATTAATTATTAATAATTTTAATTAATAATTATTTAATTATATATATATATATATACACTATATTGCCAAAGGTGACCGGTCACTTGAGATTTTAGACGTTTTGTTAACTATCTAGAAAAATACATAAGGAATTAACCTGAAACTGCAGGTGTGTAAACAGTATAGTATTAGTTACATATTTCCGCGAAGATTTTTTCCCGAAACCCCATAGGGGACTGTCAACAAATTGAAAAACAACGAATATCTTTTGGATAACCCTGTAAAAACTAATGTAGAAAAAGCGTTCAAACTCGAGATTATTAATAAGTGGCTTATTGTAATATACTGTGTTGATTTTTATGAGGATAGTATGTATACTCGAAGAGAAATTAAGGTTTTTATAAAAACAGTCCCAAATTTCGCTAAGTTTTTTGCTTATAATTTGCAGAGTTCTTAATATAAAAAAAAGTTATTTTGAGAAAATATGTGAAACAACATTGTACATAATATTCTACAATCGGAATTAAAAAATAATTTAATTAAATTGGAATTATCGGAATTAAATAATAATTTTCATATTTAAGAATTTTCAGGACACTGTTCCGCAAAGTTTAAAGTAAGTTTTTCATTATGAATTCACCAAACTTCTGATTTTGTGCTTTAAATTTGAATAATTTATTAAAAACTCATTAGCTTAAATCCGGTTAGACAAACATGGCGGTAATTTATATTGTCTGAATCGCGATGTTTACATTCGTGTCTGTCAAGATGTATTTATCTCGCTTTACTTAAAAGTAATTTGATATTTTAATTTTGAGTAAAGAGAAAATCATTAAAATCACTAAGTTATTAGATTATTTTAAATTTTTTATATATTATAATACTTACACATGTAATATGTTAAAATTTAGTATTTTTACTTAATATATTATATTATTAATTTAATGTAGTATTAATTTAATATAATTCATTATAATATTATTTATATATATAATAATTATTTACTAAGATTAATATTAATTATAATTATAAATATTTTATTATTAATAATACTAATTATAATTTTTAATATTAAATAATTATTTTACAAATATTAAATATAATTATTAAATAATTTGTATTATAGTTAATATTTTTATATAATTAATTATTTGTATATTATAATTATTATTATATAATATAAATGTTATAAAATATTTGTATATTATAAAAATTATAATATAAATATTAATTTTCAGTAATAATAATTAAATTATGTTAATATAATAATTTAAATTTATAATAATATATTACATAATCATATAATCTATCTATCTATCTATCTATATATATATATATAATTAAATAATTATTAACTATAATTATTAATGATTAATATTATATTACTTATCAATATCAATTATATTAATTAATTATTTAAAATGATAAATAATCCTTAATAATTTATTATTAATATTAATTATTCATAATATTAATTTAATATAATATATAATTATTTTAATATGTTTTAATTGATTTAATATTTAACTTAATATAGTGTATCATTTTTGTATTACAATTTAATATATTATATTTTATGTTTATTTATATTATTATTTAATATGTCACTTATATATTATTTATAATTTATATATTTCATTTAAGTATATTGATATATTTACAATTTATGTATTACAATAATTTTTAAATGATAAATAATTTTTAATATTTTTTTAAATATAAAATTAGTAAAATTATTAATTAAAATTAGTAAAGGTTTTACTTATAAATAAAGAGAGACAGATATATCTTGAGAGACATGAATGTAAATATCATCAATTTAGCCGATGTAAACGACCGCCATGTTTGTCTAACCGGAGTTAGCTAATGAGTTTTTAATAAATTGGTCAATTTTAAATCACAAAATCAGAAGTTTGGTGAATTCATAATAAACAGCGTACCTTAAATTTTGCAGAACAGCGATTGAAAATTCTTAAATGTGAAAATTATTATTCCTAGAAGATTTTATTTTTTACGCCCAATGGGCAATTCAGTCTGTTTATCCCGGCCCCATATTGATTACGTCACGACTTCAGCGGCATATATGATAGCGCGTCAACTTTGTCGAGATCATACGTGAGAGTAGAGTAATAATTATTATTTATCATTTTAATATTATTTGCGAAATATTAAATTCCTGTACCTTGGGGTCTTTTAATAAGGAAATGAGAAATATGATTGTAAGTGCTACAGTGTAAAAGCCCAATTCTGATACTTTTAGTTATCTTTTGCAATTTAATAACATTATACAATAAAAATTAAATTATATTTGTACATTTTATACATCCATATTTAATTGGAATTTTAAATAAGAAAATTAAAATCTAATGTAATGAGATTTTCTAAAGGTTAAACATTAGATATCAAAATTAGTTAGAACGATAATTAATTAAAACCGATTTGTTTAAAACTGATTTGTTAATATTAATAACGATTAATTATTAAAAGTGGGAAGAAATTTTTTACTAGAAATCGTTGTACAAACTTCAGTTAGAGTATCTGTTTTAATTTTTTCAATCTTTCCCCTTAACAATATATTTATTTTAACGAACGAATACTTTTATACACTAACAAATTCGGTGTTGTAAAGTTAAAGTTTCTTAATTATTCTTTTTCCCAAACATTCTGAATATGATTTCTGATGAAGTATTCAGGGGTCTGTCCATACTTTTTTTCCCAGGGTCCTGTTTTTGTGAAATTGTGAACAGCTTTTTATATTTGTGAAAAATGTAGTCATAATTTTGTCAATTTGAAATGATCTATATATTCAGGTTCTTGTTTATACATTTTTAAGAAAATATATGGATGTAAAATAGATATATTTTCTTTATATGTGTAAAAGTGACAGGTCAGACTTTACTTTTAAATGATTAATTTGTGAAATGTTCAGTTTAAAGATGAAAAAAATTGTGAAAAACCTATTTTTAAGATATAGAATTTTGTGAAGGGTCCTGTTTTAGGAAAAATATTTTTGTGAAGGGTCCTGTTTTAGGGAAAATAGTTTTGTGAAGGGTCCTTTAAAGGACCCAATATTTTCGTAAACAGATTCCTGGTATTGTACAACATTGTATTGTTATTTCGTTAAATATGAAGTTTAACCATCGTTATATTTTAAATTTGCCCTCAAAAATTTCTGGATGTAATTTTCCCTTCATAGAAAATAAAAAATGATTTTTACTTCATTAAAGTCACTGTGATATTTATTTAAAATGGATTAATGTTTCGTAGGAGAAAAACATTTAAAGTTTAAACATCCCTACATTTCAAATTTGTTTTTTCTCAAAATTGTGAATCTTAAAATATTCCAATTCTGATAATTATTCTTTTTTTTTTTTGGGGGGGGGGGGGAGAATGATAAATAGATACATTTTACAGTTGTGTCTAATAAGTGTTGTTGCTATAATAGAGATCTATACTTACTATCGCAATACGTATGCATATCATAAAAAATTGTTTTTAACTAAAATATTTTAAAAAAAGAAAAAAGAAAAGTACTTTGAAAAACATTACTTAGCCAAAACACTAAAGGCAGTTCTGAAAAAAAAAACTTCCCGTTCAACAAAGCGAAATTATCTGTCACATTTTCTGACTCATTTTTAAATATAAATGCATGATACTTGCTGGCCTAATTATTGAAGGGATTTGAAGTCAAACATTTTTTTTTCATTTTTCGATAAATAAATGGCATCTTGAGTTATAAGCGACTGTTGTCTCAGGACGGCAGTTTTCTTTCTTTCCTGCGCTGAAAGTAACTAAATGTCTTTATTTTAACACAATTTTTTTTTATACAATCGATTATTTATACACTGGATTTACATCATGTATAAAAATCTCGAAACATCTGGACGATTAGAAGTAAATAAAAAAAGTTGCCAAATATTCACTCAGAGCGTGAAAAGCGGGAGTCTTTTCATCAGGTTTTTGCAAATAAATATCCATATTTCTGCATGACAATTATACGCAGGTTTCCGAAAAAATATATTTATAACTCATAAAATTTTCAAAGAGTTCAGACCATAAGAATTATTTTGTTTTTAATATTAAACGACTGGCTCGAGAAAAAATTGTAAAGAAAAGGCAGCCATTTTACAATTAAATATGAATATTTTTTTAAAACATTTTACACAGGCTTCAAAACAATTATATTTATACCTGATAACAATTTCAAAGCGCCTGGACAATAAGAGCTATTTTTTTAACTGTTAAATGATCCAATGTGAAAAAAAGTTTTCGTACAAGCGCCTTTACCACTAAATATCAATATTTTCTCACGAATTTTTTATACAGACTTTAAAACCGTTATGTTTATTACTCATAAAAATTTCAAAGGATTTGGACAATAAGAACTTTTTTTAAATGTTAAATGACCCGATGTGAAAAAAAAAATCTACACGGTTTAAAATTGTGAATTTGTTATTTCTTGCCGAAGTACGGAAAAGCATATAACCAGTATTGAGCAAGCTCACTAAAAAAATGAACTAGCTCAAACTCAATCTCATATTCTCAAAAATGAGTCAAGTTCACGCTCAACTTCAAAATTTATAAAACGAACTCGCTCAAACTTAAACTCATTTTTCAAAAAGAGCAAACTCACTAAGAAACTCGCTTTTTAAAGAAAAATATATAAATAAATAAGGAAAAGAAAATTAACAGAAAAAAGGAAAAAAAGAATATTTGGAATAATTAATATGTATTTATATCATAGCGATATCAAAATCTCTTTAATTAATTTGCTATTGGGCAAGTTTTAAACTAGTTACATGTAATTAAAATATTGTAATTGATATAATTATTTTTTTCCAATTAATATTACATTCTAAAATACTTGTGTGGTTTTTAGCTTTCAAATGTTAGCGTAATTTTCTGCTTAAAATGTGATTTAACTTTAAGAACATTACAGTTCATCTTTTTATTGATTTTTTTTATTTAACGCTGTTGGTCAGTTGAATTTCAAATTCCTTTCGTTAATCTTAAACCAATTGGTGTCAACTGTACTCTAATTTTTAAAATATCTCCTCAGAAAATAATTACTTTTTTTTCCTGTGTACATTTTTTAACGGACATCCTTTTTTTCAGTTTACAAAATATTTTTTTAAATATATGCTCAATTATATTTGAAGTGTTGAACTCTTATTCACAACCGACACATAAAATATTAAATTAAGCATATATTTCAGAGAACGCATAACGACTGAAAATGTACTTTCAGAAATAACCACCCATACACTGCAATGTATCCTGTTCGTTACACACATACACACACGCACATTCAGCCAAGTATATAAACTTATTTATAATCTAAAATTATGTCTTAGTATACTAAATATAGTTCAGCTGGAAAATGCATAACTCAATTAAAAAACACCCTTAGGCTCCCGCTGACACACGTGAAAACACCCGCTTGCTATTGTTAATCCCATGAGTCACTTATTTTATAATGTCTCGTTTGCATTTCAATATCTTTAAACAATTTTGTTTGGCATTGTATAGCTGAAATCAATCATTACAAAAGAAAACCTTTAGGTTTCCGGTTTTACCCTACTCTCCTGTATATAGTAACTTTTAAAATAGAACAGGGGTTGCAGATTATCACATAAAAAGAAAAAAATCGATTCATATTTAATACTTGGAAAAATTTTCCATAGAAAATTTCACACGCCTTGCATTCATAAATTCAAATTTTAATTGCTTAATAGGCGTATAGCCAACATAGTGAAAAAGTACCCAAGCCGGGACTCGAATCCGGGTCATCCGTATAGAGCACTGATGTTCTACCAACTGAACCTACCAACCATTCTACCCAACTGCTAGATTTTCTTTGGTTTCGTGTTTGCCCCAGGGTTGGTGGCTCAGGGAAAAATATTCCGTCTTGTGCTGCGTTTGTAGCCTTGCCAACATGTTATAGAGAGAAGGTTCTAAGCTGAGTATCGTTCCCAAGTGATTCAGTTGGTAGAACGTCAGTGCGTTATACTGATGACCCGGGTTCTAGTCCCTGCTTGGGTACTTTTTCACTATGTTGGCTATACGCCTATAAAGCAATTAAAATTTGAATATTAGAGAAAAATCAAATTCGAAATGTAAGACATCTGAGAATACAGACAGAAGATGACAGACGAGCACACAAAAAGATAAAATCTAATTAAACCAATAATTACTATTCAGAATTTTGTATGGAGTTTTGTAACAACTGAAGTAACAAAAAAAGAAATAAAAAAATGTACTTGTTCTTGGCATAACTTAGTCTTAAGAAAGTGCAATTTATCATTGCACTTTCATTGTACAGGGTGATTATAATTAAAATCACACATTCAAAATGCTGTAAAAAAGGTACCACTGGTCAGAAGGCCTTAAAATTTGAACTGAATAGACTGGAAGAAGGGGAAAACGGCATGGAATAAGAAAAACAAAGTTCCAAAGTGTAGTAATAGATGGCGCTGAAAGCGGCACACTATGTAAATTAAAAGACACAATTAAAAACCGAATCATTATGTGTTTTTTATGTGGTTTTTGGCCTAACGACAATTAAAATCCGATTTTTCCCATCCAACGGGGTACGACCTTGCCGTGGTAGATGGGTTTTAAACTGACAGTACCACATAATGTTAACTGATTTGGAAGTCACTTTTTCCATCAAAAAACTGAAACACTCATTCACATTGAAGAGTATGGTTTGTTTACTGTTCAACTCATGCCAAAGCCGTCGTATTTCGATTAAAAATGTCCCTTGTAGCCGAATTCACTTTCGTTAAGCCGATTACAGCGCCATCTATTGATACTCTTTGGAACTTTTTCTTTTTTCTGCCATATCGTTTCTCCTTTCTTCCATTAAATTCAGTTAAAATTTGAAATCATTCTGACCAGTGGTTCCTTTTTTACAGCATTTTGAAATTGCTGAGGGAGTCAAACCCACTCAAATTACTCCTACGCTCTCAAGTGCTTAGCAGAATCGTGTCTTAATCATGGCCCCGTGATCAATTCCCCCCTTGAGGCTTTTCAACGAGTTTATATCTAAATGAATAATGACTTAGTTCAGAATCGGGTTCATAGTCAAACATCAGTTGTAACTCCCAACTACAAAGGAACTTGATAAAACCATTCTCTTACCGCAATGACAAAAGTAAGATTGCTAAATTCCTCTCTACCAATCAAATATATTCAAAGCTATTATCAGCTGTACGCCATCTGAACGCGACCTACGTTATACATGGCCATTTCATGACTTTTAAAGCGTCAAACGAAGTGGATAATCTTTACACGGCGATTGGTATAAAACGATGGGCGCGACGTTTCGAACCAATCGCCGTGTAAAAATGATCACTCTTTGAGACGTTTTAAACGTCATGAACCGGCCGTGTATAACGCAGGTCGTGGTCTGAACAGCGTGCAGAAGATTTTGTTGAGATGAGCAAGACTATTGTCAAGGCAACACTACACTGTAAAAAATCTTTAGCTTTTGCTGCATAGTTACTCCACCGCTTTTATAGAATACTAGCTTACCCGCTCGGCGTTGCCCGTGCCAACAACCTTAAATGTACCTGAAATCAGTGCTGAAAATTTTTTTATTTTTAAACAAATCTAATGTTGGGGGCCCTACTACCTTAGACAGCAAACACTGGGCGTGCCATACACACTCCCATATATTACCGTAAGTCGAGTCGATAGAGCCATAGCCCTTCATGAACCAGCCCATAGAAACAGAGATAGAAAAGCGCCCCCTGTTGGTGAAAATCAAAAAGCTCTATCTATGTAGAGTCGAATGAGCCATACACCACAGCTGCGTTTTCACTAGTCGACCCAAGGCCTAACTTACCCAACTTTCGACCTAAACCCAAGATTTTAGGCAGTTAGGTAGCGATTTTGAAGGTTTCATCAGCACTCAATCCTAAGCACATCTAACCCAAGCCGAGCCAATTAGAAAAGAGCTTTTTCATACACAATGGCGGCGGATAAATAATATTTATTTTGGAATTGTTCAGCTTTTGCCAAAAGAAATTCAATTTTTTGTGATTGAAGCAAATTAGTGAGTTTTTTTACGAAGTTTATATCTTTTATTAATGTCTTTCCGTTTAGTAAATAGCAATCCAGTATAGATTACTGGATTGCACTTTTTTTGTACGATAAATATCTCTGTTTTTGGTAATGAATCAGATGCTTTTTATTAATGTTAAAATACTAAATACATAGTTCGTTTAAGGATTTCGTTTCTGATGTAATAATGGATACATAAAGTGCAGTTCTCAAAATTATTTTATTATGATTGAATGTTAACAATAAAAAAAAGCAAATAAAAATATTATATTATGATTATGGATATTTCTCTCTTATAATGAATTAAATATACTTGTTTCATTGATTTTAATTTATTATATATCCTTATTTGATAATGTGTTTTTCGGCAATTTAGAATTAAATTTCTCTTTTCTGATTTAAAATAATTATAAGTATTAATACAGATTTGTTTACTGTAGTCCAGCCCATTGATATTTGAATTAAAAATTAGTTAAAGACAAACGTCAATCCAGTTTTGTTAATACTTGAACATTCATGTTTATTCAAGTATGTAAACAAACTTTCTCTAAATTAAATAAGCCAGTGTATTTTGTATTATCATGTTCTCTTTTAAAGGTGAAATATGTATTACTAATTTCAAAACAGTTTGCCTTTTCAGAGATTTACTTGTTAGCTTTGCTATATAAAGAAAACTCTGCTGTTCTGTTGTTTAAATTTTCTTTTTTATGCATTTCACCTGCAGATGTACTATATTTGAGTTTAATCTTTTTTGTTATTAAATTCATGCTGAAACTTTTATGAAGATTTAAAACTTTGTATAAAATTTAATTCAATTGCAATCATATACAACTTTTTTAAATAGACATCTCGAAGAATTGGCACACATTATCATGTATGATTTGTTATTAATTGAGCAATGTTTTCATGTGATATTTCAATTCGAATGGCATTTAACTTTTACTTCACCATAGTTTAATCCACAAATCCTGTAACTTTGATTGGAATTAATGCTCTTTTTATGTAAAAAATATTCTGTATTCTTTAAGTGAGGAGTAACGAATCTGAGAGTTATCCCATTGAATTTGTTATATGTACTTTATTTGGTCAACAAGAAAGCAGCAGGTTTAATATTATAAACAAGTTATTAGATTTGGATTCTTTGATTGCTCTTCAGTCTTATTATTTTCTTAATTATGAATGTAGAAAAAAGGAGAAATTTAGTTCCAAGTCTGTGTTTATCTTTTTCTTTAGGAAAATTTTAAGAATTAGATTGGAAATAAACAAACATTTATAAGGCATGTAACTTAAAAAAAATAATCTTTAATAGCATGCTAAGCTTAAATAAACAAACTGGCACATTGCAAATAATGTTTAAAATATTTTTTAATGGTAAGGTATTCTTTCACAAATTAGCATTAGAATAACAGAATATGGGAGACCGGTACACACTGGACCTATGGACGCAGAGGACCACCCCCTAATATTTTATTTATTTAATTTTTTTTAAGCTTCTCTTCTATCCTAATAGACAACTGCACTGCAATGATTATTTATAGCCTTCAGAAAATATGTTTAGCTCAGACTGAACTATTTTATCCTGCTTTGTTGTTTTGAGCTTCTAAAAGTAAAATTTTTCATCATCATATTTTTTTTTTTTTTTTTTTTTTTGTAATTAAAGGTTGTAGATAAATAAAATAAAACAGCTTTTTTGCAAAGCTAAGATACTTGTTTTTATTTTACTTTAAAGTTAATATGTTTAAAAGAAAGCTATAAACAATATTAATATGATTATTTATTGAACTTCAACATGGGGTACAGTGGACCACCCACTCCTGGGGCACAGTGGTCCACAATCCACTCTGCTCCTCTAATACAGAATGTTCAAAATATTTAATAATTGCTTATTTTCTATAAAGAAAGATTGTTTTAAAGTAGATTTAACTGTAAAATAAAGTAAACAAATAAAAATAACAATTTATTTAACATAGTAATAAATATTTCGTTTTGTATTTACTGCCTTTGATAAATATAACTGTAGTCTAATTGTTGATGATTCTATTCAAGTAAGATTCATGAGACGCAAATTGAATGGAAATCAGTTTGTTTCTCCCAAAACTGTAGATGAATCTGCTGTTCATGTCAATGATTTCATAATGTTGCTCTCAGACCCAAAAATTATTTCTTGAAAATTCCAGGCTCAATCTTACTCATAAGTACTTTGGAATTTCATTGGCAAATTTTAATGTGAGCTGATTTTTTTGTACTTAAGTAATAACTTCAACTAAATTGCAATTGTTCCTGTATTAATCTGTTATTATTTTCAAAATATAATAATTTTTTTGTTTTTGTTTCAAAATTTATATTACTATGTTATTTTGCAGGTGAAGGGGCAACAAAAAAGAATTAGATTAATGAAAAATAGGTTTATATTGTACTTTAGATAATACCTAATAGTGGTCCACTGTACCCCGGTGGGTGGACCAGTGTATATATATATATTTTTTTTTTTTTTTGAAAAATCTATTGAAGACTATTAGTCCAGTAGAAATAGCGCAAAAAAGGGCCTTGCCTTACAAAAATTCGGGTAGTTCTGATTTTTGGATATGCTGTAAAGGTTGACCCTCTAATAAAAAAACCAAATTTTCGACCCTCTAGACCTTGTGCGTTTTTCACAATATTGAAAAAAACCAATATTTTTCAGCACTTTTTTCGATTTTTCTTAAATAACTCAATTTTAGTGCATTTTACAGAAAAAGCACTGTTACCATTTTGTAGAGCATACTATTCTCTACAACATGCAGTATTCAGGTTTGTAAATTGTCCAAATAGGGGGTAAGATACGGAACCGGGAAAATAGGGTAAAATTTGCAAAAATCGTTTTTCTTAATAATCTACTTTTAGTGCGTTTTAGAGATAAAAGCACTTTCACCATTTTGTCGACCATAAAATTTTCTACAACATGTGGTATTCATGTTTGTAAATTGTCCAAATAGGGGGTAAGATACGGAGCCGGGAAAATAGGGATAAATTTGGAAAAAATGTAAAAATCCACAAATGACGTTAGTTTTTGCTTAATAACCCACTTTTAGTGCATTTTAGAAACAAAATTGTCATAATCAACTTTTTAGAGCATAAGATAGTCCATAGTTTCATTTATTTTAGGTTCACCCTCTAATAAAAAAAACCAAGTTTTCGATCTTCTAGACCTTGTGCGTTTTTCACAATATTGAAAAAAACTAATGTTTTTTCGGCACTTTTTTTGGATTTTTCTTAAATAACTCAATTTTAGTGCTTTTTACAGAAAAACACTTTCACCATTTTGTAGAGCATAAAATTCTCTACAACATGCAGTATTCAGATTTGTAAATTGTCCAAATAGGGTGTAAGATACGGAGCCGGGAAAATAGCGTAAAATTTGCAAAAATCCACTAAATACGTTAGTTTTTACTTAATTACCTACTTTTAGTGCATTTCAGAGAACAAAGCACTGTCACCATTTTGTAGAGCATAAAATTTTCTACAATATGCAATATTCATGTTTGTAAATTGTCCAAATAGGGGGTAAGATACGGAGCCGGGAAAATAGGGTTAAATTTGGAAAAAATGTAAAAATCCACAAATGACGTCAGTTTTTGCTTAATAACCTACTTTTAGTGCGTTTTAGAGACAAAAGCACTGTCACCACTTTGTAGAGCATAAAATTCTCTACAACATGCAGTATTAAGGTTTGTAAATTGTCCAAATAGGGGGTAAGATACGGAGCCGAGAAAATAGGGTTTTGCATTTTTCCAAATTTAACCCTATTTTCCCGGCTCCATATCTTACCCCTTATTTGGACAATTTACAAACATTAATACTGCATGTTGTAGAGAATTTTATGCTCTACAAAATGGTGAAAGTGCTTTTGTCTCTAAAACGCACTAAAAGTAGATTATTAAGCAAAAACTAACGTCTTTAGTGGATTTTTGCAAATTTTACCCTATTTTCCCGGCTTCGTATCTTACCCCCTATTTGGACAATTTACAAATTTGAATGCTGCATGTTGTAGAGAATTTTATGCTCTACAAAATGGTGAAAGTGCTTTTTCTATAAAATGCACTAAAATTGAGTTATTTAAGAAAAATAAAAAAAAGTGTCGAAAAATATTGGTTTTTTCAATATTGTGAAAAACGCACAATGTCTAGAAGATCGAAAACTTGGTTTTTTTTATTAGAGTGTCAACCTATAATAAATGAAACTGTCGACTATATCATGCTCTAAAAAGTTGATTATGACAATTTTGTTTCTAAAATGCACTAAAAGTGGGTTATTAAGGAAAAACTAACGTCTTTTGAAGATTTTTACATTTTTTCCAAATTTAAACCTATTTTCCCGTCTCCGTATCTTACGCCCTATTTGGACAATTTACAAACATGAATACCGCATGTTGTAGAGAATTGTATGCTCTACAAAATAGTGGAAGTGCTTTTGTCTCTAAAACGCACTAAAAGTAGGTTATTAAGCAAAAACGAACGTTTTTAGTGGATTTTTGCATTTTTTGCAAATTTTACCCTATTTTCCCGACTCCGTATCTTACCCCCTATTTGGATAATTTACAAACCTGAATACTGCATGTTGTAGAGAATTGTATGCTCTACAAAATGGTTGCAGTGCTTTTTCTGTAAAATGCACTAAAATTGAGTTATTTAAGAAAAATAAAAAAAAGTGCCGAAAAATATTGGTTTTTTCAATATTGTGAAAAACGCACAAGGTCTAGAAGGTCGAAAACTTGGTTTTTTTATTAGAGGGTCAACCTTTACAACATACCCGAAAATGAGAACTACCCGAATTTTTGAAAGGTAAAATGCTATTTCTACTGGACTATATGTTGTGAGAAAATTATGATGGATGTAAGAAGGTTTAAGGAATATTCAAAAATATTTTCATACAGATCGGTCAGTCTGTTAAAGAGAAAAAAAATGTTAATTGAAAAAGTGGTCCACTGTGTACCGGTCTCCCCTATACACTGTCTAAGGCAGAATATTCTGTATGATGGAAAATTTTCTCGGTCCTGATCGATTCTGTTTTAGACGTAGTTTGCTGTATTTCATTTAGTCTTATGTAACATTTTCTACTGCATTTTACAAATAGTTTTATATTTATATTGTATCAGTTATAAGATGATCGTTATATCCTGATAAATGTTATTGAGTCAGTTTAGGTTTCTACTATATTTTAATAAGGAAAACAAAATTAGTGAATATTCTAGTGATAATTTTTTTAAACTGATACCGTGTTGCATTATGCAACTTCTGTTATTTGAAATTTTATGCTTGTGTAATGATGTCTGAGAGATAGATGGTAAAATTCATTTTCTGCAGATTGACAGTAGTGCTGTGAACTTACCAATATGAAAAAACAAATCCATCAATTTTTAGATGTTTAAAGATAATTAAGTATTGTTTTAATAATAGATTAGGAAACCATTTTATGATTTATCATTAATATTTAAAAGTGAATTTTTTTTGAGTGAGTCAATTTTAAATAAAAAATCTGTAAAATATAAAGGCACAGATGTCATATATGCACCACATTGGCGCAATTTTTTTCCTCCGCCAATTTGGCAAAAACTTTGTCACAAATAGCATGCAGTAATAGCACGTGATCTTTTATTTCAATGTAAAAATAAAATAACATTAATATACATTATAACGTTAGTGTTATAAACGTTAACATACATTATAACATTAATATCAAAAAACAAAGTTTTTGCCAAATTGCTGGGGGAGAGGGGGAGGAATCACGCTAATGTGGTGCGTATTGATTGATATACATAATAAAAATAATTTGTAGAATTGAAATAAGTTCGCCAAGTTAGCGGGAAAAAATTCGCGCCAATGTGGTGCGCATATGACATCTGTGCCAATATAAATATATATTTTATGACATTTTTAACTTAATGAACAATATTTTGGAAAAGCTCACAAATTATCATTATCTATACTTCATATAGTGTATATTATTAAACTGAAAATCTTATAAAATATTTCTAGCCTAATTTTTACTGCAACCAAACTTTTAAAATCTGAAATCTTCTCTCTTTTTAGAGCCAATTTTGCTGTTGTATCCTGGACAACTGTAGATATCAATGTGATTGAAGGAATTGGGTTCACCCACATGTGAAACTTTTATTTCACGAGATACCACATGGCTTGATTGGCATTTCTCTTTTATCTACGGACCTCCAAGTGAGAGGACTCTCCACACCGCTACTTTTTTATGCAAGTCTGTACCCAAACAGCACACACCCATCTATAAGACATCTACAAGCTGTAAACCCAAGAAAGCCGACACATCTATAAGAAGTCTACAAATATCCATGATACACCCTTTTCACCTCTTATGGAGATGTTATGTGTGATCTCTCTGAGTTCTATTAGACGTCCAAGATATCCAGGTAGTCTATGAGACCACGTCTATAAGACATCCAAGCATAGATCACTTTTCGACATGCAGTATGTCTTATAGCCGTGCTTAAGACTTGGATTGTAGATATCCAGGGACATCTGATATGCATTTATAAGACGTCTAATGCATGTCTATTTATTGATACTCAGTACTTCTTATAGATATACTTAAGATATCCAAGAAATTTCATCAGAAATACAGCCACAAAAGTATTGAGCACCCCCATATTTATAATATATTTGGTAAAAAATAATAGATGGATACAAATATTAAATTGTATACAATTAAGAATTTTCTTTAAAAAATAAGTTTTTTATTTTTTTTCAAAGATAGCAAACGCATAACTCATCTTTTAATGAAGCTATTTTCTTTAAAAAACTTTTTTTTAAATTAAATTTTGTTGTTCTGTTAAGCCAGTTAATAAATAATCAAGAAAATAATTATTGTAAGAAAAGACAAAATGAACTTAGTCTTCAAAAACGAAAATAAAGAAAGCTTATGTTAAAAAAAAAAAAAAAAAAAAAAAACATTTATATGCAATTTTTATTATTTTATTTTTTAACATGTGTTAATAACAAAAATAAATTTTAAGAAATATTTATGCTGCTGAAGAGATCTTGGCATTTCAGGCAAGAAATATTTTAATTTCCACGATGATCGGTTAAAAGTAGGTGTTTAAAGAAAATGACTTCATTAAAAGACGAGTTGCTTGTTAACTGTCTTTTTTTTTTTTTTTTTTTTTTACAAACCATAAACTTAAAAAGAAAATTCCTAAATGATATGCAGTTAAATATTTGTATATAACTATTACTTTTACAAATATATTAAAAATATGGGGGTGCTGAATACTTTCAGCCAAGACTGTATTTCCAATGAAAAGACATTGTTTCCTTGCATGTCTTAAGTATATCTATATGAAAATTAGAATAATTCTTGCAGAAAATGTTAAAATATAAAGGAATTTGTCTTCAACAATGAAAATAGAGAAATCTTATTTTTAAAATATACTTTAAATTTATATGTTACTTTTATTATTTTAACTTTTAATATCTGTTAATAAAAATGATACAAGTTTTAGGAAATATTTTCATTGATGAAGATAAGTGATTTATATACTTTGGCTTTTCCGGTAAGAGTTATTCTAATTGTCATGATTACCTATTAACTTGCATAGCATAACAATTGCTATACTATGAAAGTTTCATTTCTGAAACTTACTGAAAAACAAAGCAGTTTAGTTTTTTAAAAAACTCATTTTTTTAAAGCAAATTGTTTAATTAAAAGTAGAGTTGTTAGTTTGCTGTCATTTTAATTGTAATAACTTAACCATTAAAGACACAGACAGCAGTTGTGAATTCTAAAATAATTGTGTGTTGAACACTTGCACTTCATTTACTCTCTTCCTAAACATCCTTCAATGTTGAAGTTCAAAATTTTTTCTACTTTTTCATTATTTTTATCAGTAAGTCTCCACTGATGTACAAAATACACCGCCATTGAATTTTTATAAACTATTATATTTTCTTTCTTAATTAAACATTTTTTTTATATAAATGCGATATCTATTACTTGAATACTATTACTAAACATCAGACACTACGACTAATATTCAGGCCCCTGCTGGCACTTAGGAATACGTGCCCTTGCACCCTCTGCCTGAACCACCCTTAATGATGGCACATGATTTAATATGAAAGTGCCAACATAACCCTCTGTCCACCGCCCTTTCAAGACATCCAGCATGGGCCTGCTAACACTTTGAAATAAGTTATGATAAAAATACAAGGGTGCTTAATAATTTTAGTAAAGACAACTGTAGATAAAAATACTAAATGTTTCATTCCAATAATATCAGTATATTATTCCCCCCCAAAACAAATATTTTGCAATGTTCTGCAACGAACCTTCAACTGATCACAAATGTTCTGTGGGAATAAAAAAATAAAACACAGAGAGATTTTCTTGTATATGTAGGAGTGCGATTTCATCTTGTATAGAAATGCTAAAGACATTTCGTAAAACGCTAACACACACAAAAATCAAAGAAATGACGAATTTCACAATTTTACTCTGATCGAATGACGAATTTCGCTTTTTTTCCCCTTGTAATAGACGATTTTTGCAATATTTTTGAGATTTTTCTCTCTGGTAACTGGCGAATTTAACATTTTTTTTTCTCAGAACCAATCATCGAACTCCGCAATTTTTTCCCCCACGACTAATTCGAGAATTGCGAGATATTTTCCAACACTTCACTGATGAATTTCGCATTTTTTTTATCCACGACTGATTGGCGAATTTTAAATATTTTTGATATTTTCTTTTCACTGACTGGCAAATTTGTTCAGCTCTTTCTTAGGACCAATGGGCAAAAATTGCATTTTTAATTCAAGCAACTAATATCCGAATGTCTCGATTTTTTTTTAAAATCCACAACTGATTGTTAACTTTTGCGATATTTTCTTTATTGATTGATAAATGTTGCGGATTTTCTTGTGACAGAATGGAAAAAATTGTGGGTTTTTACATGACTGATTGACGAATTTTATGATTTTTTTTTTCTGACAATCCACTGATTAATTTAGTTTTTTAACCTGCGACTGATAGGCGAATTTTGCATTATTTTCTTTTTATCAATTGGAAAATTTTGTCGCTTTATATTGGAATTGATTGAAAAAAATCGAGGGATTTCCCAAAACTGATCAACTAATTTAGTGGGGTTTTTTTTCAGCTGTAACTGATAGCCAAATTTTGCGATATTTTCTTTCTGCCGATTGGAAAATTTTGCAGTTTTTTCTTGTGACCAATTGGAGAAAATTGTGTTTTTTTTTTCGCTACTGATCGACGAATTTCCCATTTTTCTCGACAATTTACTGACAAATTTCATGGTTTTTACCCACAACAGATTGAGAAATTTTTGTGCTTTTTCTTGGCAAAAAACATGAAATTTCAATCAAAAATCATTCGGTTGATAAACCTATTTCCCATTTTTTGACCCGCGACTGATAGGTGAATTTTGCAATATCTTCTTTCTACAGGATGGCAAATTTTATCACTTTTTTGCGACCGATTGGTAAAAGTTGCCGGGTTTTTATGTGACTGACCGGTGAATTTCAGATTTTTTTCCGATGATCCACTGACGAAATTCATGTTTTTTTTTTTAAACTGCAGCAGCTGAAGAACTTCACGATTTTTCCCCATGATCGACTGACAAATTGTGTGAGCTTTTCCTGCGACCAATTAATGAATTTCAATCTTTTTCAACGAGTGATTGATGAAGTTTTTCTGGTGATTGACAGACAAATTTAGTGCTTTTTCAAATGAATGAATAGTGAATTGTGTTGAAAATGAGAATTTGAAATGTTCTGCAGAGAAGTTCATTGTTCTGTGATGTATGTCGCACTCTTAAGCATATTCTGCTTTAGGGACTGTTGCCATATTTATATTGGAATATTTTTATCAAAGCATTGACTAATTTTTTTTAATATTTCGAATGAAATATGTGCTGTAATTCACTAAAATTGTAAGGTATTGACTACTCGCATCACGTGAGTAGGCAATGTGTGAATGAGATCGTTTTTGTCCATTAACCGACTATGTGCGTACAAGTTATAAAGGCTCTCTATCTTTCTTTAACTTTCGAAGGACAGCTGAATCCCTGAAATTGTGAGTCGCCGTGTAATTTCGATTATGCAAATTTTCTGGAGCTGGTCGATCGACACTGAAGTATATAAGCAGCGAATTTTGACTTGAGTGCAGAGCTCAGAGGAGCTGGTGAGCGCTCAGCAGAGACTTGGCCTGGGAAGTTGAATATTGCGACTGAGATTTAGGTTTAGCCTTGAGACCTCGCATCGAGTCTCGTGATTAAAAATCAGCCGTAGTATTCTTATACTGGAATTTTATACACTGATAAAGCTGACTTGAACCTGCATCAGTGCTTATGTAATTTGAAGGATAAGAGTATTGAATCGTGATTATATATTTAAAAAGGTTAAGGTTTAATTATATTGTTTCGTTTTTGTTTAAGCTACAAGTGTTAGCAAGAACTCTTTAGTTAATTTAATTTTTTAGGAAAATTTCGTGGAGCTCGCTCAAACTCCCTACTGATTGTGTTAATAAACCAGTTTTTGGTTTTAAAACAGTTGTACTTCTTTCCTCGTGCTCTACCACACAGCGGACATTTTAAGATGGCCGCTACAAATGGCGCCCAACTTCACGGGTTGTACGATGGCCCACATCCACGAGAGATAGTCCCCAGAGTTTACTTTGCCGGACATTCTGATGTCACAGAATTTTTAAATAAATTGAACGATTATATTGCCTTTAACGATATTCCGGATAAAAACAAATATGTAGTATTGAAATGCTCTCTAAAGGATGAAGCCTTGCTTTGGCTTGAGAACATTGGACGTTTCTTGGTGACCGATGACGCGAAAAGATTTGAGCAAACATGCTCGGAGTTAACTAAAGCCTTTCCTAATCAGCGTAATGCAGCGGAATTAAGACGTGAATTCTATTGTAAACGCCAGACTATTTACGAAAAAGCGTCCGGATTTTTTCTGAGAAAGCTCGAATTAAAAAACAAGTTGGCACTTGACGTTACTCATCAGGAGCTGATGGATATTCTGCTTCCTCTTTTCGCAGTGTCAATCCAGGACTTTATCGAGCTGCGTGCCCCAGCGAATACAGCTGAACTCTATCAATTATTAATAAAGTATGAAGCGCGACATGAGGCGGATCACCATAGACCGAGAACCACACGAGAATTCAACGAGGGGGATAGGTTTATTAATAGGTCCAGGAATTATGATACTGAATATAATGGTCGTAATGTTCGTGGTCCAGTTAATTATGGGGATAGGCAAAATTTTCAAAGAGTTAGTGGTGGTTTACGGAATTATGATCAAACTTATAATAATGGTCTCAGAAGAAATAAGGGGGTGAGCAGTCGCAATAGCAATGGTTTGGATAGAAGGAACGAGGTTAACCCTCGGCAGAATAGTTCGTCCAGGGTTAGACAGTTGGTGGTTGGCGAAAAAGTCGTTCAGCGTAAAGAGGAAAGATCTGGTAAGGCTAGAAATTGTCAGCAGGGGTTAAACTGGTAGGTGGCTGTTGTGCTGAAGGTCAGCAGTCACAGGTTAACTCTTCAAAGCCTTCTGTGATCGATTTAAACACGGTAGTAGTTAACCCAGTGGAATTACCTGAGTTGTTAATAGTTTTGAGTGGAATAGTGGTGAAAAGTATTCTGGATACAGGCGCGGATAAAAGTTTTATATCGTTTGAGGTGTATAAGAAATATTTTTCGTATAAAAGGTTGCGACATGTTAATTTAGTGGTTCAATCGGCTCAAGGGATACAATGCAGTATAAAAGGTCTGGTGGATTTGGATGTAGAAATACGGTCGGTTAAAGCGAGGTGGCAATTTCTAGTATTCGATGGATTAAAAGCACATTGTATTGTTGGAGTTGATTTCATGAAAGATAGAGGGATGAGCCTGGATTTCTTTTCACGTACACTGGAGGTTAATAATGATGAGAATACTTGTACAAACGAGTCCTCATCACTCTCAATTGATTTAAGTGAATCTGGTTTAACAAAGGGGGAGATAAGCAAATTTAGTAAGTTTTTACATGACTTCAGGGAAGTGTTTTCAGACAAACCGGGGTTGACGCACGTTTCCTGGCATGAAATTAATACCGGTTCACATGCACCAGTAGCAAGCAAACCATACCGTTACGATAAAGTCAAACAGAAAATCATTAATTATCACATTCACAAAATGCTCCGCGACGACATCATTATGCCCATTGAATCTCCATACGCGTCACCAGTAGTATTATGTCGGAAAAACAATGGAAAAAGCATTGAGGATCCTGAGGCTTGGAGATTCGCTATAGATTATCGAAAACTCAATTCAATAACCCAATATCCACAGTATCCAATTCCTGTAATAGATGACATACTAGGCAATATTCAAAGTACTAAATTCATGTCCACACTCGATTTAACCTCCGGTTATTTTCAAATCAGCATGAAACCGGAAGACATACTTAAAACAGCATTTATAACGCATAATGGGTGTTTCGCATTTAAACGCATGAGTTTTGGATTATCGGGGGCTCCAGCCACGTTCCAGAAGGCAATGGATACCATTCTGAAACCCCTTCTTGGTTTCGGAGTTCTGGTATACCTCGACGATATTATAGTTATGTCTGAAACATTTGAGGAACATATAAATTTATTACGTAAAGTTTTCACATTGCTCAGAAACGCGGGTCTCACTGTCAAATTAGAAAAATGTAAATTTATTCGTAAAGAGTTAAAATATCTTGGTGTTCGAATCACACAAGAGGGCATACAAACAGACAAACAAAAAACAGATGCAATTGCGGCAATGGCACCTCCAAAGAATGCGAAACAAGTAGCAACATTTTTGGGTATGGTGGCTTGGTTTCAAAAATTTATACCACATTTTTCAGAAATCTGCGAACCACTATATGCTTTAAAACGAAAGAGGGTTAAATTTGTTTGGTCGAAAGCGGCTCAAAATGCTTTCGAACATTTAAAGAATTCTTTAATTTCTTCACCGGTTTTAGCTCATCCCGATTACTCTTCACAATTTGAATTATACTGTGACGCTAGCGCAGTCGGAATTGGTGCGATGTTAGCTCAGAAAGATCGCCCCATAGCTTTTGCGTCTAGAATTTTAAATGCAGCGGAACGGAACTATTCAATTACGGAACGCGAATGTCTTGCTGTAATTTGGGCTTTGAACAAATTTAGATGTTTCTTCTGTGATATCCCGGTCAAAGTGGTTACGGATCACTCTGCTTTAACAAAGTTAACGCACGGAAAAGGTTTATCGTCTCGAATGGTTCGATGGTGTTTGAAATTGGCGGAGTTTAATATTGTAATTGAGCATAGGGCCGGAAAGGAAAACGCAGTAGCAGATGCTTTATCGAGGAATCCCCAGGAGGGTGTTGAAATAGCTGAAGAGGTTAAGGTTTGTGTTTTGTCGTCGTTGGTTTTGAAGTCAAGAGAGCAACTTATAGAGGAACAGAAAAAGGATGAGGAATTTGGTCAGTTATATAATTATTTACAGGATGCTGACATGGTACAAAGCGCGGACGCGCATATGTTCCAAAATTGGTCCCGGAATTTCAAAATTATCGATGGTCTTCTGTTTTATTCAAAAACTGTAAATTCGCGTGGTGAATTAAAAGTGTATATTCCAGCTTCTCTTCGTAAGGCCATCTTGCACGAATTCCATGACAACCCTTTAGCAGGTCACCTAGGTGTCAGGAAAACATACGCTAGATTATGTGACTCCTGCTACTTCCCTAAAATGCGGGAAGCAGTGCGCGCTTATGTCTCCAGCTGCGACACATGCCAAAAATATAACTATAAAAACATAAGACCAGCTGGCAAACTAATTTCAATTAAAAAGTCCTTTCCCCTAGAATGTATCGGAGTTGATTTAATTGGTCCTTATCCTTTAACTGGAAATAGATATAGATTTGTATTAGTAATTGTAGATTATTTTAGTAAATGGGTTGAGTTTGTCCCCCTCAGAAAAGCTTCAGGAAAAATTGTAGCTAACACTTTGTTTAACTGTTTTATTTCGAAATATGGTGCACCATCCCAGGTAATTAGTGATCACGGTCCCTGTTTTATATCCGAAATTTTTAAAGAATTGTGCACACAGCTGGAGATATCTCATTCTTTTACAGTTCCATACCGGCCACAGTCCAATATGGCTGAGAGGGTCAATAGAACCCTCATTCAAATGATTTCTTCCTTTATTGGCACTCATCATTCAAACTGGGACCAATTCTTGCAGCATTTTGCCTATGCTTTGCGTACGGCAGTTCACGAATCCACTGGTAAAACCCCTGCAGAGTTGTTTTTGGGTCGGAAAATCATTACTCCTTTTCAACAATTGATTAAAATTTCGGGAAATGAAAATGAATATATGATTCAGGACATCGATAAGTTGGTTAAGGAAGCACAAATAAAAATGGGAAAGGCTCAGAAAAAACAAGCGTTGTATTATAATATGCGTCGGAGAGAGTTGGAAATTAAAGTTGGTGATTTTGTGTTGTTAGAAAAACATTGGTTGAGTTCTAGTCGGCAAAAACGAGTCGCTAAGTTTGGACCTAAGTTTGAGGGACCGTATAAAGTGTTGGAAGTTAAAGGTAACAATTTAATTATTGATGTTGACGGTTGTCATACCACGGTAAACTTGGATCAGGTCAGAGTTTATAAGTTTAGGGACACTAGCTCAAATGGTTCTCAAACGTCAGACGGTGAATCCTCTATGCCTCAGTCAAAGACCTCTCATTCTCCTTACGTCAGTCAATCTTCTTATGCAAATAATTCTTCTAATAATGATAGTGATAACATACGAACGGAGATGAAACGTAAATTTCCTCAAGTTAACCGAGACAGGGTTAACCAGCCAGCTGAACAGACATTACCTAAAGTGGTTCGAAAATATGGCAAAAGACAGCACCCGCATTCGATCTCGACAAGTAGTTCTAAGCCTCCAGACAAGAAGTTCATGCAGAACCCTTCTACGTCACATCGACCACAACACAAGAGACTGTTATCAAAGTCATCGACAGACATTCCTGCCAAGAGAGGCCGGAACGGCAATCCACCAACAGATCTCAACGAATCTTCCGATAGTCAACCATCTCGGAAGTCATCACATCGACAGTGCCAAAGTGACGCACGAAAACGTGGCATGGACTATCTCCCCTCTACAACCAAACGGCGCAGGAGAATCGGCAGAAAGCGGACCTTGCCCTCCACATCGATGTCGGGAGCCTCACGGAAACGAACGCCTTTCGCTACTACATTCTTCAACCCTAGAGACAATCTTGCCCAGCGGCACCATCGCCGAGACCCGCCTAGAAATCGTCGAGTCGACACTTCAACAAGCCCGCCTAGCAATCATCAAATGGACAAATCAGTAAGCCCGCCTAGAAGTCGTCGAGTGGAATCTACGAGCAGTCGTCGAGTGGACACTACACGAGCTCCTCCCAAAGGACGTCGCCATGGTTACAACACCCGGCTGCAGGCACGACAAGCGACAGTGGCCTCTCCTTACCAGTCTGCATCAGAACGGAGTTTCGTCCAAGGATTTTGGGGACGCCGCCAGAGTTCTTCTATGAGCCTACAAGCTTCCAGTTCATCTTCACTATAAAATCAGGTGACGACGTTCCATTTTTATTAATTTCATTTAAAGTGCCTATATAAATGTCAACAAGTTCTATGGACTGGACAAAGCAGCTGAACTGTTATAGTTACCTTTCGACCATTGTTTGATTTTGTATCTCGGCTTCACAAGTTGTGCATTTAATTTCTGTTCAAAATTTTTTTTGCCAAAATTTAAGTTATGATGTCAGAGAACATCTTTCGAGATTCACTGCTTTCATGTTCGAGAGATTGTTAAATTGCTTGTATAATTGTGCTATAAGTGTTCTGTGAATATTCTATGTATAAATTATGTATATATTATGTGTATGATTGTTCTATATGTTGAATTTTGAAATATGAATTTAGTATTATGGGTTTTTTACACGCGCCGCGGATAGGCGTGCACGTGTTTTGCGGTCAAGAGTTGCCCTTGACACGCGCGTTCTATTTCACTTTACTAACATTGTTACCAAATCTAACTTTCTCCCTTCGGTCGTGTTCGTGGTCGTTATCGGTTTAGTGTTGTATGTTGGGTTTTCGCAAGTTATGTCGTTTTAAAAGTGTTGTTGGTTATGCACTAGTTATGAAGTTTTAAGTGTTGTTCGTTATACCCTAGTTAGGAACTTACTTATTAGTTCTACTGTTGTTAATTATGAATATTGTTAGTGTATTTCATAGTTCTGACGTAACATTGTATGTAGATAATGAAATTTGTTCCAGGAAGTAAATCATCTTGAAGCAGATAGTCTATTTATAAGTTTTTTTTATATTTTAGTTCTCAAGAAGAAGAATTGTCTTGAAGAAATTTGTAATGTATATTTATGCCTTTATATTTTATAAAAGAAAATTGTTTCACTTTCACAGCTCTGTTAGCTGTTAGTTTGTGACCATTGTAATTGAGCGAGTCATCTACATTGAATTTCGGGGGATGTGAGTTTTTGGCAATTTGGGAATTTTTAGGAAAGCTACTTTATTCTTTGACAGATAGTTTTGTAGTGACGTTCTACTTTGCAATTTGTTTCGGCACTTCATGGAATTTTGCAGGTAAAGTTGCGTATTTATTTTGGCAAGCTGTGAATTTTGTGAGGAAAATTTTGTGAGATTCTTTTGCATGATACTGCACATTTACAGGAGGTTATGTTGAAAGTGTCGTCGATCTGACCAGTTTTTGCGTGATGGGTTAAAAGTACAAAATTTCCATTTGGATTCAAAATTTAAATTTACCCGTCACATGTTGTGTTCATTTTTTTGGACTCTAAATTTTTAAAAGAAAAAGACGATGGTCTGCATTCAACCACCGCTTTTTCTTTCACAATTTCCGGGAGGGGTTGTAAGGTATTGACTACTCGCATCACGTGAGTAGGCAATGTGTGAATGAGATCGTTTTTGTCCATTAACCGACTATGTGCGTACAAGTTATAAAGGCTCTCTATCTTTCTTTAACTTTCGAAGGACAGCTGAATCCCTGAAATTGTGAGTCGCCGTGTAATTTCGATTATGCAAATTTTCTGGAGCTGGTCGATCGACACTGAAGTATATAAGCAGCGAATTTTGACTTGAGTGCAGAGCTCAGAGGAGCTGGTGAGCGCTCAGCAGAGACTTGGCCTGGGAAGTTGAATATTGCGACTGAGATTTAGGTTTAGCCTTGAGACCTCGCATCGAGTCTCGTGATTAAAAATCAGCCTTAGTATTCTTATACTGGAATTTTATACACTGATAAAGCTGACTTGAACCTGCATCAGTGCTTATGTAATTTGAAGGATAAGAGTATTGAATCGTGATTATATATTTAAAAAGGTTAAGGTTTAATTATATTGTTTCGTTTTTGTTTAAGCTACAAGTGTTAGCAAGAACTCTTTAGTTAATTTAATTTTTTAGGAAAATTTCGTGGAGCTCGCTCAAACTCCCTACTGATTGTGTTAATAAACCAGTTTTTGGTTTTAAAACAGTTGTACTTCTTTCCTCGTGCTCTACCACACAGCGGACATTTTAAGATGGCCGCTACAAAATCTCATAGCTAAATTAAAAAATCTACCATATTTACTCATGCATAATGCACACATTTTTACAAAAATTTCAGGTCTAAAATCCAGTATACACATACATGATACACTGAATATTTCTAATTGTATACATCAAACCACACACATTTTCACAAAGTATATATACATATTGCAGAAACTTTATTTTATGATATTTTAATAAGAGAGCAAAATATATATGAGCACATACAAAAGTAATTTAGATTTGAGACAAGATTGTAAATCATGATTTCTACAGATTTTTTTTTTTTTTTAAAGTTAAAATAACATGGTACACATTATACACAAGTAAATATGGTATTTAAAATCAGTTTGATAATTTTATCTTGTGAGAAATTTCTAAATCCTCCAGTATTTTGCAACAAGAGGCTAATAAATTTTTATTTCTCCCATATTATTTAAATTTAACAAATCTTTCTTGCAGAGGATAAAGACTTTTGGTAGATAAATTTTTCTTGGGAAAAAAAGAAACCTTTGTGATAAATGTCACACATACATTACACATCATGCATAAAATCTTTAATTTTTCATACCAATATTTTAGAATATTTTTTTCTTTATTTTATCATATAATTTCTTCAATTAAATTAGGCAAAGGATTCCATTTGTAAATACTAGTAATCAGATTCAAAATTATGTGTGGGACGCTCGTCGCAAAGTTGTTAACACAAATTAATAAATTTCTTATTCTGTTTATTTTGTTCTATTTTGATAAAATTATTCGACAAATGTTTTAAAATCTATTTTGCATATTGAACTAATTTAAAATTTTTTTTATCAGTACAAAAATATTACTCCAATTAACTCACTGTATGAAAGAACCACTCAGAATTATTTTTTAGTCAATGTCTGCCTACATCAAAAACTTATTTCAATTCTGTGAGCTTCAGATACAAAGGGAAATTTACAAATTTACTGCTACCTCAATTTTGCATTTTTAGAAAAACAAGAAAAATTTTAAGTTTTAAATATTACAACATGATTTAGATTAATGCTAAAAATTATTGCATGCTTTCTCATTAGGCTATATCATTTTTGAAACATGTCAGCTCTACTACTCAATAAAAGTTTTAATAAAAATGTAAGTCTTTTTTTCCTTATCAGCAATATTAGTAACTAGGTGACAGTACTAGGTGGTACAGAATATAACTATAACAGAAAAAGGAAAAAAAAAAGAAGTGACTTTATTTTATTTGAAAAAAAAAAAAAATCTTTGGAACAGGACAAAATTGTTATTATTCTACTCCATTATCACTGCAATAGTAAGAGCTGATTTCTTCGAGCAGCACCTATAATAAAATAATAACACTGTTTTACTACATAACATTTTACGAATCGCACAAAATGACATTTTGTTATATGAAAACTGAATTAATCTTCAATGAAGCAATTGTAAGCCCCCTCCTCCTCCTTAATTTTTTGCATGTGATTTCTAGTGATGGGCATAATGAATGATTTTGATATTTGAATGAATCATTCAGGCATGCACAAAAGCATAGTTGTCAAGGCTCTTAAAATTCTTTTTGTTTTACAAAAGTTCTGGTTTTAATTGATCAAAAATAGCAAGAAAGTAAACAGCAATGCTTTTGTGTATGCCGGGATGATTCATTTGAATAACAATCATTCATTATGTCCTTCGCTATTGTTATTCTTAATTTTTAGGGTTACGTACTTAAAAAATAAAAACGGAACCATTGTATATTGAAATACAAACAAGATAACAAACAAATATTGAAATGCAAACAAGAAATTTCAAACTAACACTCCCATAGGATTAACATTAGCCCATGTGACTAGCACAGACTCTTGACTATGGAAGATTTGGAATCAAATGATTTTTCCATTATCCCGTCGACCACTTTTCAAGAAAAATTAATTATCACCAAACAGTAATGCCAAATAAACAAATGGAAGAATGTTGCCATTGGAATATCAAAATAAATACAATAAAAAAATATGGAAAAGCCCCACTCATTTAAGTGTCAACTATCAGTAAATTTAAACACAAAAAAATTACAATATAAATGAAAATAGAAAAAAAAAATCTTGGATATTCATTTATTTACATTATTTTTCTTAATTATCCTTCTTGGCTGGTGAATATAACGTCAGTTGAAATTGATGTATTGCACTTAACTATGCAACATAACATTTTTTCAATGCATTTTCTCTTTTAATATCATGGTGCAGCAGTTTAAGGACACAATTATTATTTTAAATAGCGAAATAACTACTAAATCAGTTCATTTTAAAGATTATATTTAATTAAACAATAACAAAACATCACCATCAAAAATGAAAAATTCTTACATATACTGCTTTTTACTTTTAAAATTGTTGTGGATTAAAACTTAATAATTTATATTATTAATAAATGAAATTAGCATATATAATACTTGAGAGCATCCATATTTAGTTAGTAATCAGTATTCTAATGTCTTATAAAAATATATTTCAATATGTTTTTTTTTTTTTACTAAACAATTATAAAACTCATGCCAGATAAGTCCATATGATGAGATTAAATTATGGAATGATCAACGTTGAAAGAGGAATTAGGATGAATATATAATATTTGAGGAGATTGTAGTAGATGTAAGTGTATAAAAAAAGAGAGAACAGTTAAAAAAATAAATAAATAAAACTTGTTGAAATGAAAAGCAAATGTTATTCATATTACTGTTTTTAACAGTGGAAAATGGTAATTTTATTAAATTGTTGTATGTATGATTTTAAAGATATGAGAAATATTAAAACTTGCCTATCAATGTATCAATTAACTAATTTGTGTGTGTATCAATCTACAGCAAAACAAAATATATCTATGACGCAACAATGTCTACTATCACAAGAAATAATAGTAACCCATTAAATAAGCAAAATTTTCAATTACAAAGAAAATACAGTAAGAAGATAACAGTAATCCAATGACAAAGTAAAATTTTGCTTTTTTTTTTTTTTTTTTTTTTAAGTACAGTATTTTTTAAGCTATTAGATTAATCTTCAAAAATCTGCAATGCCCACTGTCATGTTGCATTATTTCTACTAGTGGGTTAATAACCTTTAAAATTAGTTGAGTAATAAAATATGTAATTAAACAACTGTTGTCCTATTTAATTATTTAAAGAAGTAAAACTGAAAAAAAAGTGTAAATTAAATTAATCATAATAAAAAAAAAGCTTTTATTTAAAAAATATAGCAATAGTTAAGCACTAAGTATGCCTTGTTAAAATTTAGGTAACATATTTACAATTCTGACTCAAATCACCAGTCTGCTATGTGTTATTCCAATATTAATGTCTTCATTATTGAGAAATTAAGTTATTTATTAAATCCTAACTCAATAAAATGTCTTTTAAATTAGTTAAAAAATACTTAAAAATCTACAGTTTATAAATAAATTGCTTCAATGTATAAAAGCCAATTTTGACCAAAAAAAGCCGGTTAAAACCAATAAAAGTCGCTGGCCTGGCTTTTATTAATTTTAGCCGGCTTTTTTGCAACCCTGCTTATCAAGTTATAAGTGCTTCCGGTCATGTGGCGACACTTTTTCGCACTTTACTGCCAACCACCTTGGTAATTTGGTTGAAAATGCCGACTTTGACAATCTTTTGTAAAAGATCTGCCTTTACTAAAAAATTGAAATCATGTTTAGATTACATAGTTTCTGAATAAAAACACCTACCAATTTCATGCATTTGTAAGCAAAAATGAATTAAAAAATGTGTCATAAAGTAGCCTGTTTGAATTTGAGAACAGCCTTAATGGTGCTAAGTTGCACTTATTAAAATACATCAATTGGTTGCAAACCAAATTACAGAACTTTCCACTACATCACACATACATATGAATACATCGATGATACATAATTAATACATACATGATTTCACAAATAAATGAGTGAAACGCTTAGCAAAATGCTGGCATGCAGTTAATACGAAAGTACAGAAACAAAAATACATGCAAAATATAGAAATCTCATGCTTATACATGTTTTGAAGATACGACATGATGAACTTTAAATGTTTGTTTTCTATGTTTAAAAACTTACAAAATCCTTTAAAGTTAATAATCTTAACTTTAGCAGCTTCTTCTGCTACACCAGTTACGGATTAAGAAATACATAAAAAAACAAGTCAGTTTTATCTTTATTTTTTAAAACTCAGAAATTCATGTATATAACTTATTTTTTTCTGTTTTTTTTTTTACTCTTGGTTTTCAAATGATCTGCTCAACAACACGAAACTTTCTGACTCATTTTTAAACACAAAAGCATAAAATTGGCAGGTCTGATCATGGAAGGGATTTGGAATCTAAATAAGTTTTTCATTTTTTTTTTATCAATAAATCACTTATCGAGTAATAAGTGATTTGTGTCATGTGATGACATGTTTCTGACCTTTTTTGTGCTGCAGCATTGGAAATTTGAAAAATGGAAAACTTCTTTCAATTACAAAATTTCTGAATAAGAATACCTGTAAATTTCATGCATTTCTGAACAAAAAAAGAATTAAAAAAATAAGTCATAAAGTGAGCCGTTTGGATTTGGACCTTAAGAGAAAAAAAATATTTTTGATGTGTTACATTATACATTAAATATTATGTTAAAAAAAATTAGGTCTTGTACTGTTATTTTCCAAAGTATAAACTTCTAAGATTTATAAATTATACATAAGTAAATAAATTGCCATTTATATCTCTCTTCCCACTCTGCTCCAAAAAATTTGAGTAAAAACATAAGATCTGATATTTAAAATTAATCTAGAATTTCATAATGCAATCTAGTGTAAATTTTGCAATCTCACAACAAACTAATTATTCTAAAAAACAAGGCATTTTTTAATAAAAAATATACTAACCAAATATTCATGCAAGTCTTCCTGTCTTCAAATGTTTGTGATGGTGTGTTTCAACTGGGAGTCTAAAAAGATTCAAAGAAAGTTTCATTAGTATTCAGCAACATCTATTATAGTTAAAATGTGACTGTGTTTATATTTCACACCAACTTTTCTCAAAATGATTAATTATGGGTTTTTCTTTTCTTTTTTTTTTTTTGGAACAATTATTCGCAAAGATCCAAGGATGTCAAACTCAAGAAATCTCAAATTTTAAATCAGTTTGAGTTATTAAATTTTAATCAATAAGAAATTTCTTTTTAAAAAAAATTATTATGCACGCTAAACATCTTGAATCAGCCATACTCATCCTTTTATTACCGCGGGCCGCAAACGTATATTTGTGACGTTAGGTGGGCCGCAACACATACTTGTATAGTAATGTAAATATATAGATTTCTATAGCAAATGCCCCCCGTTTTTTCCCATCTCAAAAAATGCCCAACACGCCTAAAGAAGTATTCACTTCAAAAATATAATTTAAGTAACATTTATTACAAGGACAAAGCCATTTTATAACATTAAAATAAAATACAGCAGTAAAAACAGAAAAAGAAAATTCATCCAGAAGATTAAACAACCCTTTTTTCATCAGGGGTGGGACTCTCATAACTTATTTCTATCCTTCCTCTGAGATTAAATCCTAGAAGGAGCAAAAGTTTGGTTTATTTACGTTTATTTTTATTGCGAGAATGAAATCGAAGTTGCCAAGAAAGCGATCACCGCCAAAACAGACAGTTTCTAAAGCGCCAAATCCGAGCTGATCCTGGGACTAGCTTTTCAACAATATAACAAAGGAATGTACTCTCTAGTAGATTCTTTCTCTGAGGTCTTGGATGGCGCATAAAAGGTCGCCAGGCCACATGCCCGCTTGTTGAGTATGGCTGTCTTGAATAGTTTAGTTTTATACCTTCTGAGTCCCTTCAGTACTGTTTTGATTTTTTTGTCTCTTCCTTTCACTCCGATTTTTCAGATTTGTGAGACCTGAAGTATGCCGAAATTACAAATTTATTCTTTTATTTAAATTTTTGAGTCAAAAACCTCAAATGCTACATTGATATGTAAAATTTTACATTAAATATCACACATATTACATGAAACAGTACAACATTACATGCAATGTTTAAAAAGTCTTTTACTGTATATCAATAATTAATATTTAGTAAAATATTACTGATACGTGCAAATTTTAACTTAATTTTGCGATATTTACCAGCATCCTATTGACGAATTGAGCAGTTTTTTCCTGGCAACAAATTGACGAATTTCACGTTTACTTCCTGTAACCAACTGACAAATTTCGTGATTATTTTCCTCCTACCAATTGACAAATTTTGCTTTTTTTTTTGGCGACCGATAAACGAATTTCTCAAATTTTTTCTGCACCTTACAAATGAAACCGGCATGTTTCTTTTCTTTTTTTTTTTTTCACACGCGACATATTGAAGAATTTCACGTTTATTTCTTGTAACCAACTGATGAATTTCGAAAATGTTTTCCTGCGATTGATTGAAGAAATTTGTGATATTTTCCTGCTACCAATTGACAAATTTTGCTTTTTTTTGGCGACCGATAAGCGAATTTCTCAATTTTTTTCCCACACCTTACAAGTGAAACTTACGTGTTTCTTTTTTTTTTTTTTTTTACACATGACTATTGACGAATTTCACGTTTATTTCCTGTAACTGTAACCAACTGACAAATTTCGCGATTGTTTTCCTGCAATCCATTGAAGAAATTTGTGATATTTTCCTGCTACCAATTGACAAATTTTGCTTTCTTTTGGCGACCGATAAACAAATTTCTCATTTTTTTCTGCACTTTACAGGTGAAACTCACATGTTTCTTTTTCTTTTCTTTTTTTTTTTTTTTTTTTTACACGCGACATATTGACGAATTTCATGTTTATTTACTGTAACCAACTGACGAATTTCATGATTGCTTTCCTGCAATCGATTGAAGAAATTTGTGATCTTTTTCTGCTACTAATTGACAAATTTTGCCTTTTCTTGGTGACAGATAAGCGAATTTCCCAATTTTTTTTGCATGTTTCTTTTCTTTTTTTTTTTTTACATGCGATTGTGGTCAAATTTCATTATTGTTTTCACGACTCATCGGCAAATTTTGCTATTTACCTGCAATAGCTTAACAAAATTTATAATTTTTCCCCAACGAGTACAAATATTGTGAAATTTTTGTGCGATATTTTCCCGCAACCTTTTGGTGAAATTCGCGTCAGTAAATTTTTGCAAACCCAAAATAATCAGGGCACTTTTCCAGCTATATAAAAATGGGCAGAGCGCATTTACAACTATAAAAAAAAAAAACAGGCAGGGCGCTGCACCCTCTTGAAAACGCCTTGGGAAAACACTACAAGGGTCGATCCAGACAAAATTTGGAGCCTATTTAGGGCCCCTTCACAAAAATCAATTTAATAAAATGGGACCCTTCACAAAACTCAATTTGATAAAATGGGCCCCTTCACAAAATTCCTTTTAACAAAATTTCCCCCTTTCATAAAAACTTACTATTTAGGGGAGACTGGTACACAGTGGACTACTTTTTCAGTTAATTTTTTTTTTCTCTTTAACGGACAAACCGGGTGCATCCTGCATGAAAATATTTTTGAATATTCCTTATACCTTTATACATTCATCATAATTTTCTCATAACATAGTTTTCAATACATTTTTCAAAATAAAAATTTTTATATGCACCCGTAAATTGGACCAGTGTGCCCCAGAAATGGGGCACACTGGTCCACCCACCGGGGCACAGTGGACCGCTGTTAGGCATTATCTGAAATGCAATATAAATCTATTTTTCATTAATCTAATTCTTTTTTATTTCCCCTTTATCCGCAAAATAACATAGTAATATAAATTTACAAGTAACATTTTGAAAAAAAAAATATATATATTATTATTATATTTTGAAAATAACAACAGATTAATACAGGAACAATTGCAATTTAGTTGAAGTTATTACTTAAGTACAAAAAAATCAGCGCACATTAAAATTTGCAAATGAAATTCCAAAATACTTATGAGTAAGATTGAGCCTGGAATTTTCCTGAAATACTTTCGGGTCTGGGAGCAATATTATGAAATCATTGACATCAACAATAGATTCATCTACAGTTTTGGGAAAAATAAACTGATTTCCATTCAATTTGCATCTCATGTATCTTACTTGAATAGAATCATCACCAATTAGACTAGAGTTATATTTATCACAGGCAGTAAATACAAAACAAAATATTTCTTACTATGTTAAATAAATTGTTATTTTTCTTTGTTTACTTTATTTTACAGTTAAATAACTTCTTTTAAATAATATTTCTTTATAGAAAATAAGCAATTATTAAATATTTTGAACATTCTGCATTACATGAGCAGAGTGGATTGTGGACCACTGTGCCCCATGTTGAAATTCAATAAATAATCATATTAATATTGTTTATAGCTTTCTTTTAAACATATTAACTTTAAAGTTAAATAAAAACAAGTATCTTAGCTTTGCAAAAAAGCTGTTTTATAGGATTTATCTACAACCTTTAATTACTAAAAAAATTAAAATATAATGTTGAAAAATTTTACTTTTAGAAGATCAAAACAACCAATTAGGATAAAATAGTTCAATCTGAGCTAAACATATTTTCTGAACACTATAAATAATCAGTGCAGTGCTGTTGTCTATTAGGATAGAAGAGAAGCTTAAAATTTTTTTAAATAAACAAAATATTAGGGGGGTGGTCCACTATGCTCATAGTTCCAGTGTGTACCAGTCTCCCCTATTATTTATTATTCTTTGACTTTTAAAATGTGTAATTTGCAAACAAACAAGTTCAGTGTTGAATCCAGACATTTTTCTCCGGGAGGGATTTCTGTCGCTCCGGGGGGGACATTTTAGAGTTCCGGGGGGGAAATTGCACTTTTTAACCATTAAAAGCATAAAATTTCAAATCTTCCGGGGGGGACATTTCAATGCTCCGGGGGGAAATTCCCCCCCGGGCCACCCCCTGGATTCAACACTGCCAGAGAGGAAAACTTCAGCAAAAGTATTTAAAAAAGTTTGTTAATAAACGCTTGGATCGAATTTGAGTAGCTGGATTTCGACTTTCATTACAAAATGTTATTTTTCACAAAAATATAATAAAATTTTACAAAAATAACCTTTACTTTTCACAAAATGGGCCCCGCAAAAAAAAAAAAAAAAAAAAAAAAAACCTGCATTGACCCCTGCACTATAACAGTTAATTTTCTTGTTATTTTAAAAAAATAAGCAAATAAATAATGTAAAAGTTATTTAAATATGATTCTATTTCTTAATTTTTCTGAATATTTTTATTTATTGACAGTTAAAAATAAAAGTTGTCTAGGGTTTTAAAAATATTTTAAAAAGCATTTTCTTTAGATATTGAGCAGTATGACTAAATACTACATACTGAATATTCGGTGAATCCCTAATGGTTAATACACAAGTACCAAAAGATTAGTATCAAAGTGATTTGAAAAAATATACTCAAGCATAAATATCATATAATACACAATTAAAATATATTATATCTTTTACTGGGTATGTAAAAAAAAAAATGTGTCGGAACACAAGTTAAACAATGACAACAAATGAAGAAAAAAATGTAAAATTTAATACATATAGGATCAGAATTTTAATTGTTATACAATGTTCACTCTAGAAAGAAAAGGGCAGGTTGTTAGAAAATAATAACAGCACAAATGAAGCAGAAAACAGTCATTGTTCAGTGAAAATGGGCATTACTTCAAGAAAAAAAAATTATTGTGTTGAGTAACGAAAAAAAAAAAAAAAGGAATAGACGAGATACTGTCACGCACTGAAGTTTGGTGACTTTTTGATTGGCCTGCTTTCCAAGCCCATGCCAAACCAATAATTTAAATACAAGCATAGTAGGCAACTTAGGGATAAGTTTGGCAACTATTTTCCTTTTTATAACTGATTAAAGAAATAAACTGTGTGAGTGCAAGACATCATAGCCAAAAACAGTACAACATTTATTTAATAATCTCCTGTTTTTATTAAAGAAAGAAGGAAGGTCTATGATTTTTTGCAAGCTTTTGGATACATTAATTTAGAAATACTCTGGTATTGGGGAAGATTTTAACAAGAGACCTCTGGATATAATTAAGGATGCATTTCGATATTTTAAAAAGGGTACGGTGCATTTTGCTAATTTTAGAGCAGGCAGGATGCTGCGCCCTTAAATATTGGTCTAGAAGGGACACTAAATTATAAATAAATACAGGGGAAAAAAAGTAAATTTTTAAACAAGAATTACAGGAACAGATGTGTTACTATCACGCTAAAATGTAAACAAAAGATTGGCGACTGTTTGTTTGGCGCGATTTCCAAGACTGCGCCAAACGAATAACTTAATACAATGGCTAGGTTGCCATTAAAGAAAAAAATCCCCTAAATTTGGCGACTTTTTTCTTTTTTTTAACCGATAATTTTTTTTTTTTTTTTAGCGTGAGTGTAAAGCATCTAAGCCTTGTAGGATAAATAATACACGAAACTGTTAACCCCTTTAAGGGCAAAGTATTTCAGTTGCAAACATGTTCAAAACTTTTTTTTTACCCTTTGAAATCTGAATTTGTCAAATAAATTCATTTAAAAATAAATAATAGCTATTTTTTCCGTTCATGTACATCGTAAAATCTAAATAGTATTCGAAAGTTCTGATAAATATTATGGTTTAGTGCATAAATAATCTAACACTGGCGTTCAAAGGATTCAGTGGGGTCAGGATTCATAATGGTGATAAACAAAACAATATGTAGTTCATTAACACTCAATTACTACTAAAAACAATTACATTATTACTTTCATTGTACCTGTGAGATTATATTTCTGCATTTATACAATTTATACAGCGACATTTCGGATGTATTTTTCCTTTTAAACACAATATATATACTATGACTGATGAAACTTATCCTAACATTAAGCCTAAATCTTGTATATATGTAAGATACAAGAATTTAGTAATTAAGTGTTATATAAACTACACAGGAAAGTAAATAAAGAAATGAATAACTTACCTTTTACAAAAGTTGTCAGTATAATTACATCCAAGATTGCCGCTGTATACAAAATAAACAACAGCTCCAGCCGCGGCGAGAGTGTCTTCAAACGACCTTTGACTTTCCGTTCCCGCATGCGCGCAGTTGCATTGAAGTAGAAGTACTTTTTCCATAAGATGAGCATAATACGTGTTATTCGCAAATCCATTGGATGAATCGAAAAGTATTTCCACTGGAGGTTGAAAAAAGCATTTCCTTTAGACGTCGAAAAAGTGATAGATATAATACGTCTATTGCAGGTCATAGACGTCTAATAGAAATCTAAATGAGAAATGGCTTATAGACATCTATTTGTTTAATGCTATGCATATCTAAAAGATGTCATGGACGTTATAGATGTATTTAGACTATAAATCGACATCTTATAGATAGAGTGTGCTGTCTGGGTAGTTACATATTTCCGCGAAGATTTTTTCCCGAAACCCCATAGGGGACTGTCAACAAATTGAAAAACAACGAATATCTTTTGGATAACCCTGTAAAAACTAATGTAGAAAAAGCGTTCAAACTCGAGATTATTAATAAGTGGCTTATTGTAATATACTGTGTTGATTTTTATGAGGATAGTATGTATACTCGAAGAGAAATTAAGGTTTTTATAAAAACAGTCCCAAATTTCGCTAAGTTTTTTGCTTATAATTTGCAGAGTTCTTAATATAAAAAAAAGTTATTTTGAGAAAATATGTGAAACAACATTGTACATAATATTCTACAATCGGAATTAAAAAATAATTTAATTAAATCGGAATTATCGGAATTAAATAATAATTTTCATATTTAAGAATTTTCAGGACACTGTTCCGCAAAGTTTAAAGTAAGTTTTTCATTATGAATTCACCAAACTTCTGATTTTGTGCTTTAAATTTGAATAATTTATTAAAAACTCATTAGCTTAAATCCGGTTAGACAAACATGGCGGTAATTTATATTGTCTGAATCGCGATGTTTACATTCGTGTCTGTCAAGATGTATTTATCTCGCTTTACTTAAAAGTAATTTGATATTTTAATTTTGAGTAAAGAGAAAATCATTAAAATCACTAAGTTATTAGATTATTTTAAATTTTTTATATATTATAATACTTACACATGTAATATGTTAAAATTTAGTATTTTTACTTAATATATTATATTATTAATTTAATGTAGTATTAATTTAATATAATTCATTATAATATTATTTATATATATAATAATTATTTACTAAGATTAATATTAATTATAATTATAAATATTTTATTATTAATAATACTAATTATAATTTTTAATATTAAATAATTATTTTACAAATATTAAATATAATTATTAAATAATTTGTATTATAGTTAATATTTTTATATAATTAATTATTTGTATATTATAATTATTATTATATAATATAAATGTTATAAAATATTTGTATATTATAAAAATTATAATATAAATATTAATTTTCAGTAATAATAATTAAATTATGTTAATATAATAATTTAAATTTATAATAATATATTACATAATCATATAATCTATCTATCTATCTATCTATCTATATATATATATAATTAAATAATTATTAACTATAATTATTAATGATTAATATTATATTACTTATCAATATCAATTATATTAATTAATTATTTAAAATGATAAATAATCCTTAATAATTTATTATTAATATTAATTATTCATAATATTAATTTAATATAATATATAATTATTTTAATATGTTTTAATTGATTTAATATTTAACTTAATATAGTGTATCATTTTTGTATTACAATTTAATATATTATATTTTATGTTTATTTATATTATTATTTAATATGTCACTTATATATTATTTATAATTTATATATTTCATTTAAGTATATTGATATATTTACAATTTATGTATTACAATAATTTTTAAATGATAAATAATTTTTAATATTTTTTTAAATATAAAATTAGTAAAATTATTAATTAAAATTAGTAAAGGTTTTACTTATAAATAAAGAGAGACAGATATATCTTGAGAGACATGAATGTAAATATCATCAATTTAGCCGATGTAAACGACCGCCATGTTTGTCTAACCGGAGTTAGCTAATGAGTTTTTAATAAATTGGTCAATTTTAAATCACAAAATCAGAAGTTTGGTGAATTCATAATAAACAGCGTACCTTAAATTTTGCAGAACAGCGATTGAAAATTCTTAAATGTGAAAATTATTATTCCTAGAAGATTTTATTTTTTACGCCCAATGGGCAATTCAGTCTGTTTATCCCGGCCCCATATTGATGACGTCACGACTTCAGCGGTATATATGATAGCGCGTCAACTTTGTCGAGATCATACGTGAGAGTAGAGTAATAATTATTATTTATCATTTTAATATTATTTGCGAAATATTAAATTCCTGTACCTTGGGGTCTTTTAATAAGGAAATGAGAAATATGATTGTAAGTGCTACAGTGTAAAAGCCCAATTCTGATACTTTTAGTTATCTTTTGCAATTTAATAACATTATACAATAAAAATTAAATTATATTTGTACATTTTATACATCCATATTTAATTGGAATTTTAAATAAGAAAATTAAAATCTAATGTAATGAGATTTTCTAAAGGTTAAACATTAGATATCAAAATTAGTTAGAACGATAATTAATTAAAACCGATTTGTTTAAAACTGATTTGTTAATATTAATAACGATTAATTATTAAAAGTGGGAAGAAATTTTTTACTAGAAATCGTTGTACAAACTTCAGTTAGAGTATCTGTTTTAATTTTTTCAATCTTTCCCCTTAACAATATATTTATTTTAACGAACGAATACTTTTATACACTAACAAATTCGGTGTTGTAAAGTTAAAGTTTCTTAATTATTCTTTTTCCCAAACATTCTGAATATGATTTCTGATGAAGTATTCAGGGGTCTGTCCATACTTTTTTTCCCAGGGTCCTGTTTTTGTGAAATTGTGAACAGCTTTTTATATTTGTGAAAAATGTAGTCATAATTTTGTCAATTTGAAATGATCTATATATTCAGGTTCTTGTTTATACATTTTTAAGAAAATATATGGATGTAAAATAGATATATTTTCTTTATATGTGTAAAAGTGACAGGTCAGACTTTACTTTTAAATGATTAATTTGTGAAATGTTCAGTTTAAAGATGAAAAAAATTGTGAAAAACCTATTTTTAAGATATAGAATTTTGTGAAGGGTCCTGTTTTAGGAAAAATATTTTTGTGAAGGGTCCTGTTTTAGGGAAAATAGTTTTGTGAAGGGTCCTTTAAAGGACCCAATATTTTCGTAAACAGATTCCTGGTATTGTACAACATTGTATTGTTATTTCGTTAAATATGAAGTTTAACCATCGTTATATTTTAAATTTGCCCTCAAAAATTTCTGGATGTAATTTTCCCTTCATAGAAAATAAAAAATGATTTTTACTTCATTAAAGTCACTGTGATATTTATTTAAAATGGATTAATGTTTCGTAGGAGAAAAACATTTAAAGTTTAAACATCCCTACATTTCAAATTTGTTTTTTCTCAAAATTGTGAATCTTAAAATATTCCAATTCTGATAATTATTCTTTTTTTTTTTTGGGGGGGGGGGAGAATGATAAATAGATACATTTTACAGTTGTGTCTAATAAGTGTTGTTGCTATAATAGAGATCTATACTTACTATCGCAATACGTATGCATATCATAAAAAATTGTTTTTAACTAAAATATTTTAAAAAAAGAAAAAAGAAAAGTACTTTGAAAAACATTACTTAGCCAAAACACTAAAGGCAGTTCTGAAAAAAAAACTTCCCGTTCAACAAAGCGAAATTATCTGTCACATTTTCTGACTCATTTTTAAATATAAATGCATGATACTTGCTGGCCTAATTATTGAAGGGATTTGAAGTCAAACATTTTTTTTTCATTTTTCGATAAATAAATGGCATCTTGAGTTATAAGCGACTGTTGTCTCAGGACGGCAGTTTTCTTTCTTTCCTGCGCTGAAAGTAACTAAATGTCTTTATTTTAACACAATTTTTTTTTATACAATCGATTATTTATACACTGGATTTACATCATGTATAAAAATCTCGAAACATCTGGACGATTAGAAGTAAATAAAAAAAGTTGCCAAATATTCACTCAGAGCGTGAAAAGCGGGAGTCTTTTCATCAGGTTTTTGCAAATAAATATCCATATTTCTGCATGACAATTATACGCAGGTTTCCGAAAAAATATATTTATAACTCATAAAATTTTCAAAGAGTTCAGACCATAAGAATTATTTTGTTTTTAATATTAAACGACTGGCTCGAGAAAAAATTGTAAAGAAAAGGCAGCCATTTTACAATTAAATATGAATATTTTTTTAAAACATTTTACACAGGCTTCAAAACAATTATATTTATACCTGATAACAATTTCAAAGCGCCTGGACAATAAGAGCTATTTTTTTAACTGTTAAATGATCCAATGTGAAAAAAAGTTTTCGTACAAGCGCCTTTACCACTAAATATCAATATTTTCTCACGAATTTTTTATACAGACTTTAAAACCGTTATGTTTATTACTCATAAAAATTTCAAAGGATTTGGACAATAAGAACTTTTTTTAAATGTTAAATGACCCGATGTGAAAAAAAAAAATCTACACGGTTTAAAATTGTGAATTTGTTATTTCTTGCCGAAGTACGGAAAAGCATATAACCAGTATTGAGCAAGCTCACTAAAAAAATGAACTAGCTCAAACTCAATCTCATATTCTCAAAAATGAGTCAAGTTCACGCTCAACTTCAAAATTTATAAAACGAACTCGCTCAAACTTAAACTCATTTTTCAAAAAGAGCAAACTCACTAAGAAACTCGCTTTTTAAAGAAAAATATATAAATAAATAAGGAAAAGAAAATTAACAGAAAAAAGGAAAAAAAGAATATTTGGAATAATTAATATGTATTTATATCATAGCGATATCAAAATCTCTTTAATTAATTTGCTATTGGGCAAGTTTTAAACTAGTTACATGTAATTAAAATATTGTAATTGATATAATTATTTTTTTCCAATTAATATTACATTCTAAAATACTTGTGTGGTTTTTAGCATTCAAATGTTAGCGTAATTTTCTGCTTAAAATGTGATTTAACTTTAAGAACATTACAGTTCATCTTTTTATTGATTTTTTTTATTTAACGCTGTTGGTCAGTTGAATTTCAAATTCCTTTCGTTAATCTTAAACCAATTGGTGTCAACTGTACTCTAATTTTTAAAATATCTCCTCAGAAAATAATTACTTTTTTTTCCTGTGTACATTTTTTAACGGACATCCTTTTTTTCAGTTTACAAAATATTTTTTTAAATATATGCTCAATTATATTTGAAGTGTTGAACTCTTATTCACAACCGACACATAAAATATTAAATTAAGCATATATTTCAGAGAACGCATAACGACTGAAAATGTACTTTCAGAAATAACCACCCATACACTGCAATGTATCCTGTTCGTTACACACATACACACACGCACATTCAGCCAAGTATATAAACTTATTTATAATCTAAAATTATGTCTTAGTATACTAAATATAGTTCAGCTGGAAAATGCATAACTCAATTAAAAAACACCCTTAGGCTCCCGCTGACACACGTGAAAACACCCGCTTGCTATTGTTAATCCCATGAGTCACTTATTTTATAATGTCTCGTTTGCATTTCAATATCTTTAAACAATTTTGTTTGGCATTGTATAGCTGAAATCAATCATTACAAAAGAAAACCTTTAGGTTTCCGGTTTTACCCTACTCTCCTGTATATAGTAACTTTTAAAATAGAACAGGGGTTGCAGATTATCACATAAAAAGAAAAAAATCGATTCATATTTAATACTTGGAAAAATTTTCCATAGAAAATTTCACACGCCTTGCATTCATAAATTCAAATTTTAATTGCTTAATAGGCGTATAGCCAACATAGTGAAAAAGTACCCAAGCCGGGACTCGAATCCGGGTCATCCGTATAGAGCACTGATGTTCTACCAACTGAACCTACCAACCATTCTACCCAACTGCTAGATTTTCTTTGGTTTCGTGTTTGCCCCAGGGTTGGTGGCTCAGGGAAAAATATTCCGTCTTGTGTTGCGTTTGTAGCCTTGCCAACATGTTATAGAGAGAAGGTTCTAAGCTGAGTATCGTTCCCAAGTGATTCAGTTGGTAGAACGTCAGTGCGTTATACTGATGACCCGGGTTCTAGTCCCTGCTTGGGTACTTTTTCACTATGTTGGCTATACGCCTATAAAGCAATTAAAATTTGAATATTAGAGAAAAATCAAATTCGAAATGTAAGACATCTGAGAATACAGACAGAAGATGACAGACGAGCACACAAAAAGATAAAATCTAATTAAACCAATAATTACTATTCAGAATTTTGTATGGAGTTTTGTAACAACTGAAGTAACAAAAAAAGAAATAAAAAAATGTACTTGTTCTTGGCATAACTTAGTCTTAAGAAAGTGCAATTTATCATTGCACTTTCATTGTACAGGGTGATTATAATTAAAATCACACATTCAAAATGCTGTAAAAAAGGTACCACTGGTCAGAAGGACTTAAAATTTGAACTGAATAGACTGGAAGAAGGGGAAAACGGCATGGAATAAGAAAAACAAAGTTCCAAAGTGTAGTAATAGATGGCGCTGAAAGCGGCACACTATGTAAATTAAAAGACACAATTAAAAACCGAATCATTATGTGTTTTTTATGTGGTTTTTGGCCTAACGACAATTAAAATCCGATTTTTCCCATCCAACGGGGTACGACCTTGCCGTGGTAGATGGGTTTTAAACTGACAGTACCACATAATGTTAACTGATTTGGAAGTCACTTTTTCCATCAAAAAACTGAAACACTCATTCACATTGAAGAGTATGGTTTGTTTACTGTTCAACTCATGCCAAAGCCGTCGTATTTCGATTAAAAATGTCCCTTGTAGCCGAATTCACTTTCGTTAAGCCGATTACAGCGCCATCTATTGATACTCTTTGGAACTTTTTCTTTTTTCTGCCATATCGTTTCTCCTTTCTTCCATTAAATTCAGTTAAAATTTGAAATCATTCTGACCAGTGGTTCCTTTTTTACAGCATTTTGAAATTGCTGAGGGAGTCAAACCCACTCAAATTACTCCTACGCTCTCAAGTGCTTAGCAGAATCGTGTCTTAATCATGGCCCCGTGATCAATTCCCCCCTTGAGGCTTTTCAACGAGTTTATATCTAAATGAATAATGACTTAGTTCAGAATCGGGTTCATAGTCAAACATCAGTTGTAACTCCCAACTACAAAGGAACTTGATAAAACCATTCTCTTACCGCAATGACAAAAGTAAGATTGCTAAATTCCTCTCTACCAATCAAATATATTCAAAGCTATTATCAGCTGTACGCCATCTGAACGCGACCTACGTTATACATGGCCATTTCATGACTTTTAAAGCGTCAAACGAAGTGGATAATCTTTACACGGCGATTGGTATAAAACGATGGGCGCGACGTTTCGAACCAATCGCCGTGTAAAAATGATCACTCTTTGAGACGTTTTAAACGTCATGAACCGGCCGTGTATAACGCAGGTCGTGGTCTGAACAGCGTGCAGAAGATTTTGTTGAGATGAGCAAGACTATTGTCAAGGCAACACTACACTGTAAAAAATCTTTAGCTTTTGCTGCATAGTTACTCCACCGCTTTTATAGAATACTAGCTTACCCGCTCGGCGTTGCCCGTGCCAACAACCTTAAATGTACCTGAAATCAGTGTTGAAAATTTTTTTATTTTTAAACAAATCTAATGTTGGGGGCCCTACTACCTTAGACAGCAAACACTGGGCGTGCCATACACACTCCCATATATTACCGTAAGTCGAGTCGATAGAGCCATAGCCCTTCATGAACCAGCCCATAGAAACAGAGATAGAAAAGCGCCCCCTGTTGGTGAAAATCAAAAAGCTCTATCTATGTAGAGTCGAATGAGCCATACACCACAGCTGCGTTTTCACTAGTCGACCCAAGGCCTAACTTACCCAACTTTCGACCTAAACCCAAGATTTTAGGCAGTTAGGTAGCGATTTTGAAGGTTTCATCAGCACTCAATCCTAAGCACATCTAACCCAAGCCCAGCCAATTAGAAAAGAGCTTTTTCATACACAATGGCGGCGGATAAATAATATTTATTTTGGAATTGTTCAGCTTTTGCCAAAAGAAATTCAATTTTTTGTGATTGAAGCAAATTAGTGAGTTTTTTTACGAAGTTTATATCTTTTATTAATGTCTTTCCGTTTAGTAAATAGCAATCCAGTATAGATTACTGGATTGCACTTTTTTTGTACGATAAATATCTCTGTTTTTGGTAATGAATCAGATGCTTTTTATTAATGTTAAAATACTAAATACATAGTTCGTTTAAGGATTTCGTTTCTGATGTAATAATGGATACATAAAGTGCAGTTCTCAAAATTATTTTATTATGATTGAATGTTAACAATAAAAAAAAGCAAATAAAAATATTATATTATGATTATGGATATTTCTCTCTTATAATGAATTAAATATACTTGTTTCATTGATTTTAATTTATTATATATCCTTATTTGATAATGTGTTTTTCGGCAATTTAGAATTAAATTTCTCTTTTCTGATTTAAAATAATTATAAGTATTAATACAGATTTGTTTACTGTAGTCCAGCCCATTGATATTTGAATTAAAAATTAGTTAAAGACAAACGTCAATCCAGTTTTGTTAATACTTGAACATTCATGTTTATTCAAGTATGTAAACAAACTTTCTCTAAATTAAATAAGCCAGTGTATTTTGTATTATCATGTTCTCTTTTAAAGGTGAAATATGTATTACTAATTTCAAAACAGTTTGCCTTTTCAGAGATTTACTTGTTAGCTTTGCTATATAAAGAAAACTCTGCTGTTCTGTTGTTTAAATTTTCTTTTTTATGCATTTCACCTGCAGATGTACTATATTTGAGTTTAATCTTTTTTGTTATTAAATTCATGCTGAAACTTTTATGAAGATTTAAAACTTTGTATAAAATTTAATTCAATTGCAATCATATACAACTTTTTTAAATAGACATCTCGAAGAATTGGCACACATTATCATGTATGATTTGTTATTAATTGAGCAATGTTTTCATGTGATATTTCAATTCGAATGGCATTTAACTTTTACTTCACCATAGTTTAATCCACAAATCCTGTAACTTTGATTGGAATTAATGCTCTTTTTATGTAAAAAATATTCTGTATTCTTTAAGTGAGGAGTAACGAATCTGAGAGTTATCCCATTGAATTTGTTATATGTACTTTATTTGGTCAACAAGAAAGCAGCAGGTTTAATATTATAAACAAGTTATTAGATTTGGATTCTTTGATTGCTCTTCAGTCTTATTATTTTCTTAATTATGAATGTAGAAAAAAGGAGAAATTTAGTTCCAAGTCTGTGTTTATCTTTTTCTTTAGGAAAATTTTAAGAATTAGATTGGAAATAAACAAACATTTATAAGGCATGTAACTTAAAAAAAATAATCTTTAATAGCATGCTAAGCTTAAATAAACAAACTGGCACATTGCAAATAATGTTTAAAATATTTTTTAATGGTAAGGTATTCTTTCACAAATTAGCATTAGAATAACAGAATAGGGGAGACCGGTACACACTGGACCTATGGACGCAGAGGACCACCCCCTAATATTTTATTTATTTAATTTTTTTTAAGCTTCTCTTCTATCCTAATAGACAACTGCACTGCAATGATTATTTATAGCCTTCAGAAAATATGTTTAGCTCAGACTGAACTATTTTATCCTGCTTTGTTGTTTTGAGCTTCTAAAAGTAAAATTTTTCATCATCATATTTTTTTTTTTTTTTTTTTTTTTTTTTGTAATTAAAGGTTGTAGATAAATAAAATAAAACAGCTTTTTTGCAAAGCTAAGATACTTGTTTTTATTTTACTTTAAAGTTAATATGTTTAAAAGAAAGCTATAAACAATATTAATATGATTATTTATTGAACTTCAACATGGGGTACAGTGGACCACCCACTCCTGGGGCACAGTGGTCCACAATCCACTCTGCTCCTCTAATACAGAATGTTCAAAATATTTAATAATTGCTTATTTTCTATAAAGAAAGATTGTTTTAAAGTAGATTTAACTGTAAAATAAAGTAAACAAATAAAAATAACAATTTATTTAACATAGTAATAAATATTTCGTTTTGTATTTACTGCCTTTGATAAATATAACTGTAGTCTAATTGTTGATGATTCTATTCAAGTAAGATTCATGAGACGCAAATTGAATGGAAATCAGTTTGTTTCTCCCAAAACTGTAGATGAATCTGCTGTTCATGTCAATGATTTCATAATGTTGCTCTCAGACCCAAAAATTATTTCTTGAAAATTCCAGGCTCAATCTTACTCATAAGTACTTTGGAATTTCATTGGCAAATTTTAATGTGAGCTGATTTTTTTGTACTTAAGTAATAACTTCAACTAAATTGCAATTGTTCCTGTATTAATCTGTTATTATTTTCAAAATATAATAATTTTTTTGTTTTTGTTTCAAAATTTATATTACTATGTTATTTTGCAGGTGAAGGGGCAACAAAAAAGAATTAGATTAATGAAAAATAGGTTTATATTGTACTTTAGATAATACCTAATAGTGGTCCACTGTACCCCGGTGGGTGGACCAGTGTATATATATATATTTTTTTTTTTTTTTGAAAAATCTATTGAAGACTATTAGTCCAGTAGAAATAGCGCAAAAAAGGGCCTTGCCTTACAAAAATTCGGGTAGTTCTGATTTTTGGATATGCTGTAAAGGTTGACCCTCTAATAAAAAAACCAAATTTTCGACCCTCTAGACCTTGTGCGTTTTTCACAATATTGAAAAAAACCAATATTTTTCAGCACTTTTTTCGATTTTTCTTAAATAACTCAATTTTAGTGCATTTTACAGAAAAAGCACTGTTACCATTTTGTAGAGCATACTATTCTCTACAACATGCAGTATTCAGGTTTGTAAATTGTCCAAATAGGGGGTAAGATACGGAACCGGGAAAATAGGGTAAAATTTGCAAAAATCGTTTTTCTTAATAATCTACTTTTAGTGCGTTTTAGAGATAAAAGCACTTTCACCATTTTGTCGACCATAAAATTTTCTACAACATGTGGTATTCATGTTTGTAAATTGTCCAAATAGGGGGTAAGATACGGAGCCGGGAAAATAGGGATAAATTTGGAAAAAATGTAAAAATCCACAAATGACGTTAGTTTTTGCTTAATAACCCACTTTTAGTGCATTTTAGAAACAAAATTGTCATAATCAACTTTTTAGAGCATAAGATAGTCCATAGTTTCATTTATTTTAGGTTCACCCTCTAATAAAAAAAACCAAGTTTTCGATCTTCTAGACCTTGTGCGTTTTTCACAATATTGAAAAAAACTAATGTTTTTTCGGCACTTTTTTTGGATTTTTCTTAAATAACTCAATTTTAGTGCTTTTTACAGAAAAACACTTTCACCATTTTGTAGAGCATAAAATTCTCTACAACATGCAGTATTCAGATTTGTAAATTGTCCAAATAGGGTGTAAGATACGGAGCCGGGAAAATAGCGTAAAATTTGCAAAAATCCACTAAATACGTTAGTTTTTACTTAATTACCTACTTTTAGTGCATTTCAGAGAACAAAGCACTGTCACCATTTTGTAGAGCATAAAATTTTCTACAATATGCAATATTCATGTTTGTAAATTGTCCAAATAGGGGGTAAGATACGGAGCCGGGAAAATAGGGTTAAATTTGGAAAAAATGTAAAAATCCACAAATGACGTCAGTTTTTGCTTAATAACCTACTTTTAGTGCGTTTTAGAGACAAAAGCACTGTCACCACTTTGTAGAGCATAAAATTCGCTACAACATGCAGTATTAAGGTTTGTAAATTGTCCAAATAGGGGGTAAGATACGGAGCCGAGAAAATAGGGTTTTGCATTTTTTCCAAATTTAACCCTATTTTCCCGGCTCCATATCTTACCCCTTATTTGGACAATTTACAAACATTAATACTGCATGTTGTAGAGAATTTTATGCTCTACAAAATGGTGAAAGTGCTTTTGTCTCTAAAACGCACTAAAAGTAGATTATTAAGCAAAAACTAACGTCTTTAGTGGATTTTTGCAAATTTTACCCTATTTTCCCGGCTCCGTATCTTACCCCCTATTTGGACAATTTACAAATTTGAATGCTGCATGTTGTAGAGAATTTTATGCTCTACAAAATGGTGAAAGTGCTTTTTCTATAAAATGCACTAAAATTGAGTTATTTAAGAAAAATAAAAAAAAGTGTCGAAAAATATTGGTTTTTTCAATATTGTGAAAAACGCACAATGTCTAGAAGATCGAAAACTTGGTTTTTTTTATTAGAGTGTCAACCTATAATAAATGAAACTGTCGACTATATCATGCTCTAAAAAGTTGATTATGACAATTTTGTTTCTAAAATGCACTAAAAGTGGGTTATTAAGGAAAAACTAACGTCTTTTGAAGATTTTTTCATTTTTTCCAAATTTAAACCTATTTTCCCGTCTCCGTATCTTACGCCCTATTTGGACAATTTACAAACATGAATACCGCATGTTGTAGAGAATTGTATGCTCTACAAAATAGTGGAAGTGCTTTTGTCTCTAAAACGCACTAAAAGTAGGTTATTAAGCAAAAACGAACGTTTTTAGTGGATTTTTGCATTTTTTGCAAATTTTACCCTATTTTCCCGATTCCGTATCTTACCCCCTATTTGGATAATTTACAAACCTGAATACTGCATGTTGTAGAGAATTGTATGCTCTACAAAATGGTTGCAGTGCTTTTTCTGTAAAATGCACTAAAATTGAGTTATTTAAGAAAAATAAAAAAAAGTGCCGAAAAATATTGGTTTTTTCAATATTGTGAAAAACGCACAAGGTCTAGAAGGTCGAAAACTTGGTTTTTTTATTAGAGGGTCAACCTTTACAACATACCCGAAAATGAGAACTACCCGAATTTTTGAAAGGTAAAATGCTATTTCTACTGGACTATATGTTGTGAGAAAATTATGATGGATGTAAGAAGGTTTAAGGAATATTCAAAAATATTTTCATACAGATCGGTCAGTCTGTTAAAGAGAAAAAAAATGTTAATTGAAAAAGTGGTCCACTGTGTACCGGTCTCCCCTATACACTGTCTAAGGCAGAATATTCTGTATGATGGAAAATTTTCTCGGTCCTGATCGATTCTGTTTTAGACGTAGTTTGCTGTATTTCATTTAGTCTTATGTAACATTTTCTACTGCATTTTACAAATAGTTTTATATTTATATTGTATCAGTTATAAGATGATCGTTATATCCTGATAAATGTTATTGAGTCAGTTTAGGTTTCTACTATATTTTAATAAGGAAAACAAAATTTAGTGAATATTCTAGTGATAATTTTTTTAAACTGATACCGTGTTGCATTATGCAACTTCTGTTATTTGAAATTTTATGCTTGTGTAATGATGTCTGAGAGATAGATGGTAAAATTCATTTTCTGCAGATTGACAGTAGTGCTGTGAACTTACCAATATGAAAAAACAAATCCATCAATTTTTAGATGTTTAAAGATAATTAAGTATTGTTTTAATAATAGATTAGGAAACCATTTTATGATTTATCATTAATATTTAAAAGTGAATTTTTTTTGAGTGAGTCAATTTTAAATAAAAAATCTGTAAAATATAAAGGCACAGATGTCATATATGCACCACATTGGCGCAATTTTTTTCCTCCGCCAATTTGGCAAAAACTTTGTCACAAATAGCATGCAGTAATAGCACGTGATCTTTTATTTCAATGTAAAAATAAAATAACATTAATATACATTATAACGTTAGTGTTATAAACGTTAACATACATTATAACATTAATATCAAAAAACAAAGTTTTTGCCAAATTGCTGGGGGAGAGGGGGAGGAATCACGCTAATGTGGTGCGTATTGATTGATATACATAATAAAAATAATTTGTAGAATTGAAATAAGTTCGCCAAGTTAGCGGGAAAAAATTCGCGCCAATGTGGTGCGCATATGACATCTGTGCCAATATAAATATATATTTTATGACATTTTTAACTTAATGAACAATATTTTGGAAAAGCTCACAAATTATCATTATCTATACTTCATATAGTGTATATTATTAAACTGAAAATCTTATAAAATATTTCTAGCCTAATTTTTACTGCAACCAAACTTTTAAAATCTGAAATCTTCTCTCTTTTTAGAGCCAATTTTGCTGTTGTATCCTGGACAACTGTAGATATCAATGTGATTGAAGGAATTGGGTTCACCCACATGTGAAACTTTTATTTCACGAGATACCACATGGCTTGATTGGCATTTCTCTTTTATCTACGGACCTCCAAGTGAGAGGACTCTCCACACCGCTACTTTTTTATGCAAGTCTGTAGCACTGACATGGCATTCCCAAGAGCCATCCTCGGAAGAATTGACCTCATCTGATGCTACCTAGCTGCCATTTTCTGGTGAAAACTACTGCTGCATTGTGGCATAGTTGAATAAATATTGCTTGGTGTATACTGATGCTTAATTTGAACTGTATACACCAGCAATGTTTTTTCGACTGTAAAATGGGAAAAGCTGTGTTCACCAGCAACTGATCTAGCAGGGAGAAAGCTTTACCAAAAGTAAGCGTTTATTGTTATTGTAATAATTTATCCCATTTTTATTAATATTCCGTAAGATGTTTATGATACTTAATAAAAAAGGTTGTATTAAAATTTGTGACATAACTCATGGGGCTTCAGTCCGTGTTGTCCTTTCTTAAATCTGTTTAGGGGGACACTCAGTTTGACACAAGAAAATCGCCATTTGGGCAGTCTGTAATTTCTTCCCAGAGTATTTTATAATTATCAAAATTTAATTAAAATGTAATAAAATATTTAATATGGTATTTCCTTGATATAGATAGCGGCGACTAAAATGTATCGCCAAGTTATATTACATATATGACATTAAAATCATATTGACATTTTATGATGTATATATGATATTTTAGATGTAAATTTTATGTAAATATATATATATATATATATATTGGGTACATTTAGGATATACATATATACAGTATTACTTCCTCAAATCCACCACCCTAAAATCTACAAATTCTTAAAATCCGCACATCGTTTCTGATGTAAACAATGAAATTTATAATTAAGATGTAAGTGTAAAATTTTAGTTTTTTTTTTAATTTTATATCATTCTGTACACATTTTAATATGTAATTCTGTTTGATATGATTCAACTCGTGTTTTCTCATGAAGAAAATATAAATTTATTTCTGAAAAAATTCTAGATACTGCTGATATCAGTGGCGATTGCAATATATATTTTTTTTTCAACCAAATAATTTTTGTATAATCAAGCTTTTTTGGTTATTAAGCACGGCTGAACATGAAAGAAAACTTTGTTATTTTAAGATTTTTATGTGAATTATTAGTGTACATTTATAAGGTGAGTTTCACTGAATAATTTAAGAAAAAAATATCTCATCATTATCATATTTAATTAAGCATTAATAATTATTTACTTGACCTTCACTTTTATATTTTAAATGTTTTTTAAATTTTCTTAATTTTTTTATTTTATTTTACTGTAAGCATTCCTTATAATTTTCAGTGCATTATGAAATTTAAATTATTGTTTAAAAAATGTAAATAAAACAGTGACCAAAAATCTGCTAAATTCTAAAATCTGCATAACCTCTGCTTTTAAGCTACACAGATTTAAGGAAGTCTACTGTAGAAGATTGGCAAAATCATTACAACTGTGGGATAATAGTAATTGTGAAGGTCACTATAATGAAGAAGTATCTTTTAAATTTTTTGTCTCCTTAGATTTACACAATGTTTAGGAGAATGCACCCACTCGCCTCCAACACACATCTCACAGAAAAAAGCCATGCATACATTTTTTAATGTCTAATATCTATTGTAATGATAAATTATGTAAAGTGATCAACAATATATTTAGTTGGCTTATCTATATATTTAAAATTAAAAGCACATTCTGTCAAATTTTCCACACGAATATCGTCTCTTTGCACATGCGCCAACGTTTTTTGAAGTCTTCTTCCTTCAGAAAGGGGAAACCTGATGTATTAGCCCTCACCTGTTTATCCTAGGGAAATTGAAAAGGGTTGATTGCAAACAGATGGAGTCACCTCACCATTGCATTAAGCATAGATCTTCTAATATATTTTTGCTCTGAGATTGAAAGCTGAAGCTATTTTTTTTAAGAACTCATTGTTCCAATACTAAATATGCATATTTTTCGCAAAATTTTAAAGAGAGCTTGGATAAAGTTATATATTTATATCCGATTGAAATGTCAGAGATTTCGGAAGATGAGAACAATTTTTTTATTGCTATGTTAAAGTAGCCGACACGAAAACAAACAAACAAAAAAGCGAGAAGAAAACATTTATTTTACATCTAGATAACAATATTTTTTCACAAAATTTTTACACGGGCTGTAAAACCGTTTATTTATCACCAATAAAGATTTCAAAGAGTTCGGACAAAAATAACTTTTTATTTTAAAACTATGAAACGACCCTATGTAAACAAGACAAGTTGGAAATTGTACGTCAAACGTTACAAACGAGGTGCGTTCGTACGCACGTTTTAGAATTAAATTCATGATATCCCGTGCGTAGAACGGGTTAAACAGCTAGTTAAGTATATATTTTATGACACTGTTCATACAAATATCTTAACTAGTTATATAAATATTCAGATATATATGTATCAGCTAGTTATATAAATATTCAGATCTTGATGATTTTTAATTCTGTGAAATGAATTATATCGTCTGCAGATTAATTTCTGTCATAAAATAAGTATTTCGGTCGCTTGACGATTAAACTTCGGAAGCTCCTATAACAAAAAAGCACCGATTTAAAAAAAAAATCAAATTTCTTAATAAATATTTTTATTAATATCTCCTAAAGTTTTGATTCGATTTTAATAAAATTTGAAATGTCTCGACAAAATTCTGCAAAGATAATATATTTTAAATTGCAAACCATTTGGTTGGGTAGTTTTTGCGTTGTTATATGCGGACAGACAGACAGACGGACGGACAGACAGACGGACAGACAGACGGACGGACAGATGGACGGACCAAACGACGACTATAGGTGCTACGTATTTATATAATTACGAACGCACCTAAAAATGAGTGCATCACTAAATAAATCTTAATATTTTTTCGCTAATTTTTTCATTTTAAAATATAATTTCAGACAAAATTTTAAAGAGAACTTGGATACAGTTATATTTATAACCGATTGAAATGTCAGAGAGTTTTGAAAATGAAGACTATTTTGTTATTGCTATGTTAAAGGAGCCAACATGAAAACAAACAAACAAAAAAATATAAGAAAACATTTCTTTTACAACTAGATAAAAATATTTTTTCCCAAAATTTTTACACAGGTTGTAAAACCGTTTATTTAGCACCAATAAAGATTTCAAAGAGTTCGGACAAAAAGAACTTTTTATTTCAAAACTTTGAAACGACCCTACGCAAATAAGAAAATGAGCACTTTTATCACTAAATATCAATATTTTTCATTTTAAAATATGTCATACAAAATCTGATTAAAGATATAAAATAATAAAAACTTGATGTTTCTTTTTAAATTTATTATTATGGGCCCGGGCAACGCCAACTAGTATTAATATTAAAAATATACATTGATATGGCCCATTTATCACACAAATCTAAAAAAATAATCAATTTAATCTTGAAATTAATGCTTTTGTCTGCAAAAAAAAAGGGGAAATTTTCCTGCTACGAAAAATCGAAAAGTCATGAAATTTTGGCGATATGCATTTTCTGGTAAATTCTAGCAACCTTTTCCCTTTTGCTGGTGGTTCTGACAGAGAAGAGATATTTTTCGAACATGAATAAAACAAAACCCAAACAGCACACACCCATCTATAAGACATCTACAAGCTGTAAACCCAAGAAAGCCGACACATCTATAAGAAGTCTACAAATATCCATGATACACCCTTTTCACCTCTTATGGAGATGTTATGTGTGATCTCTCTGAGTTCTATTAGACGTCCAAGATATCCAGGTAGTCTATGAGACCACGTCTATAAGACATCCAAGCATAGATCACTTTTCGACATGCAGTATGTCTTATAGCCGTGCTTAAGACTTGGATTGTAGATATCCAGGGACATCTGATATGCATTTATAAGACGTCTAATGCATGTCTATTTATTGATACTCAGTACTTCTTATAGATATACTTAAGATATCCAAGAAATTTCATCAGAAATACAGCCACAAAAGTATTGAGCACCCCCATATTTATAATATATTTGGTAAAAAATAATAGATGGATACAAATATTAAATTGTATACAATTAAGAATTTTCTTTAAAAAATAAGTTTTTTATTTTTTTTCAAAGATAGCAAACGCATAACTCATCTTTTAATGAAGCTATTTTCTTTAAAAAACTTTTTTTTAAATTAAATTTTGTTGTTCTGTTAAGCCAGTTAATAAATAATCAAGAAAATAATTATTGTAAGAAAAGACAAAATGAACTTAGTCTTCAAAAACGAAAATAAAGAAAGCTTATGTTAAAAAAAAAAAAAAAAAACATTTATATGCAATTTTTATTATTTTATTTTTTAACATGTGTTAATAACAAAAATAAATTTTAAGAAATATTTATGCTGCTGAAGAGATCTTGGCATTTCAGGCAAGAAATATTTTAATTTCCACGATGATCGGTTAAAAGTAGGTGTTTAAAGAAAATGACTTCATTAAAAGACGAGTTGCTTGTTAACTGTCTTTTTTTTTTTTTTTTTTTTTTACAAACCATAAACTTAAAAAGAAAATTCCTAAATGATATGCAGTTAAATATTTGTATATAACTATTACTTTTACAAATATATTAAAAATATGGGGGTGCTGAATACTTTCAGCCAAGACTGTATTTCCAATGAAAAGACATTGTTTCCTTGCATGTCTTAAGTATATCTATATGAAAATTAGAATAATTCTTGCAGAAAATGTTAAAATATAAAGGAATTTGTCTTCAACAATGAAAATAGAGAAATCTTATTTTTAAAATATACTTTAAATTTATATGTTACTTTTATTATTTTAACTTTTAATATCTGTTAATAAAAATGATACAAGTTTTAGGAAATATTTTCATTGATGAAGATAAGTGATTTATATACTTTGGCTTTTCCGGTAAGAGTTATTCTAATTGTCATGATTACCTATTAACTTGCATAGCATAACAATTGCTATACTATGAAAGTTTCATTTCTGAAACTTACTGAAAAACAAAGCAGTTTAGTTTTTTAAAAAACTCATTTTTTTAAAGCAAATTGTTTAATTAAAAGTAGAGTTGTTAGTTTGCTGTCATTTTAATTGTAATAACTTAACCATTAAAGACACAGACAGCAGTTGTGAATTCTAAAATAATTGTGTGTTGAACACTTGCACTTCATTTACTCTCTTCCTAAACATCCTTCAATGTTGAAGTTCAAAATTTTTTCTACTTTTTCATTATTTTTATCAGTAAGTCTCCACTGATGTACAAAATACACCGCCATTGAATTTTTATAAACTATTATATTTTCTTTCTTAATTAAACATTTTTTTATATAAATGCGATATCTATTACTTGAATACTATTACTAAACATCAGACACTACGACTAATATTCAGGCCCCTGCTGGCACTTAGGAATACGTGCCCTTGCACCCTCTGCCTGAACCACCCTTAATGATGGCACATGATTTAATATGAAAGTGCCAACATAACCCTCTGTCCACCGCCCTTTCAAGACATCCAGCATGGGCCTGCTAACACTTTGAAATAAGTTATGATAAAAATACAAGCGTGCTTAATAATTTTAGTAAAGACAACTGTAGATAAAAATACTAAATGTTTCATTCCAATAATATCAGTATATTATTCCCCCCCAAAACAAATATTTTGCAATGTTCTGCAACGAACCTTCAACTGATCACAAATGTTCTGTGGGAATAAAAAAATAAAACACAGAGAGATTTTCTTGTATATGTAGGAGTGCGATTTCATCTTGTATAGAAATGCTAAAGACATTTCGTAAAACGCTAACACACACAAAAACCAAAGAAATGACGAATTTCACAATTTTACTCTGATCGAATGACGAATTTCGCTTTTTTTCCCCTTGTAATAGACGATTTTTGCAATATTTTTGAGATTTTTCTCTCTGGTAACTGGCGAATTTAACATTTTTTTTTCTCAGAACCAATCATCGAACTCCGCAATTTTTTCCCCCACGACTAATTCGAGAATTGCGAGATATTTTCCAACACTTCACTGATGAATTTCGCATTTTTTTTATCCACGACTGATTGGCGAATTTTAAATATTTTTGATATTTTCTTTTCACTGACTGGCAAATTTGTTCAGCTCTTTCTTAGGACCAATGGGCAAAAATTGCATTTTTAATTCAAGCAACTAATATCCGAATGTCTCGATTTTTTTTTAAAATCCACAACTGATTGTTAACTTTTGCGATATTTTCTTTATTGATTGATAAATGTTGCGGATTTTCTTGTGACAGAATGGAAAAAATTGTGGGTTTTTACATGACTGATTGACGAATTTTATGATTTTTTTTTTCTGACAATCCACTGATTAATTTAGTTTTTTAACCTGCGACTGATAGGCGAATTTTGCATTATTTTCTTTTTATCAATTGGAAAATTTTGTCGCTTTATATTGGAATTGATTGAAAAAAATCGAGGGATTTCCCAAAACTGATCAACTAATTTAGTGGGGTTTTTTTTCAGCTGTAACTGATAGCCAAATTTTGCGATATTTTCTTTCTGCCGATTGGAAAATTTTGCAGTTTTTTCTTGTGACCAATTGGAGAAAATTGTGTTTTTTTTTCGCTACTGATCGACGAATTTCCCATTTTTCTCGACAATTTACTGACAAATTTCATGGTTTTTACCCACAACAGATTGAGAAATTTTTGTGCTTTTTCTTGGCAAAAAACATGAAATTTCAATCAAAAATCATTCGGTTGATAAACCTATTTCCCATTTTTTGACCCGCGACTGATAGGTGAATTTTGCAATATCTTCTTTCTACAGGATGGCAAATTTTATCACTTTTTTGCGACCGATTGGTAAAAGTTGCCGGGTTTTTATGTGACTGACCGGTGAATTTCAGATTTTTTTCCGATGATCCACTGACGAAATTCATGTTTTTTTTTTAAACTGCAGCAGCTGAAGAACTTCACGATTTTTCCCCATGATCGACTGACAAATTGTGTGAGCTTTTCCTGCGACCAATTAATGAATTTCAATCTTTTTCAACGAGTGATTGATGAAGTTTTTCTGGTGATTGACAGACAAATTTAGTGCTTTTTCAAATGAATGAATAGTGAATTGTGTTGAAAATGAGAATTTGAAATGTTCTGCAGAGAAGTTCATTGTTCTGTGATGTATGTCGCACTCTTAAGCATATTCTGCTTTAGGGACTGTTGCCATATTTATATTGGAATATTTTTATCAAAGCATTGACTAATTTTTTTTTAATATTTCGAATGAAATATGTGCTGTAATTCACTAAAATCTCATAGCTAAATTAAAAAATCTACCATATTTACTCATGCATAATGCACACATTTTTACAAAAATTTCAGGTCTAAAATCCAGTATACACATACATGATACACTGAATATTTCTAATTGTATACATCAAACCACACACATTTTCACAAAGTATATATACATATTGCAGAAACTTTATTTTATGATATTTTAATAAGAGAGCAAAATATATATGAGCACATACAAAAGTAATTTAGATTTGAGACAAGATTGTAAATCATGATTTCTACAGATTTTTTTTTTTTTTTAAAGTTAAAATAACATGGTACACATTATACACAAGTAAATATGGTATTTAAAATCAGTTTGATAATTTTATCTTGTGAGAAATTTCTAAATCCTCCAGTATTTTGCAACAAGAGGCTAATAAATTTTTATTTCTCCCATATTATTTAAATTTAACAAATCTTTCTTGCAGAGGATAAAGACTTTTGGTAGATAAATTTTTCTTGGGAAAAAAAGAAACCTTTGTGATAAATGTCACACATACATTACACATCATGCATAAAATCTTTAATTTTTCATACCAATATTTTAGAATATTTTTTTCTTTATTTTATCATATAATTTCTTCAATTAAATTAGGCAAAGGATTCCATTTGTAAATACTAGTAATCAGATTCAAAATTATGTGTGGGACGCTCGTCGCAAAGTTGTTAACACAAATTAATAAATTTCTTATTCTGTTTATTTTGTTCTATTTTGATAAAATTATTCGACAAATGTTTTAAAATCTATTTTGCATATTGAACTAATTTAAAATTTTTTTTATCAGTACAAAAATATTACTCCAATTAACTCACTGTATGAAAGAACCACTCAGAATTATTTTTTAGTCAATGTCTGCCTACATCAAAAACTTATTTCAATTCTGTGAGCTTCAGATACAAAGGGAAATTTACAAATTTACTGCTACCTCAATTTTGCATTTTTAGAAAAACAAGAAAAATTTTAAGTTTTAAATATTACAACATGATTTAGATTAATGCTAAAAATTATTGCATGCTTTCTCATTAGGCTATATCATTTTTGAAACATGTCAGCTCTACTACTCAATAAAAGTTTTAATAAAAATGTAAGTCTTTTTTTCCTTATCAGCAATATTAGTAACTAGGTGACAGTACTAGGTGGTACAGAATATAACTATAACAGAAAAAGGAAAAAAAAAAGAAGTGACTTTATTTTATTTGAAAAAAAAAAAAAAATCTTTGGAACAGGACAAAATTGTTATTATTCTACTCCATTATCACTGCAATAGTAAGAGCTGATTTCTTCGAGCAGCACCTATAATAAAATAATAACACTGTTTTACTACATAACATTTTACGAATCGCACAAAATGACATTTTGTTATATGAAAACTGAATTAATCTTCAATGAAGCAATTGTAAGCCCCCTCCTCCTCCTTAATTTTTTGCATGTGATTTCTAGTGATGGGCATAATGAATGATTTTGATATTTGAATGAATCATTCAGGCATGCACAAAAGCATAGTTGTCAAGGCTCTTAAAATTCTTTTTGTTTTACAAAAGTTCTGGTTTTAATTGATCAAAAATAGCAAGAAAGTAAACAGCAATGCTTTTGTGTATGCCGGGATGATTCATTTGAATAACAATCATTCATTATGTCCTTCGCTATTGTTATTCTTAATTTTTAGGGTTACGTACTTAAAAAATAAAAACGGAACCATTGTATATTGAAATACAAACAAGATAACAAACAAATATTGAAATGCAAACAAGAAATTTCAAACTAACACTCCCATAGGATTAACATTAGCCCATGTGACTAGCACAGACTCTTGACTATGGAAGATTTGGAATCAAATGATTTTTCCATTATCCCGTCGACCACTTTTCAAGAAAAATTAATTATCACCAAACAGTAATGCCAAATAAACAAATGGAAGAATGTTGCCATTGGAATATCAAAATAAATACAATAAAAAAATATGGAAAAGCCCCACTCATTTAAGTGTCAACTATCAGTAAATTTAAACACAAAAAAATTACAATATAAATGAAAATAGAAAAAAAAAATCTTGGATATTCATTTATTTACATTATTTTTCTTAATTATCCTTCTTGGCTGGTGAATATAACGTCAGTTGAAATTGATGTATTGCACTTAACTATGCAACATAACATTTTTTCAATGCATTTTCTCTTTTAATATCATGGTGCAGCAGTTTAAGGACACAATTATTATTTTAAATAGCGAAATAACTACTAAATCAGTTCATTTTAAAGATTATATTTAATTAAACAATAACAAAACATCACCATCAAAAATGAAAAATTCTTACATATACTGCTTTTTACTTTTAAAATTGTTGTGGATTAAAACTTAATAATTTATATTATTAATAAATGAAATTAGCATATATAATACTTGAGAGCATCCATATTTAGTTAGTAATCAGTATTCTAATGTCTTATAAAAATATATTTCAATATGTTTTTTTTTTTTTACTAAACAATTATAAAACTCATGCCAGATAAGTCCATATGATGAGATTAAATTATGGAATGATCAACGTTGAAAGAGGAATTAGGATGAATATATAATATTTGAGGAGATTGTAGTAGATGTAAGTGTATAAAAAAAGAGAGAACAGTTAAAAAAATAAATAAATAAAACTTGTTGAAATGAAAAGCAAATGTTATTCATATTACTGTTTTTAACAGTGGAAAATGGTAATTTTATTAAATTGTTGTATGTATGATTTTAAAGATATGAGAAATATTAAAACTTGCCTATCAATGTATCAATTAACTAATTTGTGTGTGTATCAATCTACAGCAAAACAAAATATATCTATGACGCAACAATGTCTACTATCACAAGAAATAATAGTAACCCATTAAATAAGCAAAATTTTCAATTACAAAGAAAATACAGTAAGAAGATAACAGTAATCCAATGACAAAGTAAAATTTTGCTTTTTTTTTTTTTTTTTTTTTTAAGTACAGTATTTTTTAAGCTATTAGATTAATCTTCAAAAATCTGCAATGCCCACTGTCATGTTGCATTATTTCTACTAGTGGGTTAATAACCTTTAAAATTAGTTGAGTAATAAAATATGTAATTAAACAACTGTTGTCCTATTTAATTATTTAAAGAAGTAAAACTGAAAAAAAAGTGTAAATTAAATTAATCATAATAAAAAAAAAGCTTTTATTTAAAAAATATAGCAATAGTTAAGCACTAAGTATGCCTTGTTAAAATTTAGGTAACATATTTACAATTCTGACTCAAATCACCAGTCTGCTATGTGTTATTCCAATATTAATGTCTTCATTATTGAGAAATTAAGTTATTTATTAAATCCTAACTCAATAAAATGTCTTTTAAATTAGTTAAAAAATACTTAAAAATCTACAGTTTATAAATAAATTGCTTCAATGTATAAAAGCCAATTTTGACCAAAAAAAGCCGGTTAAAACCAATAAAAGTCGCTGGCCTGGCTTTTATTAATTTTAGCCGGCTTTTTTGCAACCCTGCTTATCAAGTTATAAGTGCTTCCGGTCATGTGGCGACACTTTTTCGCACTTTACTGCCAACCACCTTGGTAATTTGGTTGAAAATGCCGACTTTGACAATCTTTTGTAAAAGATCTGCCTTTACTAAAAAATTGAAATCATGTTTAGATTACATAGTTTCTGAATAAAAACACCTACCAATTTCATGCATTTGTAAGCAAAAATGAATTAAAAAATGTGTCATAAAGTAGCCTGTTTGAATTTGAGAACAGCCTTAATGGTGCTAAGTTGCACTTATTAAAATACATCAATTGGTTGCAAACCAAATTACAGAACTTTCCACTACATCACACATACATATGAATACATCGATGATACATAATTAATACATACATGATTTCACAAATAAATGAGTGAAACGCTTAGCAAAATGCTGGCATGCAGTTAATACGAAAGTACAGAAACAAAAATACATGCAAAATATAGAAATCTCATGCTTATACATGTTTTGAAGATACGACATGATGAACTTTAAATGTTTGTTTTCTATGTTTAAAAACTTACAAAATCCTTTAAAGTTAATAATCTTAACTTTAGCAGCTTCTTCTGCTACACCAGTTACGGATTAAGAAATACATAAAAAAACAAGTCAGTTTTATCTTTATTTTTTAAAACTCAGAAATTCATGTATATAACTTATTTTTTTCTGTTTTTTTTTTTACTCTTGGTTTTCAAATGATCTGCTCAACAACACGAAACTTTCTGACTCATTTTTAAACACAAAAGCATAAAATTGGCAGGTCTGATCATGGAAGGGATTTGGAATCTAAATAAGTTTTTCATTTTTTTTTTATCAATAAATCACTTATCGAGTAATAAGTGATTTGTGTCATGTGATGACATGTTTCTGACCTTTTTTGTGCTGCAGCATTGGAAATTTGAAAAATGGAAAACTTCTTTCAATTACAAAATTTCTGAATAAGAATACCTGTAAATTTCATGCATTTCTGAACAAAAAAAGAATTAAAAAAATAAGTCATAAAGTGAGCCGTTTGGATTTGGACCTTAAGAGAAAAAAAATATTTTTGATGTGTTACATTATACATTAAATATTATGTTAAAAAAAATTAGGTCTTGTACTGTTATTTTCCAAAGTATAAACTTCTAAGATTTATAAATTATACATAAGTAAATAAATTGCCATTTATATCTCTCTTCCCACTCTGCTCCAAAAAATTTGAGTAAAAACATAAGATCTGATATTTAAAATTAATCTAGAATTTCATAATGCAATCTAGTGTAAATTTTGCAATCTCACAACAAACTAATTATTCTAAAAAACAAGGCATTTTTTAATAAAAAATATACTAACCAAATATTCATGCAAGTCTTCCTGTCTTCAAATGTTTGTGATGGTGTGTTTCAACTGGGAGTCTAAAAAGATTCAAAGAAAGTTTCATTAGTATTCAGCAACATCTATTATAGTTAAAATGTGACTGTGTTTATATTTCACACCAACTTTTCTCAAAATGATTAATTATGGGTTTTTCTTTTCTTTTTTTTTTTTTGGAACAATTATTCGCAAAGATCCAAGGATGTCAAACTCAAGAAATCTCAAATTTTAAATCAGTTTGAGTTATTAAATTTTAATCAATAAGAAATTTCTTTTTAAAAAAAATTATTATGCACGCTAAACATCTTGAATCAGCCATACTCATCCTTTTATTACCGCGGGCCGCAAACGTATATTTGTGACGTTAGGTGGGCCGCAACACATACTTGTATAGTAATGTAAATATATAGATTTCTATAGCAAATGCCCCCCGTTTTTTCCCATCTCAAAAAATGCCCAACACGCCTAAAGAAGTATTCACTTCAAAAATATAATTTAAGTAACATTTATTACAAGGACAAAGCCATTTTATAACATTAAAATAAAATACAGCAGTAAAAACAGAAAAAGAAAATTCATCCAGAAGATTAAACAACCCTTTTTTCATCAGGGGTGGGACTCTCATAACTTATTTCTATCCTTCCTCTGAGATTAAATCCTAGAAGGAGCAAAAGTTTGGTTTATTTACGTTTATTTTTATTGCGAGAATGAAATCGAAGTTGCCAAGAAAGCGATCACCGCCAAAACAGACAGTTTCTAAAGCGCCAAATCCGAGCTGATCCTGGGACTAGCTTTTCAACAATATAACAAAGGAATGTACTCTCTAGTAGATTCTTTCTCTGAGGTCTTGGATTGCGCATAAAAGGTCGCCAGGCCACATGCCCGCTTGTTGAGTATGGCTGTCTTGAATAGTTTAGTTTTATACCTTCTGAGTCCCTTCAGTACTGTTTTGATTTTTTTGTCTCTTCCTTTCACTCCGATTTTTCAGATTTGTGAGACCTGAAGTATGCCGAAATTACAAATTTATTCTTTTATTTAAATTTTTGAGTCAAAAACCTCAAATGCTACATTGATATGTAAAATTTTACATTAAATATCACACATATTACATGAAACAGTACAACATTACATGCAATGTTTAAAAAGTCTTTTACTGTATATCAATAATTAATATTTAGTAAAATATTACTGATACGTGCAAATTTTAACTTAATTTTGCGATATTTACCAGCATCCTATTGACGAATTGAGCAGTTTTTTCCTGGCAACAAATTGACGAATTTCACGTTTACTTCCTGTAACCAACTGACAAATTTCGTGATTATTTTCCTCCTACCAATTGACAAATTTTGCTTTTTTTTTGGCGACCGATAAACGAATTTCTCAAATTTTTTCTGCACCTTACAAATGAAACCGGCATGTTTCTTTTCTTTTTTTTTTTTTCACACGCGACATATTGAAGAATTTCACGTTTATTTCTTGTAACCAACTGATGAATTTCGAAAATGTTTTCCTGCGATTGATTGAAGAAATTTGTGATATTTTCCTGCTACCAATTGACAAATTTTGCTTTTTTTGGCGACCGATAAGCGAATTTCTCAATTTTTTTCCCACACCTTACAAGTGAAACTTACGTGTTTCTTTTTTTTTTTTTTTTTTTTACACATGACTATTGACGAATTTCACGTTTATTTCCTGTAACTGTAACCAACTGACAAATTTCGCGATTGTTTTCCTGCAATCCATTGAAGAAATTTGTGATATTTTCCTGCTACCAATTGACAAATTTTGCTTTCTTTTGGCGACCGATAAACAAATTTCTCATTTTTTTCTGCACTTTACAGGTGAAACTCACATGTTTCTTTTTCTTTTCTTTTTTTTTTTTTTTTTTTTACACGCGACATATTGACGAATTTCATGTTTATTTACTGTAACCAACTGACGAATTTCATGATTGCTTTCCTGCAATCGATTGAAGAAATTTGTGATCTTTTTCTGCTACTAATTGACAAATTTTGCCTTTTCTTGGTGACAGATAAGCGAATTTCCCAATTTTTTTTGCATGTTTCTTTTCTTTTTTTTTTTTACATGCGATTGTGGTCAAATTTCATTATTGTTTTCACGACTCATCGGCAAATTTTGCTATTTACCTGCAATAGCTTAACAAAATTTATAATTTTTCCCCAACGAGTACAAATATTGTGAAATTTTTGTGCGATATTTTCCCGCAACCTTTTGGTGAAATTCGCGTCAGTAAATTTTTGCAAACCCAAAATAATCAGGGCACTTTTCCAGCTATATAAAAATGGGCAGAGCGCATTTACAACTATAAAAAAAAAAACAGGCAGGGCGCTGCACCCTCTTGAAAACGCCTTGGGAAAACACTACAAGGGTCGATCCAGACAAAATTTGGAGCCTATTTAGGGCCCCTTCACAAAAATCAATTTAATAAAATGGGACCCTTCACAAAACTCAATTTGATAAAATGGTCCCCTTCACAAAATTCCTTTTAACAAAATTTCCCCCTTTCATAAAAACTTACTATTTAGGGGAGACTGGTACACAGTGGACTACTTTTTCAGTTAATTTTTTTTTTCTCTTTAACGGACAAACCGGGTGCATCCCTGCATGAAAATATTTTTGAATATTCCTTATACCTTTATACATTCATCATAATTTTCTCATAACATAGTTTTCAATACATTTTTCAAAATAAAAATTTTTATATGCACCCGTAAATTGGACCAGTGTGCCCCAGAAATGGGGCACAGTGGACCGCTGTTAGGCATTATCTGAAATGCAATATAAATCTATTTTTCATTAATCTAATTCTTTTTTATTTCCCCTTTATCCGCAAAATAACATAGTAATATAAATTTACAAGTAACATTTTGAAAAAAAAAAAATATATATTATTATTATATTTTGAAAATAACAACAGATTAATACAGGAACAATTGCAATTTAGTTGAAGTTATTACTTAAGTACAAAAAAATCAGCGCACATTAAAATTTGCAAATGAAATTCCAAAATACTTATGAGTAAGATTGAGCCTGGAATTTTCCTGAAATACTTTCGGGTCTGGGAGCAATATTATGAAATCATTGACATCAACAATAGATTCATCTACAGTTTTGGGAAAAATAAACTGATTTCCATTCAATTTGCATCTCATGTATCTTACTTGAATAGAATCATCACCAATTAGACTAGAGTTATATTTATCACAGGCAGTAAATACAAAACAAAATATTTCTTACTATGTTAAATAAATTGTTATTTTTCTTTGTTTACTTTATTTTACAGTTAAATAACTTCTTTTAAATAATATTTCTTTATAGAAAATAAGCAATTATTAAATATTTTGAACATTCTGCATTACATGAGCAGAGTGGATTGTGGACCACTGTGCCCCATGTTGAAATTCAATAAATAATCATATTAATATTGTTTATAGCTTTCTTTTAAACATATTAACTTTAAAGTTAAATAAAAACAAGTATCTTAGCTTTGCAAAAAAGCTGTTTTATAGGATTTATCTACAACCTTTAATTACTAAAAAAATTAAAATATAATGTTGAAAAATTTTACTTTTAGAAGATCAAAACAACCAATTAGGATAAAATAGTTCAATCTGAGCTAAACATATTTTCTGAACACTATAAATAATCAGTGCAGTGCTGTTGTCTATTAGGATAGAAGAGAAGCTTAAAATTTTTTTAAATAAACAAAATATTAGGGGGGTGGTCCACTATGCTCATAGTTCCAGTGTGTACCAGTCTCCCCTATTATTTATTATTCTTTGACTTTTAAAATGTGTAATTTGCAAACAAACAAGTTCAGTGTTGAATCCAGACATTTTTCTCCGGGAGGGATTTCTGTCGCTCCGGGGGGGACATTTTAGAGTTCCGGGGGGGAAATTGCACTTTTTAACCATTAAAAGCATAAAATTTCAAATCTTCCGGGGGGGACATTTCAATGCTCCGGGGGGGACATTCCCCCCCGGGCCACCCCCTGGATTCAACACTGCCAGAGAGGAAAACTTCAGCAAAAGTATTTAAAAAAGTTTGTTAATAAACGCTTGGATCGAATTTGAGTAGCTGGATTTCGACTTTCATTACAAAATGTTATTTTTCACAAAAATATAATAAAATTTTACAAAAATAACCTTTACTTTTCACAAAATGGGCCCCGCAAAAAAAAAAAAAAAAAAAAAAAAAAAAAACCTGCATTGACCCCTGCACTATAACAGTTAATTTTCTTGTTATTTTAAAAAAATAAGCAAATAAATAATGTAAAAGTTATTTAAATATGATTCTATTTCTTAATTTTTCTGAATATTTTTATTTATTGACAGTTAAAAATAAAAGTTGTCTAGGGTTTTAAAAATATTTTAAAAAGCATTTTCTTTAGATATTGAGCAGTATGACTAAATACTACATACTGAATATTCGGTGCATCCCTAATGGTTAATACACAAGTACCAAAAGATTAGTATCAAAGTGATTTGAAAAAATATACTCAAGCATAAATATCATATAATACACAATTAAAATATATTATATCTTTTACTGGGTATGTAAAAAAAAAAAAATGTGTCGGAACACAAGTTAAACAATGACAACAAATGAAGAAAAAAATGTAAAATTTAATACATATAGGATCAGAATTTTAATTGTTATACAATGTTCACTCTAGAAAGAAAAGGGCAGGTTGTTAGAAAATAATAACAGCACAAATGAAGCAGAAAACAGTCATTGTTCAGTGAAAATGGGCATTACTTCAAGAAAAAAAAATTATTGTGTTGAGTAACGAAAAAAAAAAAAAAAGGAATAGACGAGATACTGTCACGCACTGAAGTTTGGTGACTTTTTGATTGGCCTGCTTTCCAAGCCCATGCCAAACCAATAATTTAAATACAAGCATAGTAGGCAACTTAGGGATAAGTTTGGCAACTATTTTCCTTTTTATAACTGATTAAAGAAATAAACTGTGTGAGTGCAAGACATCATAGCCAAAAACAGTACAACATTTATTTAATAATCTCCTGTTTTTATTAAAGAAAGAAGGAAGGTCTATGATTTTTTGCAAGCTTTTGGATACATTAATTTAGAAATACTCTGGTATTGGGGAAGATTTTAACAAGAGACCTCTGGATATAATTAAGGATGCATTTCGATATTTTAAAAAGGGTACGGTGCATTTTGCTAATTTTAGAGCAGGCAGGATGCTGCGCCCTTAAATATTGGTCTAGAAGGGACACTAAATTATAAATAAATACAGGGGAAAAAAAGTAAATTTTTAAACAAGAATTACAGGAACAGATGTGTTACTATCACGCTAAAATGTAAACAAAAGATTGGCGACTGTTTGTTTGGCGCGATTTCCAAGACTGCGCCAAACGAATAACTTAATACAATGGCTAGGTTGCCATTAAAGAAAAAAATCCCCTAAATTTGGCGACTTTTTTCTTTTTTTTAACCGATAATTTTTTTTTTTTTTTTAGCGTGAGTGTAAAGCATCTAAGCCTTGTAGGATAAATAATACACGAAACTGTTAACCCCTTTAAGGGCAAAGTATTTCAGTTGCAAACATGTTCAAAACTTTTTTTTTACCCTTTGAAATCTGAATTTGTCAAATAAATTCATTTAAAAATAAATAATAGCTATTTTTTCCGTTCATGTACATCGTAAAATCTAAATAGTATTCGAAAGTTCTGATAAATATTATGGTTTAGTGCATAAATAATCTAACACTGGCGTTCAAAGGATTCAGTGGGGTCAGGATTCATAATGGTGATAAACAAAACAATATGTAGTTCATTAACACTCAATTACTACTAAAAACAATTACATTATTACTTTCATTGTACCTGTGAGATTATATTTCTGCATTTATACAATTTATACAGCGACATTTCGGATGTATTTTTCCTTTTAAACACAATATATATACTATGACTGATGAAACTTATCCTAACATTAAGCCTAAATCTTGTATATATGTAAGATACAAGAATTTAGTAATTAAGTGTTATATAAACTACACAGGAAAGTAAATAAAGAAATGAATAACTTACCTTTTACAAAAGTTGTCAGTATAATTACATCCAAGATTGCCGCTGTATACAAAATAAACAACAGCTCCAGCCGCGGCGAGAGTGTCTTCAAACGACCTTTGACTTTCCGTTCCCGCATGCGCGCAGTTGCATTGAAGTAGAAGTACTTTTTCCATAAGATGAGCATAATACGTGTTATTCGCAAATCCATTGGATGAATCGAAAAGTATTTCCACTGGAGGTTGAAAAAAGCATTTCCTTTAGACGTCGAAAAAGTGATAGATATAATACGTCTATTGCAGGTCATAGACGTCTAATAGAAATCTAAATGAGAAATGGCTTATAGACATCTATTTGTTTAATGCTATGCATATCTAAAAGATGTCATGGACGTTATAGATGTATTTAGACTATAAATCGACATCTTATAGATAGAGTGTGCTGTCTGGGAAGTTGTATGGTGATGTTATCTCTCAAGTGACCTTAGGGGGTTGTTCAAGTATACCCGTAAGCATATTTTTAGTAATTTTATACCCCGTCCTTCCCTTATCAGAAAAAAAGCAAATAGTAACCCCCCTCCTTTTTTTTTACTTATGTATGATTTTGACATTTTGTACGTCAACACTGTTTGCCAGGAAAAAACAGTTACCATTAATTTACACTATTAATCTTACAAATTTATATAAATAGGCATATATAGGGGTTGTGGTATCAAAATAATGCAAAATGGTTTTAATATATTGTTGTTTATCGCATTGAACAATAAAACTTAACAATAGGCCCTAACTTAATTAGTCATCATAACTAAAATTTTTAACAGGAATCACAGAAATTTTACGTGTTTGAAGTTCCGAGCGGACTACAGAATACTCATTTCCCATCATGTATTTTTTCTTGTTGTTGCTGCGTTGTCTAATGCATTCATAAGAATTGTCATAATCCCCCCCCTCCCTTCTTCTCCCTGTCAGCAAAAATAATCAAACCCTGAACTCCTCGTTACTGCTTACGTAATACTTGAAATGCCCCTTAGCGTTATTTTTAATTTTAAGAATTGTACACTTGAGCAGTCAAAGATGCTTGTTTATAATTTTAAATCATCAGATTATTTTGCTTTGATGGATTTATATTGAAGCAGGTGTTCAATATTATTGAAATATTTATTTTACATGAATTTTATAAGTGAATACTGGATATCTAGCAATCAGTGCTTAATTTATGATGGAGCTTAGCTCTGGTACTTCTTTGTTTTCAGTGAATACTTAAAAATAGCCAGAGCTTATAAATATTGTGCACCACAACTTACCAGGACATTCGTGTATGTTTTATATTGTTGCTTGATAAAAAAATGCTTAGCGAATAAGATTATCTGAAAATTTTTTTATGAATGTTTTTGCTATTTGTTCATTCATTAGATTTTATTGTATATATATGCATAGCTGCCAACTAATCCTTATCTGTGTTGCTACTAAATCTGGATAGTAATATTGACCTTATTTAATTTCAAAATTCTGCAATTAAACCATGTCAAGATTAGGCGAAGACTTCTGTTCGGAAGTACTGGTAACAAAAAAGTGGCATAGTTGACAGCTATTTATAGACTGAATTTTCTGTAAACCTCAAGCCGAGGACACTAATGTAGAAACATTTGCCTTTTACTTCCGGTAAGTTAACCCTTACTTTTGGCGCCTTTGCTTGGCGACGTTTGTTTGTTTACAAATTTGATGCTGTCAAATCTATGAAATACACACACTTAACATTCAAGGTTTCGCGAAAAATAGAGTATTTATTTATTTACATTATTTCTTATTTTATTCTGACTACAATTTAACAATACAACAACCATAGTTGTACGGAAAAAAAAATTATATATTTTAGACACATATATGTAAAGATGCATTCAAAAATTTGTAACATTATTTAGTGCGATACACAGTAAATATTTACTATTCTCAAATTATGTTTATTTTTAACTACATTCAAAAATATAAAAAAGAATTTTATTTATTTATTATTGAAATCAAATACTAAAATATTTTAAAACCTTTGTTAATAAGAAAACAAAATACTTCTTTATGTTTATTCCGTGAATAAATTTGCAGAATTTAGTGTTCACTCTATTTTTTGTGACGCTATTTAGAGCACAAATTAGTATAGTATTAGGTTCTATTGTTTGTTATTTAGAGTGAAAAACTATAAGACTAAGTGATTGACTGAAGTATATTTGATGTAATATCCCTAATTCTTGAAATTTTAATGTTTACGCTATAATTTGTTGTTGGTAGTAGAACGTTGGAATAGTTTCATGTAAATGAGTGATTTTTTTTTCATTAGTCTAAATTATTTTTTATTGTGACAATATTGAAAATAAAATATTGATTCACAACCTCATATTATTTGTAATTGAAATCTTCAACAGTTATTTTGATTATTAATTAAAAATTTCCAACTGTACTTTATTTTTAAATTTTACAGTTTAAGATATTTTGAACGATGAGGAGAAAAAGTTTAATGTAAATAGTTAAGCTTAATATATAATATAAATGCAAGTTTAACAGTTTAAGTTTCTTAACATTGTTATTTTTATAACAATCTTTTTAAGCTTATTAAGTTTGGTAAAGATAATTAATTTAAAAAATCTGATTTAACTTTCAAGTGAAAAATCTAAACGAAAGAAATAATATGTTATAAATAAAACAATACAAATAAATGACATATTAAGTTTACAAGGATTGTGGAAAAAATGCTGATTTTGTGAAAGGTTCGCAGAAAAAACTTTCGTGAAAGGGTCACGGGAAAAATGCAACTGTCTTTATTAAAAACAGCACACACACAAACCTCTATACAAACAAACCTATCCTGTCTTCCTGCCTGAGGAAAGCACCGTAATTATAACACCTAGGTCTGATTTTTTTATTTCAATTTAGATTTTTTTAAAATTAAAACGTGCATACGGAATTCTGGATTCGAGGCTATTCCATGCTCTCCACCAATCCACAGCAACAAAGCAGACAGCCAATGAGAGCAGGTGTTAATAAGGGATGATCCAGGATCCAGGGACGGCAGTTCATGTTCACAGCTGAAAGCGGCTAGCCACAGATTTCATTGTTTTGTTTATGTTTGAGTTTTATTTTAAAGAAAAGGTATATATTTTTGGCTAATTGAGGTTCACATAAGTTAGTTCCAATTGTATTCATTCTTTGTATGCATAGTTGCCCCATATATTATGTGTTCGGTAAGAATATATTTTGCACTTTACTGAATGTTTTCATAGCGCTAGACATATCAGCTCATGTTCTTAAATGAAACAACTGTTTTCAATAACAAATCTTAATGAATCAAATTAATCTTACACTTTACTATAAAATGTACAGTTCTACAATGTATCGCATATTACAACGTTTTTGGGAACTAAAAATGTAGTCCAATAACAGTAACAGAAAGAAAAATTGTAAATAACAATAAATAAATAATCATAAATTTCACATCATTGAATTAACAAACTCATATATAAGATACAACTTTAAACTGATATGCCTCATCAACTGCTGTCGAAATCAATATAATGTAAATAATTCTTAAAAATTATGAGTTTGCTAAGAAATTAAAACATTCAGTGCTGTGTAGGATGTATTTTTTCCTCAAAACAATTTAATTTGTAAATATGAAGTTAAAAAAAATCACCGTTTTCTCACATATTATGAGTTTTATCAGCAAGTTAAAACATTAAGTAAATGTGAATGATTTGCGGAGCTGTTTCTATCAAAATTCAATAACATCACCCAAAAACCCTCAACAAAAATAATTATAAAGAGTGTGATGACAACATAAATTTTATACCACATTGCATGTCCGTTCTTGGGCGATTCTTATAAAACACAAAATTTGTCACAAAATAGTGATTTTTTTACAACATGCAAACAAATTAAAATGGTTTATAATTATTTAAGAACGTTGTAACATGCGATAAATTGTAGAACTGTACATTTTATAGTAAAGTGTCAGATTAATTTGATTCATTAAGATTTGTTATTGAAAACAGTTTGTTTCATTTCAGAACATGAGCAGATATGTGAACGTTTTGAAAATATTCAGTAAAATGCAAGTTATATTCTTACCAAACACATAATATATGGGGGCAACTAAACATACAAAGAATGAATACAATCAAAACTAACGTACTTTAAACTCATTAGCCAAAAATAATTTTACAATTAGCCAAAAATATGTTCCTTTTCTTTAAAATAAATCTAAAAAATAAACAAAACAACGGATTTTGTAGCTAAACAAAATGCATTAGGCGTAGCCGCGTAAGCTGCGAACTAAACTGTCCTCGCTAGATCCTGGATCATGACATAATCACACCTGCTCTCATTGGCTGGCTGCTTCGTTGCCACGGATGGCGTTACCGAGGCTATTTCATGCGGAGAGCTTAAAATAACCTCGTACCCAAAATTCCATATACACGTTTTAATAAAAAAAATCTAAATTAAAATTTAAAAATCCGGCGGCGAGGTAAACTTTCTGGTGATAGTATCTGCACATGATTAAAATTTCAGAATCCTAGGTGTTATAATTACGGTGAAATCCTCGGGCAGGCAGACAGACACCTATACTGTTTTATAGAGATAGAGATCTCTATTCTGACCAATGAAAATGCTCCATAATATAGTAAAGTAACCGTTTTCTCTAAAAGCGGTGGAGTGGGTCTGCAGCAAAAGCTGAAGATTTTTAACAGTGTAGATACAGCTCTGGCTCATTTATTCTCATAGCGTCACAAATAGTGGTAGGCTGCAACTAGCGTTTGGTACAAAGAGACGCGCCCATCGTTTTGTGCCAATCGCTGTATGTCTGTCGTTGTTGCCAGCCACCTTTTGTGACGTCATGATAATAAATGAGCCAGCCCGGTATCTAGTGTAGCTCTGGTATGGTGCCTCTTTGAGAGAGTGACGACATTCGGAAAATAAAATTTGATTGGTTGAGACACTTTTGGACAAAATACACGACCTATTCATGACGTTTACAACTTCACACGGGAGGATCATATTTACACGGCGAAAACAATGGCGGCGCAAAATATAGCGCAAAACATTGGGCATGGCACTTTGCACCAATCGCCGTGTGAAGATGAACCGCTCCGTACGATATTTTAAACATCATAATTCGGCAGTCTATTTTATTGCTTGTGCTTATATCAACAACAGTGCCCGAATCTCAAGGTTGGCATTACGATTTCAATATCATTTGTGGCTTCAACAACGATGGAGAAAGTATTGTTGCTATGGAAACAACGACTTTTTAGGTGCGTTCGTAATTATATAAATACGTAGCACCTATAGTCGTCGCTTGGTCCGTCCGTCTGTCTGTCCGTCTGTCTGTCTGTCTGTCTGTCCGTCTGTCTGTCTGTCCGCATATAACAACGCAAAAACTACCCAACCGAATGGTTTGCAATTTTAGATATATTATCTTTGCAGAATTTTGTCGAGACATTTCAAATTTTATTAAAATCGAATCAAAACTTTAGGAGATATTAATAAAAATATTTATTAAGAAATTTGAATTTTTTTTTTAAAATCGGTGCTTTTTTGTTATAGGAGCTTCCGAAGTTTAATCGTCAAGCGACCGAGATACTTATTTTATGACAGAAATTAATCTGCAGACGATATAATTCATTTCACAGAATTAAAAATCATCAAGATCTGAATATTAATATAACTAGCTGATACATATATATCTGAATATTTATATAACTAGTTAAGATATTTGTATGAACAGTGTCATAAAATATATACTTAACTAGCTGTTTAACCCGTTCTACGCACGGGATATCATGAATTTAATTCTAAAACGTGCGTACGAACGCACCTCGTTTGTAACGTTTGACGTACAATTTCCAACTTGTTGGTTTTATTGAGAACATACATCTGACTTGTGTGCTTCACATCAAGTGCCCGATTATAAGTCATCGTCAATATACAAAGACGACATAGCCACAAGAAAATGTACAACACCAGAGAGTTGAAACAGGGTGTTCCACAAATGTGTGTGCAATGGAGCTGATGCGTTACTCCAAAGTGTATACACTTTCAGCACTCTTGTCACCAAGAGGAAAAAATCCGCAAAATCAGGAATATCGCCAATGGCAAAATTTATTAAAACAAAATGATTTGCATCCTTATTTTCCTGCACAAATTGCATGTTTTTGTTTTGACATTAATTGAAAATTTTGAATTTTATATTCAAATGGTAATTTACGAAATTTCATTTATTTTTATGGTTTTAGGACCAGTGTCTACCGTGTATAAAATCTGTTGATTTAATTGAAAAGCTAAGTGAACAAATTTAATTTTTAATTGCACTTACCATAATTTAATAGCAACAAATTTTTTTAATAAATAGCTGCTTTTATTAACATCACGTAATTAATAAAAATTTTAACATTGTAATCAAATTAGATTTTTTAAAACCGTGCCATGCATATTTTATAGTCTGGCAATCAACCAAACCAATCAAAAAGCAAATAATAATATTACAGGGCATAACGAATAGAGGGGTTCATGGGGCTCAAGCCCTCCTTAATTAAATAAAGACAATTTTTTAAGTCTCACAAGTTGTTAAAATTCTGTTATTTTCTGTCTTAATTGTTTGATTACTCATATCTGACAAAACTGTGCATTAAAAAAAAATTAATATTAATTAAATTGATAGTAGTAAAAAAACTAATAAATCTACAGATCAGGAACTAAAATGTAAATTCTGCAGTTTTACTTTTAAATCATTTTATTTAGCATTTAAAATACTCAACCCACACTTTCATTTATTTCATATTTATAATGCTAATCACTAGGGATGCACCGAATATTTAGTATGTATACGGCCATACTACCGAATATTCGATTAGGCTGAATGTCAAGCTATTTGGTTTGCCAAATATCAAGATATTTGGCCAAACCAACTACTTAAAGAAAACGCTTTAAAAAATATTTTTAAAACATTAGATTAGCTTTTATTTTTAACTCAATAAATAAAGATATTCAGAAAAATTAAGAAAAATAATTATATTTAATTAACAGATTGTTTTAACTTATTTATTTTCTGTTTGAAAAGTAACAAGAAAATTAACAGTTAATGACATTCATAGGAACTAATCATGCATAAATGAAAGTTCCTCAATATTGTTTGCTTTTTCACAACTGGGTGTTTCTAAACATAATGGCAGATATTATACAGGTTTTTATCACCGCCCTTTGACGACATTCAAATTTTCTGCGATCCTTTGACGAAATTCCCCTTTCCCCCCCCCCCCCCTGCCCTTTGACGAAAATCGGATTTTTTCCGCAGCCCTTTGAAAGAATTCGCGTTTTCCGCGCCATTTGATGATATTTGTTTTTTTCCGCGGCCTTTCGACGGAATACGTGTATTTTTTCGATCCTTTGTCGAAATTTGTGTTTTTTCCGCTGAATTTGGACGGAATTTGCGTTTTTTCTGCTGCCTTTTGATAAAATTCGCGTTTTTTCTCTAGCCCTTTGACAAGATTCACGTTTCCTCCATGACCATTTGACGAAATTCTCGTTTCTTCCGCGATCATTTGTCGAAATTCGTGTTTTCTCTGCGATCATTAGATGAAATTTGACCTTTCTTTCGCGATCCTTTGTCCAAATTTGCTTTTTTTCGCGTCTTTGTAACGAAATTCGTGCCTTTACCATGGACCTTTGACGAAATTCACGTTTTTATCATGGCCCTTTGACGAAATTAACGGTTTCTGAGGCATTTTGACGAAATACGTGTATTTTTCGCGATCCTTTCTCGAAATTCGCATTTTTTTCCGTGGCCCTTTGATGAAATTTGCGCTTTTTCTGCAGTCCTTCGACGAAATTAGCGTTTTGCAGCAGTCATTAGACGAAATTTGCGTTTCCTTCGTGATAATTTGATGAAATTCGCGTTTAGCTCCGCGATCATTTGTAGAAATTCGTGTTTTCTCCAAGGTAATTTGACGGAATTTGCGTTTTCTCTGCGATCCTTTGATGAAATTTGACTTTTTTTTCCGCGATCCTTTAACAAACTTCGCGTTTTTTTGCGGCCCTTTGACAAAATTCGAGTTTTTTTCCGCGGCTCTTCGCCGAAATACGTGTATTTCTGCAATTTTACAAAATTAGCGTTTTTTCTGCTTCCCTTTGATAAAATTGGCGTTTTTTTTCTGCAGCACTTTGACGAAATTCGCTTTTGCTCCGGGACCATTTGACGAAATTCGCGTTTGCTCCGGGACCATTTGACGAAATTCGCGTTTGCTCCGGGACCATTTGACGAAATTCGCGTTTCCTCCGCGATCGTTTGACGAAATTCGTGTTTTCTCCGCGATCATTAGATAAAATTTCGCCTTTCTTTCGCAATCCTTAGTCCAAATTTGCGTTTTTTCCGCATCTTTTTGACGAAATTTGCGTTTTTACTATGGCCCTTTGACGAAATTCGTGGTTTTCCGCGGCCAGTTTACGAAATACGTGTTTATTTCACGATCCTTTCTCGAAAATAGCATTTTTTCCGTGGCCCTTTGATGACATTTGCGCTTTTTCTGCAGCCCTTCGACGAAATTAGCGTTTTGCAGCGGTCATTAGACGAAATTTGAGTTTTCTGCGTGATCATTTGATGAAATTCGCATTACCACCATGATCATTTGTCGAAATTCGTGTTTTCTCCACGATCATTTGACGAAATTTGCCTTTTCTCCCCGATCATTTGATGAGATGTGACTTTTTCTTCGCGATCCTTTACAAAATTCGGGGTTTTCCACGATCCTTTAGCAAAATTAAAGATTTTTTTTCTGAAAACGATTGAAGAAATTGATTGCTCTCGGCGGCCATTTGTCAAAAATAACGATATATTTTTGACAGTCCGAATTTTCGAACCGATGACCGATTTTTTTTAATTTTCGGAACCTCATGCCTTAAATATTTGGAAATTGTGGAACAGTATCCCCTTTGACACCCCCTCCCCACCTTTCCCACCTCTTCTACGTCCTTATTGTCAAAAAATATTATTGTTTACAACACAATTCAACGTGTTTCGTAATACTCAGAACATTATGGAAATTTACGTCCCCCCCCCCACGAAATAAAATCCTGGGTACGCCACTAGTCAATCCTATTTATATATACCATTGTATCCAGATGTGTCTATTTTATGGTTTTGATTTTCAGCAATCTAATTAGAATGATATAATCTAATCGAATTAGATTGTAATTAACATGCATATTGATGCAAAGAACAAACAAGAACGAAAAATCGTGCATCAAGCATAGATTATGAAACACTTTCCAATACAGCCAGAAAACTGTAACGAAACTTCAACGTTAAATAAGGTGAAAGAAGATATGTAAGTAAACAGTTTAGAAAACATATAACACATTGAAAAATTCAGTTTTCGAAATTACCTTCCAGTGTCAAAAAAGGAGCCGAATTATTTTGTGGAGCTCTGTATATGATCAATAGATGCGGATATATAGTATGATAAAATTTAGTTCAGTTAGAATATTCACATTTATCAATTTTCGCCAATCGATGGAAATGCAGTCGAAATCTTTTGTACAGCCCTGTATATTATCTGAAGACTTTTGTACACACCACCTATTAAGCTAAAATTCAACTTAAAACTCACTCGCAGCAATTACCTAACGTAAACGACAATGTATCTTTTTTGCGTAGCCCTGTATATGAATTTATTTATATTCCACAAACTTCTATTAGTCTACTAAATATAGTTCAGCTTGAAAATGCGTAAAACACAATTAAAAACTACCCTTAAGCAATTCACTCCCATAGTCTGTAATACTTATGAACTCATCTTGTGTAGCCCTGTATATGATGAACCGAGTTTATAAAGACACACGTGCTATGAAAAAAAAATTGTTAAACTTAAAAACGCAAACCAAAATTGAAAACGCACTTATCACACTAGACTGTAAATATCGCACATGTACTATAACCAATATCTTTTGTGTGTCACTGTAAATAAGCGCAATGCACACAAGAGAGCAATTTATAGTGCATCTCAGTAATGCATATAATTTTCATTATGTTTGAAAAAGTAAAATATCACTAAATTACACTGCAGACGATTTTTCCCCATACGACGATATGTAACATGGTTCTTTTGTTTGACCCTGCAGATGAATAATAAATGATTTGCACTCCATATTCTACAAAAAGCATGTTTTAATGCGCTTTATAATTATATATCAATTTCATTGTGTTTTAAATGACGTAGCGTCATCAAAAAGAACTTTAAACGATTATTCCCCATTGACCGTAATGTAACGGAAAACTTTTGACTGTCCCTGTAAAATACTATAAGTGCTACACACTTCAGTTGAAATAGGGAACATGCTATAGATAACGACAATAACATATAAAAATTGCAGAGCAATCCGAGCATATTTACGGGAGTTAGAGCACGGACAGACGGCCAGACAAACCGAAGTCATAAATACTTTTCAACTAGGTTGGAAAGTGTTAAAAAGAGTGAAATAATATTAACAGAGCTGCAGAAAAAGTGGTACGGGGGTGGGTTCTAGCGATGCCTAGCACCAAACCTCAGAGGCGCTTTAAGGACGCATTTATTTATCACTTCCGAGCGGTTGATAAACATTTTGTGTTAACTTGTCGCAAATAGTAACTTAATTGAATATTAAATAATTCAATCTTGTCGTATATAAATTTGTGTAAGGTAAATCACACGTTTTTACTGAATGGTGTATAAATATTTATGTAAAATTAAAGTTTAATAATACATCAAATTGACGTTTCGGTCAACTTCTATGACCATCTTCAGCTTTCAAGATGGATGTCTTTTGTTTGTACGTGTATTTAATTTAACATCGTATTCTGAAGATGTTCATAGAAGTTGATCAAAACGTCCATTTGATGTATTTTTAAAGTTTAATTTTACATAAATATTTATACACCATTCAGTAAAAACGTGTGGTTTACCTTACACAAATTTATATACGATAATGTTTTGATCGTGTAACAGTCCTGCTCAATCATTAATTCAATCTTGTTTTAATTTTAAACAGTCTGACATGGAGATATTATTTTATTAGATGTTAATTTAAGTAAAAAGCATTTTAAATGTTTTAAAGCTACCAGTGTATGAATTTTCATTCAACACACAGTTGCGAGTAAAGTCTTTTCGAAATTATGATAAATGCATTCTGCATACTACTTACATATAAAAAAATTTAAATATTACAGAAAGTTGAACTTTTATTGACCAGATTTTAGTACCCTAGAAATATTTTTCCTGGGTCCGGTCCGTGCGAGTTTCTAAATACTTTCCTCCGAGTCCATGTTGGGCTGCCAATTTATTCATTTATTTAAAAATTATTGTGACTTTGTACGATTTGTTTAGCAAAATCTTTAGAAATTTAACATGGTTTATTAAATTAAAGATATATTTTTTTAAATATCTTTTTTTTACAATTATGATTTATTTTACCATATTTTTCTTTCATTCTAAACTACGTTGATTTTCTTACAAAATTTTCACTTGAATGTAATTGTCAACGGCAATTTTTAAACAGTGTTTCTGTACGTAATTGTCCAAGTCAATTTCTTAACCAGTGTTTACGTACGTACCCATTAACATTGTTGTTCTGTTTTACATGAATTTCGAGCATTATATCAAAATAAAATGCATTCATCAGTGTGCTTTTTGAATAATTAAGTTATTGGCCCGAGCGTTTAGCTTTTATACTGAGCTGGTAATAATTTTTTTATACGTGTCGAGAAATTTCGGCCCATGGATATATCTAATTCTAGATGTGTCAGAGCCCCATAGATTTTCAAAATGTAGTAATTCTTTTTTAAATTATTTCATATGTTTATATGGAATTTTGAAATAGTTGAGGATTTCTGAAGTGTTCTCTTAAAGTGACTCTTCAGCGAAGCAGTTTTTCCTCACATATCGAAATATTTCATGCTAAATGATGAGAAATTTGAACAGGTGATCACTCATTATATAATAATTATAGAAATTTGATTTTCGTCATCAAAATGTTCACACCTGTTAATGACATACTGCATTTACAAAAATTATTTTCTAAATTTCAAGTATTTTTAAAAGGACAATACATTTTAAAATTTTTAGTTTAGCAAAATTTTTAAATTTCACCAACTTTTTAAAAATACATAATTTTTAAGGAATCACAGATGTATTATTTCAGAGTTAAAAATTTAATTTTGAAAAATACATTAAATAGGTAAGGATTAATCATCTGTTTAAATTTCCCATATGTTAAAGTGGGATTTTGTGATTGGAGAGAATAAAATAAATCCTTTAAGCCCCAAACATGTCAGGAGTGGTTATGATTCAAATTAAGAAATCCTGAAAATTATTCAATCTAAAAATCAAATTTTTATCACAACTAATATCATGATCACATGAAATGCCAATAAGGAAGTATTATAACTGTGACTGAGATGTTTAACTGCAAAATACCGGGTGGTTATAATATAAGTATCTGTAGTTGGAGCTGTCTGTAACTTGAAGGAAAAACCCGAATGAAACCAATATCGGTACACTTACTAGTCGAGAAGGGGTAAGAAGAATGGAACAATACAAAAAATAATTGCAATAATCGTCGACAGATGGTGCTTTTGAGTGGGAAATATAGTGTGTAATACAAGAACAAAGAATTAAGGCGTAAAACTGGATGGCAAACAAAATTAATTGGAAAGTGTCACAATGGATATGGTTAGGCTTTCGCATGGCAGTGTTGATCAAGTTCACGTTTCACATGGCCATTGTGCTGGAGGACACAATCCAGAAAAATTGCTAAATTTAACGCATCAGGAGGGATATTTCCCACATGTTGTGATATGCGATCTTTTAAGTCATTGAGGTTTGCCTCCACGGTTCACAAAGGCGTTTGCACCGACAGGTGCCGTAGCGCCGTCTGTCGGTGGTTATTGCAATTATTTTTTTTATTCTTCCATTCTTCTTCCCCCTTCTCGACTAGTAAGTGTACCTATTTTGGTTTCATTCAGGTTATTTCTTCTAGCTACAGACAGCTCCAAATAGAGATACTTATATTATAACTACCCTGTATAAAAGAAATCTGGAGTGGCTTCAATAGACTTTCCGAACACTTTACCGAGTTCTACGCATCCCATTAAGTAGCAAGATAAAAGTAAATAAAAAGTTTGATTTTAATTTTACAAAGAGGGAATACTTTCGCTAATAACTAAAAATAACTTCAAGTTCTAAATCAGTGCTCTTAAAAGAGTGATCGGCCGCAATGTTTCTTAGAGGGAATCTTCAAATGAGTTACATTCAATGTAATTTTTTTCAAAACTTATGTAGAAACTGAGAGACATGTTTCAAATTTCATGTATCTTAGTGACTCCATCTTAGCAGGCTTTACATCTCTATTTGTCGTGTATTAAAATGAACAATCGTACTTAAATGGCAACGCGTGAATAGACAACTTTTATCTGCTGATATTTGGCAACGGAGAAACATTAGCTCTGGGATTAATGTTGTTTATGTAGGATTATGTTTATTGTTATGTGTTTGTTCCTGTGTAATTTAGTAATAAACAATGTGTGTTAAAGAAATGTATATTTAATAAGTAATTATAGAACATAAAAAGCTATACACCAACCAGGGGCGTAGCGAGCGAGGGGGCAGGGGGGGGGCAGCTGCCCCCCCAATGTTTGGTAAAAGGATTCAGTCGGCTTATCAGCAGATTTAATTAGTGTCTCTGTAGTATGTCAGTAGGCCGATTAATAAAAACAATTCGGAAAAATTCTGGTTGGCAGGACTTTAAGTCTTCAGAATGCATTTCACTAAACCCTTACATTCACAGCCTAAGAGGGACTGCTCAGACGAGGAGGCCAAGTCTGTAGAGCATAGGTGTCCCTCCCGGTACCTTTATTAAGGTTTAAAAAAAAAAAATACAATTTCAGCTAGAGCTGAGCCCGCCGGAAAACGCGACAGGGGGCGGGTGAATCGCAATGGGCCATTATTGCCCGAAATTCACAGAACAAATCCCTCGCTGCCGGAGAACAGATCTCCCTCGCGACACGGGGCAGCGAGGTGCCGAGGTCGAAATGGTTTGAGAATGATGTGCCGCAAAGCACCTGGTTATCAGACAGCAGATAAGCTATCGGGTTGTGCGCCAGAAACATGCTCTCTCACGACAAGGGGCGCTGTGGCATCGCCAGAGTAACACTATAACTCCACTCGCGACAAGGGGCGATGCCATACAAGGGAATGGGAGTTGATCTGGGTACAGACTAGCTTGTGAGGTTGGAGATGTGTGCTAAGTATTGGTGGATGTGTTTGAGTTTGTTCAGAAGTGTGGGTCTAGAAAGAATATTTTGAAGCCATCCCTTAGGGGGAGTGGCTGGACGTTTAATGTGCCAGCGTGCAGTAAGTGTGCATTCGTGGTAGGCGTGGGTAGGAGATCCCACCTCGCCACACTCACACCTATTAGATCCTGCACAACCAAATTTGTGGAGGTATGATTTAAAGGGCCCGTGGCCCGTTAGGAAGCTTGCGGTGTATGGTGTGAGGTGATATATGTTAAGTGAGACTTTGGGGATTAGGTCAAACGTGTGCCTGCCCTTATCAGTGAGTTCCCAGTACTCCTGCCATTCCGAGATGATCCTGGATTTCAGGACACTCTTGATGAACGACTGGGGCACTGGGATGGCAAAAGCTAGTCGGTCAGTCCACCTATCTAGGTTATGAGTAAAAAAAGTAATGGTTTCAATAGATCTATCTGGTCAGCCAGTATGAAAGTCACGTGTTCTGTCACATTTTCGAATCACATAAATAGCTAGTCGGTCTACCCACTGAAAAAAAATTATCATGTATAAATTTTGTCTGCAGAGCCGGAAATGTTGAACATATACTATACCTTACCCACACATCGAAAAGCTAAGTCGGCCGTCGATACATAGGCCAATAGGGGAAAAAAATGAATCTGATCTATTAATTTGAAAATATCAGAAATTTGTCCTACAGTAACACTCGCAACTTACATAGATAAAAACTATCAATATACACTGGCCTCCAATAGTTAAGGTACAACCGGTTTTTTGCGTCTAATTTGCAAATGAATGAATATAGAAACAACAAATTTGGAGGAAATGTGCGCTAAACTATTATTTATTAAATGCGACATAGAAATTTACTTAAGTTAAACGTATAAATGAAATTACAACAAAAAAGCACTCATGGTGGAAAGTTCCATTCTTGGAGAAATCAGTACATCGCAGTATTATGCAGTAAAATGTGACAGAAACATTAAAAAACTGGTTCTAATACGATATATGCCCACCCCGGACTTGAATGCATTGGCGGCATCGACTTTCCATGCACTCAATTAAATTGTCGGACACCGAAATAGGTAACGCTGACCAGACTTGGAGTAAGCCTTGTTCCAGCTCATTTAATGACCTTGGAGGAGAACTTAAAGCCGCAACCTGTCAACCAAGATAGTCCCAAAGATGTTCTATCGGATTCAAGTCTGGAGAGTGAGCTGGCCATTCCATTCTCTCCAAACCGTGATCCTCAAGATAATCCTCAACAACCACAGCTCGGTGTGGTTTCGCATTATCATCCTTTAGAATGAAACCATTGCCAATAGCACCGGCATATGAGCGCACATATGAATCAAGGATCTCATCCCGATATCTCGCACCAATCACAGTTCCTCCATGGAACACATGCAGGTCAGTGTGGCCTCCGAGTGAGATCCCAGCCCAAACCATGATTCCACCGTTTCTGTACCTCTGTGTTTCGACAGTGTTTGATTGATGGTATCGAGTGCATTGTTCTCTCCAGATCAGAAGACGTCCTAAATCGCTCTCCAGTGTGAATCTGGACTCGTCTGTGAAGAGTACAGAATCCCGCTGTTGTCTAGTTCAGGAAACATGTTCTCTTGTCCAACACGACTTCTTCTAGACATTTCTAGACTCTAGTGGCTGTTGTGAGCAAAACTGACAACAATAGTTCGAATGCAACAAAACTTACACGCGAAATTACAAAAGCTTCGTAATTGCATATTTTTCTCTCATTCACAAGTAGCTATTATTTTCTATAAAATAAAAGTGGTAGCGGTAATTTTTGCATAAGTTTTTTTAAAGCTTATTATTGTCATTCATATAAACTATGAAAATTAATCTGACTGCCATTTTTTGCCTGGTGAGCTTCGAAAAACATCTTGTACCTTAACTTTTGGAGGCCAGTGTATAAACTAGGTCGACCGAATGCGAAAGTCGCTTAAGAAAATTCAAGAAATTTTATACTTGATAAATAGTAGGTTCTAGCAACGATATGATTTTTACGGCCTTTGGAACTGTTTTAGGAACGTTTGGAAAATAAAAACGAAGAATTTTTAAAACTATTTAAAAAAAGGAAATTAATAAATTAAAAAAATATCCGTGCATTTAACATTTAATACCTAAAAACTTCTTACTTTTTTTTTTTTTGATAAAACTAAAACTAAATTTATATACTTGTGCCAACATAACATAATTACAGAATTTTCACTGATTTTTCACTTGTTATTATAAAAAATTAGAATTGGAGCCTTTATTAATTACTTAATAGTATTTATTGTATACCCTGATTACCATAATTTCCGGCGTATAATCCGCGGATCAAACAATTATGTTTCGACCCAGAAATTTTATTTTATATAATGGAACATACTAGATCGCTGTAAATATTTTACTTCAATTATTAAATAAAATTTCTGGGTCTAAACATAATTGTTTGATCCGCGGATTATACGCCGGAAATTACGGTACATGTTAGCGATTACTTTTTTTAAAAATTAAATCATACGTAAGATGAATTATTTTTTTAATAAAGAATTCAGAAAGTAGAGGATTTCAGGAAAAATTAAATTATTAAAAGTAGTTTTATGGTAAAAAAAAAACTTGAAGCGATTGCGGAACATTAACATATTTGCACTTAAAACAATATAAATAGTTCAGCGTTTCAGGCCCGTAACTACCGCCGGGGCCCCAAACTAACGGTTAAAAAATTATTGTATTTTAATATCTAATCTAACTTCCTATAAAATACCCAGCACCTAACTAAAAGTTAATAATAAAAAAAATCCATCAAAGTGCTAGAGTAAATGTTTTTGCGTATCCGTTCAAATACTCCATACGCTTCGCATGCAAAAGCATCTCTAGAGCAGACAGCAGAATGTCGAGTCAAATGTGTCATGTCGCGCCAGGTGCCTACCGAGTGATGAGTCAAGTGCAAGCTAGGACGTGCAGTGAGCTAGTGCTATTCATGATGAGTCATTCGTTTACTAACTGCTCATCAATATCGGACTGTCAGAGCAGTTGAGAGTCGCATAGTAGTTATAGTACGATAGTTTATAACTTAACCCCTTCGTGACGAGCGTCTTTTACTGAATTTTTCATCTTTTACCACCGGTTTTTCAAAACAGAAATTTTCCCCTAATTGAATCGCAGAAATGCTGTCATTATATAAGGCAAAGCTTACAATAAAAATTAACTGGTGGGAATAATCGAGGATTCTGATCATCTTATGCGTCACGTATACATGTCGCTCGTTCTCAAGGGGTTAATCTTACTTTGCTTGTGTTGAGATAATAGTTTATATTATGAAACGCCAAGTGGAAATAAAAAAAAGACAGACTCTAAAAAGAAGAAACTGTGAGGCTGCAAAAAGTTCGAAGAAGTTATCAACATGGCTGGACAGTGGAAACCACTCGACAGGGAATAATGATAAGAAAGGTATGAATGGTTTGCTTTATTCAGTGTGATGTGTAATTCATGTAAAAATAGTACAGTCAAACTTGAATAAGTCGAACGTGTATAATTCGAAATTGTGGATAATTCAAATGTTTCTGTCGGTCCCTAGACATTCCTATAAAACACAATCAGTGGTGGATTAAGCACTCAAGAGACCCCAGGCGCAATTAAATTTTGAGGCCCTCCAAATATTTTCAGTACCCCTAGTGTGCATTTTTTAGTTTTACAATTAGAATTACTGAAAGTGTATATTGTTAATTCCATACGATATAATCTCTAATTGGAATATAAAGTTCAAATTATTTTCTATCGCATGCTAATAAAATATTGAAAGTACTTCCCATTCATTACATTATCATAATTTTTAGAACTAAGAGATCATATTTTTATTTAGCTTTTATGTTGAAAATCACTACTTTCTATTTACTGAACTATCACTTCATTCTATCATTCTAAACAAATGTGTTTTTCACAAATATAACTGTAGGATTTTTTCTTATCAATACATATTCTTTTTTTTTCCAGTAAAGTTCTTGGTAAATCTTTTAAATAATTACTGAGTTATATCAAAGAAACATTTTAGTAATGCAAAATCATATATTTTATTTTTAACTATCAATTATAATTAATCAGTTAAAATTAATTGTAAAAACTATTAATTAAGAAATAATGCGACAAATTGACTATTTTACATTAGTCGGATTTGAAACATTTTTGAATCGGCCAATCTTACCTTTTGCCCCCCCCCCCCAAAAATTTTTTTTCGCTACGGCCCTGACACCAACAAAGAAGTGTCACACTATTGGTTTTTATATCATTTATTTAATATTCTAAAAAAACATCAGTAGTTTAAGTCTTGAATAACTAGGAATTCGTGAAGATGGAGGAAATACCAAAAGGTATCCATGATTTCTAAGAATTTAAAAATCGCTTTTCGAAAGTAAACGTGCACTTTCATTCATAAATCTGATACATTTTTCTACAACTAGGATGTAATTTTCAATGAATTGTCATTCCGCCGATGCTGAAATTAAAGCCTGTAAATAAAAATATACAATACAACTGAATCTACATAGCTATGCTAGAATGAAAAACTTTTTGAATGTAGATTTTTTTTCGGCAAACTTCAATACTTAAATTTCACACTCTTTAATCAGACTAAAAAACTCACTATAAATACTTTTGTTTGTGTCTTTACTTAAAAATCAAGTTTATTATTATTTCTAGTGAAACATCATTGTAGTATCGGCATTAGATGAGTGTGAGCAATAAAAATACTTATTAGATTTCTTTGGTCACAAGACGATTCAAAAATTGTTTAAATGCCAAAGCTGTTTCTTTTAAATGCTAAAAGTGTAAACTAACAACATAATAAACACAGTGTAAAATAACTTTTATTAGGTTGTTTCACATGTTTCGGCTCACTTCGAGCCATTTTCAAAAACAAATGAGAATATTCCATAATCTCATTTGTTTTTGAATATGGCTCGGAGTGAACTGAAACATGCCAAACAACCTAATAAAAGTTACATAACTGCGTATTTATTATGCTGTTAATTTACACCTTTTAGCATTTAAAATAAGTATATTATTACAAGGCGTTATAATTTATTATATTGTTACCAAATCTGATGTTAGAATGGCTCGAAAAAGTTCTTGAGGCAATGGTCCATAATATATTGGTCTAATGAAAGCTCAATCAAAAACACAGTTTTACAATTATCATCTTCACGCCCATACACATACATACACATGATGACACTAATTTACGGACACTATACTAAGTGAGAAAATTTCATCCTAAACAAGATTTCTGCACCTTTTAAAACCTCAGGGTCAACATGTTGTTCAGTTGCTATCTTTTCTTCTTGATAAGAACAGTTTCTGCTTGTTAGTGCTTCAACGCAAGATGGATCACCAGATGATGAAGATGCGTGACCTTTATTTTCTTTGTAACTAAGAAAAGAAATCTTCATCAGTACAGAGATGTACCCGTCACTTTTCTAATGAAAAACATATAAAAATAATCAGTTTCTGAAAATTTAAAAAAAAACACTCGTTACAGTCTGAATTAAGATTCATGGATACTTTTTCTTTCATGTTTAATGTGTCCGGAACAAAAAAATCTTTTTTTAAAAAAAAAAAAGATATATTTCGATTTGTTTTTGCCTTGAAAAATATTCTTGGAGCGAGTTTTAATTCTAGAAATAGAATAAAATCACGCGCACTAATATTTTTATTTAACTGAATATATATTTTTTTATGTCAAGCACACAAGTCAGATGTATGTTCTCAATAAACAAACAATATATATTTCTTGTAATAGAAAGTAGGTATATATTTTTTATTATTACCAAATCTTTCAAAATAAATATTTTTGTAAATCCTGAAGAAAAATAACGACACTTGTCTATTGTCCTTTCAATACTTTCTATAAAAGAAAAAGCTGTCTCCATACAATGAGATTTAACATCAATAATACGTGTCGTCACGTTTAGTTTAAAGTGCAGTGTTAGCAAGCGATGTACGTATTTCATTTTTATTTATTTTGTGGATAAGGCAGTTTAATTTTTCTAATATAGAATCTAAATTACCTGCTATTTCTCTTTTTCCTCTCGCATTTTAAAAAATAAAATGATAAATTTTCCAGAATTTACAGGAACTGACTGCGATAAACTATTTTCATGATTATTTTCAATTCTGCCTGCATTAATGTGCATGATATGAGACTAGAAACTATCTGCAAATGGATAAACAATGGCGATGTAGTGCTGCAAACTGTCATAGGCAAATATCCATTAAAAAAGGGATGGGTGAAACTGTTCCAAAATAATTTCTATCTCCATTGAGGTTTATTTATGGCTGTTCAGATGCATTAATCAATCAAACGGATAAAAAACAGTGTACGCTATCCAATATTATAGTGATTGATTTGATTTTAGTGATTAAAATGTCTTAATTTTAATTATATATATATATATATATATATATATATATATATATATATATATATATATATATATATATATATATATATATATATATATATATTAATATATATATATATATATATATATATATATACACTTTTTTAAGGTAAAAGAATAAGTTATATAACAATATTTTGTATAATTTAGAAGATTTTGCTAGAACCTTGTACAAGCGTTAAAAAAAGCCATTGGTGAAGCCGATTTTTCCAAAAAAAAAAGAAAAAAAAATACTTTTTAATGGTGAAAACTGGTAAATGGTTAAGAATCTTTACTAGTTTATCACAGAAAAATATTCACAATACAACATTCTAATGATGATAAAACTTACTCCTTGAACCACTGAATCTCTTCTTCTGTCAGATTTTCATCCATTGTTATCTCTACGCGTCCATCTTTGATCAAACCGTATGTAGAATGCTCCGGACATTGGCGATTCGAATGGTTGAATCTTTGTGTGCAACCTAAAAAATAAAGATAATCTACATTATGTTCATTCATTGAAACAAACTGCTAAAGAGTAATTCTACAACATTATTTTATGCATTGGCAGAGAATCAAATTGGTCCCCAGGGATAAAATGTTCCCATAATTGCATTTACGTCGAAGGATGTTAGGGGGAGATTTTAGAAGATATTAATAATATTTATTAAAATCGTTATTTTTAAATAAAATACATTTTTAATTTATGTATATTAGGTGTGAGTGTGAGTATTAAATATTAGTTTTGACTGGGTAAAGCAAAGTTTTATAATAGATTAATCGGATTTTTTGTTTCTGTTTTGTTTTACGTGATTTTAATTTTCATTTAATTAGCTAAACCTTCCTAAAAAATAAAGGTTTTACTTTTTTCTGTAAGGTAAAATGGATTTTGAATGCGTAGGAAATATAATAGCTCCAAAAACAACTGTTAAAAACTTACGTTAATGAACATCTACCGATTTTATTTTATTTTAATACATACGTTTCCTATTGAATTTGCCTGTAAAGTTGTTTGTATATGCAGTAATTTGAACTGTTGCCTCGATTATTTATTTTTAAGCCTTCTAAATATATAATTAAAATCTTTTTTTAATATTACATAAAATTTCCTTAAAAATTAAAATTACATTTACGTAAAATGGAAGATCAGAATTAAACTCCCCTACATGTTTATTTTCAGATAGTACGAATTTTGACCGCAGAAATGACATACGATACTACTTTAAATAGTGTCGTAAGCAAGCTATCCTATTTGATGAAAGCGTTTACAATGTTCGTTGGTGAAACATTAGTGGGAAATTTTGCAGACAGAATTGCATTTTAGAGTTTTAATCATTTTTTAATTTAAAATAAAATTAATCGAATTTTGATAGCATTTGAATTAATAGAACCGATTAACTCGATTAAAAAAATTGATCGAGACCAAGCATTGATCGATTAATCGGCACATCTCTAAATTATATGTATATAACATTTTTAGTTAACTAATTTAAATTAACAATTTGGATTTGAACAAGATTCACGGAACATTTCATCTCGTGTCGGTATCAATAAAATGAGTACCAAAATCTCCTTAGAACTAAACTCTGAGGATCGCAAGTTTTTTAGGTTGACCACCTGACCTAGACAGTGCTGTATAGCACCTCAGGGCCCAAGGTCAAGAAAACCGGGCTGAGCACTGTAGGCAAAGATTCTTAATGGATTGTAGCGCCACAAAGATTCGTTAATTTTAAATGTTAATATTTTAATTTTAATTAATTTTTAAATTAAATTAACATTTAATAAATATTTATATACTATGTCAAGCATTCCATTCAAAATGCTATCTAGATAACACTATGCACAAGTGACTATACTTTATGAGCTATAAAAATAAATTGGATGCAATTTTCAACATAATCCTAAATAGAGGCAATGCATGTGGCCTTTCAATAATATACTACATAATTTTTACGAGGAATGTTTCCTGGAGAGACTTATATGAACCACGTAACGTTAAATAGGCTGTTAAAATTTAAATAAATTCATAAATTTGTAGCTTTGAATAAAGTATTTTTTCATTTCTAGTCTACACAAAAATGTATTTAAACTTTGGAAGTTTCGCAAATGTATTCTTACCATAAAATTCTATGAAACTTAGAACATCATCGTCTCAGGGATTTCGAGCCCCACTCCCTTCTCTCTCTGACATTGGCTGGAGAAGGAGGGGGTTAAATATAGATGACTGTTTTTACAACAACAAAGATGCAAATCAGACTAGTTTTTTAAGGAAAAGTTAAAAAAATATATTAAACAAGGTCCTAAAAAGAAAAAGTGAGAAGAGTTTCTTTGGGAAAAGGGAGAATTCATATAAAATGTTTTAAAAACAAAAATCTGCCAAAAATCAAAAATATTACACCTCCTTCTAATGATTTTCCTTTCAATATTAGACCATATCTTTGTATGACAGTATACTTATTGACAATGGGAAGGGACAGCATGTCTCTGTGACGCTGACCTAGCACTTGTTGCAACCAACGAAAGAGACAGGCTGCGGTACTTCATTTCTTCTCAGTCTACCCTCACCACATGGGAGTTCAACAATTCTTAGAACTCTTTACTGGTTGCTTATCTTGATCATGTGACAGCCAAGAGGCATGAAAGCCCACATTTTTAGGTGCGTTCGTAATTATATAAATACGTAGCACCTATTGTCGTCGTCTGGTCCGTCCGTCCGCATATAACAACGCAAAAACCACCCAAACAAATGGTTTGAAATTTAAGATATATTATCTTTGCAGAATTTTGTCGAGGCATTTCAAATTTTATGAAAATCGAATCAAAATTTTAGAAAATATTAATAAAAACATTTATTAACAAATCTGATTTTTTTTTTCCGAGGTTGAATCGTCAAGCGACCGAGATACTTATTTTATTACAGAAATTAATCTGCAGACGATATTATTCATTTCACAGAATTAAAAATCATCACGATCTGAATATTTATAGAACTAGCTATAGTACGAACGCACCTCATTTGTCACGTTTGACGTACAATTTCCAACTTGTTTAGTTGGCTGTACATCTGCTCTGAAAATATCATGTGGAACATTAAAGTCTAACATTGCGCGAAAAAAAAAAGGCTTACCTGAGAAACTACACGCAAAAGGTTTCTCACCAGTATGACGCCTCACGTGCGTTTTCAAATGACCACTTTGCCTGAAGTCTTGTCCGCAACCAGGATAGGTACAACTGTAGGGTTTTCTCCCTAAAATAATATAGATCCAATTATATATACAATGTAAATTATATATAGTGTAATCTAACAACAAATATTAGATGTAGTGATATATGAAAATATATGAAGTGTAATAATGTATACTGTAGTCCTCATAGTGTAGTATAAGTATAAAAGTTAAAGGTTCGACCCGAGCCCGGGACGGACCGTACAAAAAATTTATTCTCTTGGACCGGCCGGTACAAAAGCAAAATGTTCGCCCCAAGAAAAGTTTTTGGTCCGCCTCAGTTCGGTATAAAAGCTAAAACCTTGGCCCAAGCCCGGCCTAGTATAAAACATAAATTTAGGCCCGAGCCTGGTCCTGCCTGACTGAATTTATACAAAACATGCTGATGTGTCTGAAGCAACATTATTCTAAAATAAAAATTATTCCAAAAGCACACTTACTTACGCATATAGACTTTATTTTTCAGATTATTTTCGAAATGGATGCGGTGCAATGCATCCGATATCATCATTTTAATAACCACTTAGATAATTACGTACATAAACACTAATTAAAATGATTGACTTATACAATTATATTCCAAGAAGATTCTGTAACAGAAGGAAATTCAGGTTAGTAGAAAAATCCGTTATAGACAGGTTCCATTGTTAGCAGGTACATCGCCTGTTGTATATGTATTATATTCTTTTTTTTCTGGTATCAAGACATTTTTCAGATTAAGACATGTTTTTGTCATAGGCAGGTTCTAATTCACAGGTTTTATAGTAGTTTAAATTTTTTTTTGCCTAGAAATGTGTGTAATATTCTTTTAAAATGATTTTAATTGTAGAATAATGGCCACTTAAAAACCTTTGCATTTTTTGCTAAAAAACTCTCGTGCCGGTCCTCATTTTACTGATTTTTCCACGGGTCTGAGAATTTCAGCCCGTGCAAACCTCCAGAGAGAAAGAAGTTTAGGCCCAGTTTGATACAGGAAAAAGAAGTCTGGCCCGACCCGAGTGTGCGGAAAAAAGTTAGGCCCGGGTTTCGCTCAGAAAGAGTGAAAACTAGGCCCGGCTCAAGCCTGCAGATAAAAGTTAGACCCCGGACGCGGCCGGAGTGCCGTGAATGAAAATTGGCTCAAGTCCTGACTGCGAGTCGTGTCGGGCTCCAGGCCAGGATACTGCCCGTACTGATCTCTAGCGTACCCCTAGATTTTGTATGATTTTTTTATTTTCAAATTAAAATCTATTCGGACAAACTTAAGGAGACCTTGGCAGCGTAAACCGGCATGTTACGCACGCTCCATTCTGTTTTGATTTTATATTTTTAAATGACAGATCGGCGTATATAGATTCCGAGATAATAACCTTAAATGTACCTAAAAACAGTGTTGAATGAATTTTTATATATTTCCACGAAAATCTTCCCATATAAAAGTAATGATGGGTGTCTCATTAGCTTCAGCCACTAAAAACTGTTTTCTTCTCACTTTTCCTTCCACATCGGTTCATTAAAAAAAAATAGTTCTTACTGCCCAAACTCTTTGAGATTTTTATGATTTATAAATATAATATTTTTGAAGCCTGTGTGTAATTTTTGCGCTAAAATATTGATATGTAGTTGAAAACAGCAGTGTTTTGCTTCTAACTTCTTTTCAGATCAAAAACCTATGGGAATTTTTTTATTTTCAAACTGATTATTTTACACTTAAATCTTATTAGTTTTAAACCAAAAAGTTACTAAAACACAACTAAAAGGTTAGTTTAATTTTTTTAATTTTTAGAGCAATAAATAAATTTACGCTTTAAGTGTAAATGAGAGTGCGCAAAGTTAACCCTGAGAGAACATATTTTATTTTTAAACTGATTATTTCCACCCTAAATCTCACAATTTCTGAACTAAATTTATACTCAATCATTAGATAAAACGTTAGTATATTGTACTAAAATTTGAATGCGATTGTATAAAATTAAGTGTATCTTTTTAATCAAAATGCGCGTAATGTAAATCTTGTGGACAAATACGCGGAAAAAGCGAAGTTCTCCGTAAGTGACTTTTGGAAAATAATTTTTTTCAAAATGGTTATTATTTTTTTTAAACGGAATGCACCGTTCTAAACGTACTTGTGGTTTGGTATTTTTCTTTTTTGCGCATTTTGATTTGTGATTTATTTTTGACTTGTAAAAAGGTTTTTTTAATTAAAAATTATTTAAATTATTATTGAACTACTTAAATTAATTATTTAATAAATTAACTAATAAAATTTTATGGAGATATATTTTCATTAAAAATTACATGAAGTGCATAATATTAAGAAATAACATGTAAATATCACAGGTTTAAATGATGGTATCTTCAATCTTCAAATATAATTGCACAACATAAATTAAAAAATATTCTATATTTCTTAAAATCTACACTAGTAAGATTTACAATTTGAACTTTAATAAATTACATTTATTTCCTAATAATATATGATAAATATTTGCTAGTCTGTACGCACTTAGAGGCTTCAAAGAAATGAATTGCCGAACACATGCAAATAGCAAAGTACCAAACACCGAAACAATCTTTCATACTTTTAAAGTAATATATAAATATATTTGTTTATTTCTGTGCTTTGTTTCGATATAAGATTATAAGGAATATAATTTTAAAAATGAATAGTTATACAAATTTTACCTTCATGTATCCGCAGATGAGTCACTAAATTCTTTTTTCGCGGAAAACCGCGCAAACAGTATTGACAATTAAAGGCCCCATCAACAGATTCCCGAATTAGATCGAGAATAATACTTGCTTTGGGCCTCCCACGTCTAGACATAGCCATTTTTTTTATGATAATATTTAAATAATAATAATGATTTCAGAAAATCTAGGCGTCAGCAATGCATTAGGCAAGAACACCCAAATCCAGTTAAATTCCATTGTTCGCCCGTGAAGATCGCTTTCAAAGCACGTGTTTGATGCTTACAAAAGACAGCCAATCAAGTGTTTAGTTGGGGCTGTGGAGGAAACAATATGTGCCAATACGCCGGTGAAGTTTGACGTTTCAAAATGGCGATGGGAAAACAGACCAAGTTGCCTATACAGCACGGGCATGTGACGTCACGCTTCAGTTGCTGGGTTATTTGGGTGGCAGAAACCATCCCCATCCTACTGTAATTTTCTCTAATAAAAGTGTATTAGTGGGCTTTTATTTCTCTGTGCTTTTTTTAATATATTTTTAAATTAGAATTTTAAAGTTTTAAACAGTGTTCTATGGCGAAACAGGCCCGGGTGCGGAGCAGAAAGTTTGGACGGGGGGGGGGGGGGGGAGGAGATATTTTAGATGATTGATTATTATTTGTTTATTTTTATTACACTGTAACGAATACGGCACTTTTTTTAAATAGATGGTTTTAAGATTTTCAATTTTGTATGCGGGAGGAAGGGGGAAACGGAACTTTCAGCAGAAGGAGAATAATTTATATGATTGATTATTTATTTTTGTTCACTACAGAGCAACGAATAGGACAGAAGATATTTTATATAAAAATAACTTAAAGATTTATTTTTTTTTGTATGCTGGGAGGGGGGGGGAGCAAAAAGTGGGAAGCGTAAATTTGGGAAGTTAGGGAGGTAATTTAGGGGATTATTTATTTATTTTAATTAATGAGTAACGAATGTAGCAATTTTTTAAACAGTTTTTTCTAAATATTTGAAAATATGTGTGCTGGAAGAAGGGGGGGGGGAGAACGAGGGAATGAAAATATCAGGGATAGGGGATACTTTATATGATTATTTTTTGCCCCTAGAAAACAATAAATAGAACAGATTTTTTTAATATAAAATAAAGGTTTAAAATATTTAAAAATATTTTAAGCTCCTTTAAATGCTGGGGGGGGGGGGGCTAAGGAGGGAAGCATAAATTTGGAGAGTTACGGGGAGGGGTAATTTAGGGGATTATTTATTAAATTTATTAGTGAGTAACGAATGTAGCAATTTTTTTAAACAAAATTTTTAAAATATTTGAAAATATGTGTGCTGCATGGGGTGAGGGATAGAGGATAATTTATAAGATTATTTTTTGCCACTAGAGAGTAATAAATAGAACAGATTTTTTTAATGTAAAATAAAGATTAAAAATATTGTACACTCATTTGAATGCTGGAGGGGGTAAGGGGGAAATGTAAATTTAGGAGGTTGGGGGGGGGGGGGGGTAATTTAGATGATTATTTATTTATTTTTATTTGTGTGCAAAGACTGTTGGAGATTTTTTTTAAATAAAAAGTTTTAAAGATTTGAATCTCTGGACAAGGAGGGGGAAGCGTAAATTTGGGAGGTTGGAGATGGGGTTAATTTAGATTATTATGTAATTATTGTTATTAGTAAGAATCAAATAGGGCAGATTTTTTAAAATAACGAATTTTGAAGATATGAAACTCCGTACTATGGGGAGGGAGCGTGAAAGGGGGAAGCATAAATTTTGGCCAGATGGGGGGGGGGGGGTAATGTACATGATTGATTATTGATTTATTATCACTAGAAAGCAACAAATAGGGCAGATATAGCATAAAATAATTTTTATGCTATAAAAATAAAGAAAAACTAAAGATTTAAATTGTTTTTACAAGTTGGGGGGGGGGCAAAGTGGGGAGAGAAGCTTCAGATAAAGATGTAACATAGTCAGACAAGACTGTACTTTACTAAAAATAATCGTGGTCGGATAAAAAAGACATTATATTGAGAAAATTGCTATGGATTTCAATGCTAACAAACGAAGATAGGCGTATTTTTATTTTAGATTATTTCTTATTTTAACAGAGCTGATTAGAACAGTAAAAGTAAAAGAAGTATAAAAGAACGCCTAATGTTTTTGCTTGAGATGATAAACCGACGTCTTTCTGTATTTCAAATTTCTCTTTAGAAGTTTAAGTATTAACTGACTGAGTGATTATTAGAAAAACAAACATTTTAGATTAATATTATTCTTTGTAATTAATTTTAGGCATTATTTATAAAATAGCAGCGCTGAATAACTGAGAAAAAAAATGTCATTTATGTAAAAGTGAAAGAAAAATGTTCAAAAATAAATCGATATAAAAAGTGCTGGATTTTTGCACATTTTTATTAAAATTTATTTACTATTTATACATTTATTTATTAAAAACTACATGAAACCACATTCTTTTTATAAAGTTTTATATTTATAAACATAACTAATTATAATTTATTTAAATATAGATCTAATATAATTATTGTAGAAGACATTAGATTTAAATTACTGAGATATACACTTACTGATATATTAATCCAAGATGTTAATCAAGTTAGTTAAGAATATTCATTTTATATTACTGAAGATTCTAAATAAACTAATAGCCAAATTTAAATTTTAAATCTGTAAACAGTAATCAAAATTTTCAGTTAAAAAAAGAGGACTTCCTTGTTTGATCGACGTTATTATTTTGTATGTTCATTCATAATTTTCGCTTTCCAAAAGCAATGCATAAACATAGAAAATGATTTGATAAAAATGCATTGTTTGATTTTTCATTATAGGTTACTATAATAAAATATTCCAATTTTGATAATTATTCCTTTTTTTCTTGGGAGGGAGAATGATAAATAGATACATTTAACAGTTGTGTCGTAAATATTGTTGCTATAATAGAGATCTATACTTACTATCGCAATACGTATGCATATCATAAAAAGTTGTTTTTAACTAAAAAATTCAAAAAAAGAAAAAAGAAAAGTACTTTGAAAAATATTACTTAGCCAAAACACTAAAGGCAGTTCTGAAAAAAAAAAAAAACTTCCCGTTCAACAAACCGAAATTATCTGTCACATTTTCTGACTCATTTTTAAATATAAATGCATGATACTTGCAGGCATAATTATTGAAGTGATTTGTAACCAAACATTTTTTTTTTCATTTTTCGATAAGTGAATTGCATCTTGAGTTGTAAGCGACAGTTGTCTCAGGACGGCAGTTTTTTTTCCTGCGCTAAAAGTAATTAAATGTCTGTATGTTAACACAATCTTTTCATACATTCCATTATTTATACTCTGGATTTACATCATGTATAAAAATCTCAAAACATTCGGACGATTATAAATAATTCAAAAAAATTTGCCAAATGTTCACTCAGATCGTGAAGAGAGGGAGGCTTTTGATCAGGTTTTTGCAAATAAATATCCATATTTTTGCATGACAATTATACGCAGGCTTCCGAAAATTTATATTTATAACTAATAAAATTTTTAAAGATTTCGGACGATAAGAACTATTTTGTTTTTAATATTAAACGACTGGCTCGAGAAAAAATTGTAAATTCACGTTTCCTCCGGGACCATTTGACGAAATTCTCGTTTCTTCCGCGATCATTTGTCGAAATTCGGGTTTTCTCTGCGATCATTAGATGAAATTTGACCTTTCTTTCGCGATCCTTTCACCAAATTTGCGTTTTTTCCGCGTCTTTTTGACGAAATTCGTGCCTTTACCATGGACTGTTGACGAAATTCGCGTTTTTATCATAGCCTTTTGACGAAATTAACGGTTTTCTGCGGCCTTTTGACGAAATACGTGTATTTTTCGCGATCCTTTCTCGAAATTCACATTTTTTCCGTGGCCCTTTGATGAAGTTTGCGTTTTTTCTGCAGTTCTTCGACGAAATTAGCGTTTTGCAGCAGTCATTAGACGAAATTTGAGTTTTGATGAAATTCGCGTTTAGCTCCGCGATCATTTGTCGAAATTCGTGTTTTCTCCGAGGTAATTTGACGAAATTTGCGTTTTCTCAGCGATCATTTGATGAAATTTGACTTTTTTTCGCGATTCTTTGACAAACTTTGCATTTTTTTGCGGCCCTTTGACAAATTTCGAGTTTTTTCCGTGGCTCTTCGCAGGAATACGTCTATTTTTGCAATCCTTTGTCGAAATTTGCGTTTTTTCCGCTGCCTTTGGTCGAAATTAGCGTCTTTTTTTGCTGCCTTTTGATAAAATTCCCGCTTTATTCTGCAGCCCTTTGACGAAATTCGCGTGTGCACCGGGACCATTTGATGTAATTCGCGTTTGCTCCGGGACCATTTGACGAAATTCGCGTTTCCTCCGCGATCATTTGACGAAATTCGTGTTTTCTCCGCGATTATTCGATAAAATTCGGCCTCTCTTTCGCGATCCTTAGTCCAAATTTGCGTTTTTTCCGCATCTTTTTGACGAAATTTGCGTTTTTACTATGGCACTTTGACGAAATTCGTGGTTTTCCGCGGCCCTTTGACGAAATACGTGTTTATTTCGCGATTCTTTCTCGAAATTAGCTTTTTTTCCGTGGCCCTTTGATGAAATTTGCGCTTTTTCTGCAGCCCTTCGACGAAATTAGCGTTTTGCAGCGGTCATTAGACGAAAATTGAGTTTTCTGCGTGATCATTTGATGAAATTCGCGTTACCTCCATGATCATTTGTCGAAAATCGTGTTTTCTCCACGATCATTTGACGAAATTTGCCTTTTCTCCGCGATCATTTGATGAAATGTGACTTTTTCTTCGCGATACTTTACAAAATTCGGGTTTTTCCACGATCCTTTAGCAAAATTAAAGATTTTTTTCTGAAAACGATTGAAAAAAATTGATTGTTCTTGGCGGCCATTTTTAAAAAGAACGATATATTTCTGACGGTCCGAATTTTCAGACCGATGACCGATTTTTTTTTTTTTTTTCGGAACCTCATGTCTTAAATTTTTGGAAATTGTGGAACAGAAACCCCTTTGACACCCCATCCCACCTTTCCCACCTCCTCTACGTCCTTATTGTCAAAAAAATATCATTGTTTACAACACAATTCAACGTGTTTCGTAATACTCAGAACATTAAAGAAATTTAAGTCACCCCCCCCCCTCGAAATAAAATCCTGGGTACGCCACTAGTCAATCCTATTTATATATACCATTGTATCCAGATGTGTTTATTTTATCGTGTTGATTTTCAGCAATCTAATTAGAATGATATATTCTAATAGAAATAGACTGTAATTAACATGCATATTGATGCAAAGAACAAAAAAAGAGTGAAATAATATTAACAGAGCTGCAGAAAAAGTGGTACGGGGGTTGGTTCTAGCGATGCCTAGCACCAGACCTCAGAGGCGCTTCAAGGACGCATTTTTGTTTGTTTGTTTATTGAGAACATACATCTGACTTGTGTGCTTGACATCAAGTATCCGCTTATAAGTCATCGTCAATATTCAGGGACGAGATAGCCACAAGGAAATTTACAACACCAGAGAGTTACATTCGGGAGCTCCACAAAGTGTGTGCAATGGAGCTGGCGGGAGTCGAACCCGCCGACCTGACTCCTACGTTCTCAAGCGATTAGCGGAATGGTGTCTTAACCACTCGGCCACGGAGGCCCCAAGGACGCATTTATTTATTACTTCCGAGCGGTTGATAAACATTTTGTGTTAACTTGTCGCAAATAGTAACTTAACTGAATATTAAATAATTCAATCTTGTCGTATATAAATTTGTGTAAGGTAAATCACACGTTTTTACTGAATGGTGTATAAATATGTACGTACAATTAAACTTTAAAAATACATCAAATGGACGTTTCGGTCAACTTCTATGACCATCTTCAGCTTTCAAGATGGATGTATTTTGTTTGTACGTGTATTTAATTTAACATCGTATTCTGAAGATGGCCATAGAAGTTGACCGAAACGTCCATTTGATGTATATTTAAAGTTTAATTTTACATAAATATTTATACACCATTCAGTAAAAACGTGTGGTTTATCTTTCACGAATTTATATACGATACTTTTTTGATCGTGTAACAGTCCAGCTCAATCATTAATTCAATCTTGTTTTAATTTTAAACAGTATGACATGGAGATATTATTTTATTAGATGTTAATTTACGGAACAAGCATTTTAAATGTTTTAAAGCTACTAGTGTATGAATTTTCATTCAACACACAGCTGCGAGTAAAGTCTTTTCGAAATTATGATAAATGCATTCTGCATACTACTTACATATAAAAAAATTTAAATATTACAGAAAGTTGAACTTTTATTGACCAGATTTTAGTACCCTAGAAATATTTTTCCTGGGTCCGGTCCGTGCGAGTTTCTAAATACTTTCCTCCGAGTCCATCTTGGGCTGCCAATTTATTCATTTATTTTTGTAAAAATTATTGTGACTTTGTACGATTGTTTAGCAAAATCTTTAGAAATTTAACATGGTTTATTAAATTAAATATATATTTTCTTAAATATCTTTTTTTCACAATTCTGATTTATTTTACCATATTTTTCTTTCATTCTAAACTACGTTGATTTTCTTACAAAATTTTCACTTGAATGTGATTGTCAAAGGCAGATTTTTAAAACAGAGTTTCTGTAAGTAATTGTCTAAGTCAATTTTTTAATCAGTGTTTATGAATGTACTTTTCTAAATACCCGTTAACTTTGTTATTCTGTTTTACATGAATTTTGAGCATCATAAGAAAATAAAATGCATTCATCAGTGTGCTTTTTGAATAATTAAGTTATTGGCCGAGCTTTTAGCTTTTATACTGGGTTGAGCCATGGTAATAATTTTTTTGTACGTGTACGGAAATTTCGGCCCATGCAGATATCTAATTCTGGATGTGGCAGAGCCCCACAGATTTTCAAAATGTAGTCATTCTTTTTTAAATTATTCCATAGGTTTATATGGAATTTTGAAATAGGTGAGGGACTCTTCATCGAAGCAGTTTTTCCTTCACATATCGAAATATTTCATGCTACACGATGGGAAATTTGAACAGGTGATCACTCATTATATAATAATTATACAAATTTTGTTTTCATCATCAAAATGTTCACAATGTTAATGACATACTGAATTTACAAAAATTATTTTCTAAATTTCAAGTATGTTTAAAAGGACAATACATTTTAAAATATTTAAATTTCACCAACTTCTTAAAAATACATAATTTTTAAGGAATCGCAGACGTATTATTTCAGTGTTAAAAATTTAATTTTGAAAAATACATTAATTAGGTAAGGAATAATCATCTGTTTAAATTTCCCATATGTTAAAGTGGGATTTTGTGATTGGAGAGAATCAATAAAATCCTGTAAGCCCCAAACATGTCAGGAGTGATTATGATTCAAATTAAGAAATCCTGAAAATTATTCAATCCAAAAATCAAATTTTTATCACAACTAATATCATAATCATATGAAATGCAAATAAGGAAATATTATAACTGTGACTGAGAGGTTTAACTGCAAAATTCCGAGTGGTTATAATATAAGTATCTCTATTTGGAGCTGTATGTAGCTTGATGGAATAACGCAAATTAAACCAAAATCGGTACACTTACTAGTCGAGAAGGGGGAAGAAGAATGGAACAATACAAAAATAGTCGACAGATGGCGCTTTTGAGTGTGAAATATAATGTGCAATACAAGAACAAAGAATTAAGGTGTCAAACCGGATGGCAAACAAAATTTATTGGAAAGTGTCACAATGGATGTGGTTAGGCTTTCGCATGGTAGTGCCGATCAAGTTCAAGTTTCACATGGCCATTCTGCTGGAGGAGACAATCCAGATGGTGCAAGACCTGCTCAACTGCGAAATGTAACGCATGAGGAGGGATATTTCCCACATGTTGTGATATGCGACCTTTTAAGTCATTGATGTTTGCCTCCACGGTTCCCAGCAGCGTTTGCACCAATAGGCGCCATCTGTTGGTGATCATTGTAATTTTTTTATTGCTTCATTCTTCTTCCCCCTTCTCGAGTAGTAAGTGTACCAATTTTGGTTTCATTCGGGTTATTCCTTCAAGCTACAGACAGCTCCAAATAGAGATACTTATATTATAACTACCCTGTGTAAAAGAAATCTGAAGTGGCTCCAATAGACTTTCCGAACACTTTGCCGAGTTCTACGCATACCATTAAGTAACAATATAAAAATAAATAAAAAGTTAGATTTTTAATTTTACAAAGAGGGAATACTTTCTCTAATAAGCAAAAATAACTTCATATTCTAAATCAGTGGTCTTTGAAGTGTGATCTACCCACAATGCTTCTAAGGGGGATCTTCAAAAGAGTTACATTCAATGTAAATTTGTTCAAAACTTATGTAGAAACTGAGAGACATGCTTCAAATTTCATGTATCCTAGTGACTCCATCTTTGCAGGCTTTACTGTATCTCTATTGGTTTTTATATCATTTATTTATTATTCTAGAAAAACATCAGTAGTTTAAGTCTTGAATCCTAGGGATTCTTGAAGATGGAGGATATACTAAAAGGGGTCCACTATATCTAAGAATTTAAAAATCGCTTTTCAAAAGTAAACGCGCATTTTGATTCATAAATCTGATACATTTTCTACAAATATGAAGTAATTTTCAATGAAATGTCATTCCGCCGATGCTGAAATTAAAGCCTGTAAATAAAAATATACAATACAATTGAATCTACATAGCTATGCTAGAATGAAAAACTTTTTAAATGTAGATTTTGTTTTTCGGCAAACTTCAATACTTAAATTTTCACACTCTTTAATCAGACTAAAAAACTCACTGTAAATACTTTTGTTTGTGTTTGAAAATCAAGTTTATTATTATTTCTAGTGAAACATCATTGTAGTATCGGCATTAGATGAGTGTGAGCAATAAAAATATTTAATTGAATAACTGAGTTAAAAATAAAAATACTTATTAGTTTTCTTTGGTCACAAGACGATTCAAAAATTGTTTAAATACCAAATCTGTTTCTTTTAAATGCTAAAAGGTGTAAATTAACAACATAATAAATACAGAGTAAAATAACTTTTATTAGGTTCTTTGACATGTTTCGTCTCACACCGATTAACCGATTCTCACAAGTTTCAAATTAAATGAGAATATTCCATAATCTCATTTGTTTTTGAAAATGGCTCGGAGTGAGCCGAAACATGTCAAACAACTTAATAAGAGTTATTTTACTGTGTATGTATAATGTCGCTAAATTACACCTTTTTGCATTTAAAAGAAATATATTATTAAAAGGTGTTATAATTTATTATACTGTTACCAAATCTGATGTTAGAATGGCTCGAAAATGTATACAGTTACTGCGGCAATGGTCTATAACATATTAGTCTAATGAAAGCTCAATCAAAAACACAGTTTTGTCATTGTCATCTTCATGCACATACACATACATACACATGATTACACTATAAGAGTCCAAAATTTAATAAATAAATAAAAATATTTGATATACTTTAATTCTTTTACAATGTAAATTATTTCATTGACTGCAGAGTGAAAATAATCTAGCTAAATATACACCCAAACCAAATTTAGAAAATTTCATTGGAACAATAAAAACCCTGTTTTTAAATGTTATAATTTTCCTGCTAGGTTGGGAGGGGATTTCAGGATATGTGAGAGGTAATCCTCTTTTCACTTTTCCCAGAGTGTGTCATTAATAAGAAATTTCAACTATCCCAAAAATAAGTTTCAGCCTATTTGAAATTTTCTCTCCTAAAACTATATGAATGTGATGCGTCCTTTAATCATTCAAAATTTAATATTAAAACCCTTCAGATATATTTCAGTTAGATATTTAAATTATATAGACAGAGAGGTAGTGAACAAACTCAGATGAACATTGCCCAGCAGAATGTATGGCATTCAGATTACGGATTTACTCTGAGTACGTTGGTATCATCCGTAATTGAGATATTATTAATTTCACTTGGCAGAGGGTGCGTTCTTACTACGTGCACGTTTAACTTGCCAGGTCATTCATACCTACATTAGTTAAGCGAGAAAATTTGTTTTTTAAATGTTTCAACAATCATAATATTTAAGTAAACTGCTTCAGTAGCTCTTGGTCTAATACGTAGCATTTTCTTTCCTAGAACCGTTTTTCAATTTTCCGGAAAACTTAATTTTTTGAGTTGACACTTTTCAAATAAGTGTGTAACATGTTAAAAAAAAATGTATCAGTAGATCAACCAATCTAAGAGGGTGGGGGGTGCACGAAAAATTGAAAGTGCCCTGGGCACAAAAACTTCCTAGTCGGGCCCTGTCCGTGTGACGTTTTAAAAGTCATAAACCAGACGTGTTTTTCATTGGTCTCGATCTGAATAAGAGATTAACTACATACGTCCAGAGCGCATGCTCGAAGTGAAGTTTTTGTCCAAACTACGGCCAACTCACGTTCCAGAACACAAGGGAACTCGCTTGTATATGTGTTTTTAGATTATGGTGTTATCACTCTCCGTATTGTTGTTCCAGAAGTTAAATCATAAGAAAAATCTAATCAATGTGCTTCATTCTTTGTATACTTGCCGCTGATTGGTTGGGTTTTCTGATTTAATGACAGGAACGCTAACGTATATTATGATAATATAATAATGTAAAAAGGACCTGAAGAGTTTGCTCAGACGACCCAGGTAGCACAAAGATATTGGCCAATATCAAAATGTAATATCGGCCAATATCAAAATTTGATATTGGCCAACGTTAAATGACCCCCCCTAAAATAATATTTGTGAATATTAGTTTTAGACATCTGTGAATATTGGCCAATATTTTCCAACGTCTCTGAATATCATTTTCTGATATTAAGTAATGTTTTTTTCTGTCATTGCTGAATATCATGATTTGATATTGAGCGATATATTTTTCTAACATTCCTGAATAACATTTTTGGATATTAAATGACTCATTTTTTTTTATTACTGAATAACAATATCTTTTTCGCACCCCAGATGTGGTGGGCAGAAATCCCTCATTGTAAAACGAGTGATCTCTGGTTTAGGAAAGTCTAGTCTAGTTATTACGTAACAAGACAAAGGCAAACCCAAGTACTAATAAATATGATCAATAGAATCGCAAGAAAAAACTTGTTATAAAGAGCTGTTAACAAAAGCTGGTGGGAGTAGATTTTTTTGTTATTGGAATAAAAAATGCTTGACAAATAATAAAACTATCATTTAATTATCTCGTATTTTTCAATCACGATCGACATTTTTTTTTACGTTCTTTTAGCAAAGATTTATTTAAATATCACTTTTTAGTGCTGAATTTGTTGGAAATTTTGTAACAAAATATTTTTAAATAGGTAAGAAATTCTTTAAAGCTTTCTGTGTTAAAAATCATGTGTCCCCCCCCCCCCTTGCACCAAACTATAAAGAAAGTTTTAACAACCCCAATACTTTGAATTTTTCTTTGTGAGAAATTAAATATATATATATTTTTTATTAATTTTAAGTCAGAAATATGTGTAATTTTTTTCAAAAATTGATGCACTACACAAAAGTTAACACGCCCAAAAGCTTACTATTATATAATAATAATAATTACTTAGATGAACTGTATAAAATACATATTATTAATAGTGCCTAATTAAAAGTTCAGTGACCTAATTTTGAAACTAAACTTGTATTGTTTCAATAATAAGAAATAAAATTCTTATAAAATTCGGAAATCCGAAAGAATTTTAAGAAGATAAACACGCATCCATTTAAAAATTATATAAATTAATTTTTTTTTCTTGTAAAAACATTTTTTAAATTAGTATAAAATACATAGTATAAAGATAGTATAAAATCATCTTTAGTTTTTTATAAAACATAAATTTTCACATGCTTTTTTTATATATAAAAATAACTATAGATTCCTACAGAAATTTTTATATAGGCTTTTTCCTTCTGCGCAAATTTCACGCCCAACGCCTCCATCAAATGCACATTGACGAAAACTACACCACACAAATGGGCGGTGCTTTAGAACTTTCCGATCACTTCGGTCAAGATTACAAACTTCGCCAGATATGCTAAATGTCGACAGATATCTTGAAATGTCCAAAAAATGATGTTGTTTTTTACGAATGTCGATAGATATCCCTGAATATTATAATAGTAATATCATTTTTACAACATTGGCCGATGTCACCAAATATTAAAAGTAAGGCATTAAAAAGTCAAGTTTTTTAAAATTGGCAAAATTATTAAATTTTATTTTTTAGAATACTATTTCTGTATTATGATGTCATAAGTAATGCAAAAAGCTCTTTTGAATGCTTTCTTTTTAAAACTAATTTTAAGTTATGTCTGTGAATATCGGCAGATGTTGTAAATTTGACGTACGACATTCAGCGACATTCAAAATATTGGCCAATATTGCCGTGGATATTGGCCGATATCTCTGTGCTACCTGGGGAGCAAAAAAATAGTGCCTTTTTGAGTGAGTGACGACATACTAGAAATAAAATTTGATTGGTTGAGACGCGTTTGGACAAAAACGAATCGCCAAAGATATTGTTATGGATAAGTTAATGTTTATTGACTTGTCTCACACACAGAATTGAACTCTTCAGGACTAACATCGCTCGGACGCCTTCATATGAGAGCAACGGCCTATGGGATATACAATTTGATGGCTTGAGATGATTTTGGACAAACCGAATAAACAAACCGTATTTGGAAATCTGACATTGCGTTGCCAAGCTTATATTCGTTGACTTGTCTCAAAAATGAAAGGGCATGTTTAGAAACAAACACACTCGTCCACCAATACCACCCTTTTTTCAACAAACACTCAGGCTCCCTATGTGTCCTTATTCGTTCACAAATCAGATGATCTTTTTCACTAAGGCAAACGAAAAAACAGGCTGACTGGAACCAACGAAATACATGGCGAGTTCATGACTCATAAAATGCCACACAGAGGGAACTTCTTTACACTGCGATTGGCACAAAACGATGAGTACGCCACTTTGTACAAATCGAGGCTATCGAAAAAGACAGGCTACCGCGGTTCATTCCACTTATCTTTTTTTACAGACCGCTAGAGTGACGTGTTGCTCTTTTCGTACACCTGTTTTGGTGCATTTGAGCATCACGTGACTCCGGCGGTCTGTAAAAAAAGATACGCGTAAAGCACCGCGGTAGCCTTTCTTTTTCGTTAGCCTCGGTACAAATCACCGTGTAGAGATGATCCCTTAAGTATGACGTTTTAAACGTCATAATCCGGCCATATATTTTATTGGTTTCACTCATTAGTTAAGTTTTTTATAAGTTAAACTGCTAAATGGTTTTTTAAAATATAAAAGTTTCTCAATTTTACTACAAAAACACTGTCAAATAAATTTCAGAAATATAGACACAGTGTTCGAAGAATTACTACAATGCTTTAAATCCTTGTTTACCATTACAATAACATCGTTTTTAAAATTTAATTTGAAGAGGAAGCATTTTAAACTAAGTCAACGCGCTGTTATACCACCCCCCATATGATTTTATCCCTTTTTTTTTATTTCTTCATATATGCCTTCTTTGATGTTTAGGTAGTTTTCAAAAACTGGCTTAGAACCGTTTTGAGCTCCCGTGAAATAGACAAAGATCATCCATAGATCTTCAACATTAAAAATATTGGATTTTTCATACTCTAATTGTAAATACTCAATGGCGAATTTCGAAATATTTGTTAGTTTCGATTTTATCCTTTCGCGTGCACGATTTAATTATTTTAATGCACTAATGTAATGTTTTAATGTTGTTTCTTAAATATGGTTCACTGAAATATTCCTGGTTCGACCGTGATAATTCATGAATTGTAATAAAATTTTAATTCGATGGACCTATTTTTATAAATTGAATGAAATATTTGTTTTGTTATCTCCGCTGATGGGAGAGATTATTTGTTACATTAATTAGAGCTTGTCTCTTACTACACAATTTTTTTAGCCACGAGAGGACGTACAAGATAAAAGACTAGGATATGACGCAACAGATTGATTTTATAGTGATAAGATGAAAACAATGGGAGTTATTACTACTGAAATATTTAAATTTTCCGCAGGAATGAGAAAATTTAAAACAGTTTCTATTGCATTGTTGCTTATTAAAATGAATTATTGTTTTAAAAGTAATTGGATTTAGAAAATTAATGATAATTAAATGTCAAAATAAATTTTAAAAAATATTTACAGCGTCAACCACTTAATACGAAATAAAAAATGTTTTACTAAAAGTTTTTTTAATTTTGATAATTTTTTTGTAAAATACTGAGGCAGTTTGTTTTGGGCTTATTTCAATTAAGTAGTGCTCTATACTAGTGAATTTTTACACATAAGTTGTGTAAAAATAGCGGTATGTGCTAAATGTCAGTCGTGCAAATTAAACTTAGAATGTACTTAAAATATGCAGCAAGAAGAAATGTAATTGAAAAGCACCGTAATCTAATATTTATTTACTAATTTATTAACTATTTATTTATTTATTTTCGCTAGAGAGCAGCAACTAGGCCGGAAGATCCTTTTAGTTAACAATTTATACTAATAAAAGAAAGTTTTGCTTTGTGTGTCTGTCTGTTTGTTGGCGGTGGCTAGCAAAATCTACCATACCAAGAGGTCTGAAAATTCGGGTGACGATAGTCCAAGATCGATCCTGATGCACATGAGGCTCAGATACTTCTATTTTCTGATTAGCCGAGATATTAATTAAAAACTCATCAAAAAGCGATTTTTTTATAAAATGGCAAAAAGCGTGCGCACATTTAGACATGATTTCATTTGAGGGAGTAATATTGATTTTACTTCCGCTTCGGTGTCCATCTCTCCATTTACTTTCTGATACGAAGTAAAAAGAAGAAAATCGACAATGGGTGAAATTAATAAAACCACAAATCTGAAATTATAAGTAATATTCAAATTATTAAAACTATCTCAGGTAGAAATTTGAAAATTGGTATACATACACAAAAATTATACTATTTTCGAAAATTCAAAATTTGAAAAAGTTGGCTGGTAACTTTATGTTTAAGGGGAGGGGGTGTGCTCGATCGTAATTTAAATTTCGCGTTAATGCTAAAGATTTGTAGCGCATGCGCAGCCCGTATGCTGTACGATGTCACAGGAAGCGGGAACACAGGTCGAGGGTTCGTTTAGAATGCGCTACCTGGTGCTAGAAGGTGGAACTAAAGGATTTAGAAGAACGTGCTCAGCATGCCTGCTATACGGTGCCAGAAGCAGCGGGGACAAGTTCCGCAGTTTCGTTCGAAAACAGGTTTGTTTATGGTTACAGGTTTGTGTGTTGCCCCTGCCAGTGGAAGTAAAACATTTTGCAGCGTGTGCACAGCATTCCTACTATACGGTGACGCAGGCAGCGGGGACCCATGTCAGAGTTTCGTTTAGAACAGAATGCACCTCCTGCCGGTGCAAGGTAGTACTAAAAGATTTTCCTCAGCGCTCCTGCTATACGGTGCCATAGGCAGCGGGAACCCAAGCCGGAGGTTCATTTCGTTCAAGTGTTATCATATTCGAATTTCGTTTAAAAAAATTCATATGAATTCGAGGTTTATTATATTGTAATTGATTTATTTGATTCAATGTCCCGACGTAATTTAGGGCCCGTAATCGGGCGAAGCCAACCAGTTTTAAATATATTAAATTTTGTATTCCGGTGGGGTTAAAAGGGTAAGTGTAAATTTCTGAGGCAGAAGGAGGATGGATAGTTGACACGATTGTTTATTTACTGCATTAAAGAGCAACAGACTTGAATGATAAATTTTTAAATAGCTTTAAGTTTTTTTAAAACTTTGTATGCTTGGGGAAATAAAGCGAAAATTTCTCAGGATTTTGATGAAAAAAACATATATATTAAAAAGGCGATAATTTGTTGAAACTCGGAAGATTCTTATCCCTGAATAAATAAGCTAAGTGGAGAGTACTTAAATTGCAACTGTTTATGTTAATGTTGATCAGAGGCATCATTTAGAGAAGGCAGGATAAGTCAACTGTCCTCCTCTCAGTTTCAGACTTTTTTCCTTTCCTTTTTTTAAATTTATTACTATTAGTTAACCGTTTTCATTTGTTTTTAACAATGTAACAATCATTGCATATCAATAAATAAATTATAACAATGAAATTATTCTTTTAAAACCAGGTATTTAAATTTGATTTAGTATTGATTTTTCAAAAATCTATATTTTCTATGCCCAACAAAGGAATTCCCCCCCCCCTTCAAGCAATATTTTAAATGATGCTTCAGATGCTGATATTAAAAAAGCATTTCTTACATTTGAAGTATTATATTAGTATTTTTTATGGATTCCGATCTGCTAATACACGCTACAACTGCACATATTGCCATTTTTAATCGAAATTTTAATCATGCATACAATCAACACGCGATTGAAGAAAAAGAATTTCTTAATCTACAAATGCAAAGAACACTGGCAGAGGAAATCTACCAAACTACTAGTTAGAACTCCATGTAGTAAAACATTCTTTATATTTTTTGACATCAACAGGTCTTACAAGTGTTTCAAATCGGCAAGTCAAAACGAGCTGAAAGTGTTTGGGACAAATTGCAACCTGTTTCAAAGCTTCACTAGCCTTTTACTCTTGGCTTTAAGAAAAAACCGCACGCTTCATCTCTATTTATCTGTTTACACTGATATGTAGAGGGATTACTTATTTAATATTTTTTTCTTAAGCTTCATTGCTATACAAATACAGAAAATAAAAAATAATAAACTATTAAATATTCCTATACAATGGTTGGAGTATCATTAGTTGAGATTTATTCCAACAGAGCGAAAAATGTCGGGACCAGGACTCGAATCTGAGTACTTTGGCTTGCCGTGCAAACGCTCTTCCTACTGAGCTATGGTTGCAGTATTTTTCGCTCTGTTGGAATAAATCTCAACTATGATACTCCAACCATTGTATATGATTTACCTAGTTCAAAAAAACTTTCCTCTCTTCATTATGACCTAATTACATAGTATACAACAGTTTCCGTGTTATATCACATTCATCATCTAGTAAAATGCTATAATTATAGCTCGAATGAATGAAATTAGCTCTGCAGTTTTCAACCATGTCCAACAAATAAGAGTGAATTATTCCAAACGCCAAACAGGATGTCGTTGGGATAGCTCAGTAGGAAGAGCATTGGCACTGCAAGCCAAAGTACCCAGGTTCGAGCTCTATTCTCGGCATTTTTCGCTGTGTTGGAATAAATCTTAACTATGATACTCCAACCATTGTATATGATTTACCTAGTTGAAAAAAACTTTCCTCTCTTCATAATGACCTAATTACATGGTATACAGAAGTTTCCATGTTATATCACATTCATCATGTAAAATGCTACAGTTATAGCTCGAATGAATGAAATTAGTGCAGCAGTTCGCAACCATGTCCAACAAATAAGAGTGAATTATGCCAAACGCCAAACAGGATATCATTGGATAACTCAGTAGAAAGAGTGTTTGCATGGCAAGCCAAAGTACCCAGGTTCGACATCTGGTCCCAGCATTTTTTGGAATAAATCTCAACTATGATACTCCAACCCTGGTATATGATTTACCTAGTTGAAAAAAGTTTTCTCTCTTTATTATGACCTATTCACTATTGTTTACTTCACATCATTTATTATCAAAATAAAAATATACATATAGTATACTTAATAATAAAATGTTTAAATAATTATTTACACAAAGAGAGAGAGAAAAAAACACAAAAAGAAAGTGTAGGTGTCCTGCATATAAGAAGTTTGTCCGATCAATATTTATTTTTATAAAAATGTTAAGATAGTGATAAAATGAACAAGAAAATAGCAACTCAACTTTTAATGAAATTAATATATGGTTTCTGAAGACTTGATTAAAAAAAAAGTATAAAATACAAGAACACACTGAATGTTAATCATTAATTTAATTCAGATAGTTAAATTTATATAATGTTTATTAGTAAAAAATAAAAGAATAGTTCGCAGCATTTATATGGTTAAGAACGAAATCAAAATAGATTCTTAAATACAAATTTTATTATAACCTTTCATAAAAAGAAAATATGAATCCATAAAAAAAATTCAGAAAAAAAAGAAACAAAAAATCCTTTTTCAGTTGTTTTGGATTATTTTACTATCAAAATTATAGACAATTAACAATTTCAGAAATATATTATTTTTTGAATATCTCTCTTTTTTAAATCTTCCATCGCTTTGAAAATAGATTATGTCAATGATCTTTTTTTAATAACAAATTTAATTTAACTATTATACTCTAAAATATATGGCTACATTTCTACACAAATTGTGTAGAATTCTTGTATATGTTTAAATATGTAGAAGTTCACACAATTAAGAATTCTCTGCAATAGTAAGTGTTTCTTCCCTTAAAATTGGTAACTTGCTCCCATTTTTACCTAAAGAATCTGATAACCTTACATTACTCACAAAATTATTGAAAAGTCTGACAGCGATTTTTCAAAATCACGGCTCTTATTAGAAGAATTTCCGGTGGATGTCATCTCTGGTTCTATAAGATAGGAAGAGATAGTCTGTCCTTAAAACACAGCTTCTTTTGACACTACCAAAAGAATTTTTTTTTTTTTTTTTTTTTATGAAAAGCATATATTTACAATGTGGATCGAACTTTATTCTCTTTTCAACTGTAAAACTTTAACTACTGTGCATATATTAAAAGTACTTTTTTATTAAAATAATTTGCAAAACAATATATTTCAGAAATGAACAAATATATAAAATAATTTGTTGTACAAAAAGAACAAATCCTATGATAGGGAAAGTCTTTTTCTTGGGAATGATTTTCCTTTATTGTTAAATAAAGCTATACATCAAGAATAAAAATAGATAAAAGTTGTGACAAAATGGACAGAATCTTTTTAAATGTAGGTATTAAAGTTATTCTACCAGTAGGTGAATGATTGAAGTTCTTTTTCTAGAAAATGAATAACTGAAGTCAGAAATTTCCTTACTATGCTTCCTTGATTTAGTTTTCTTATATCATAAATAAGAATGATTAATCTAACGTATAAAAACGGATCAAAGTCCACTCACTGGTGATATTTTGACTGGAACCAGAGCGCGTAGTAAAGAAATTCCTCATTTTACACATTACTCTTCTGCCTGAATAACTTCCATAACTCTCATTGCTTACTTGTTACTGAATATTAAAAACTTTCAGTATATTTTAGGACACCCTGTACACATTTTCTTATGTTATACAGCTTACAATGGTTCGACTGACCTTCTTTGCTCACAACAGTGGTGAAGATATGAAAGCGATAGATAATCCACAAGCCAAACTTCCCTTAAAAATGTATTTCTAGTATGAGACAAAACAACTAAAATGAAATCTAGAAAAGTATTAGAATTACATAGTAGCCACAAGTGTGTATCATAAAAAATGATTTTTATAAGCCTTTCAAAATTGAATCACAATAACTTAATTTTGTTGAACACAATGCAAACTGTGCTCTAAGAAGAAGTGAGCCACATGTTTCCCCAGCACAGTGTACTATTATTTAGTTGTACGCTTAAAAATGAGAAATAATAGATTAAACAAGATAGGAGAAGACAGGATTAGAAAAGATAAAATTCTGTTAAGATTACCCCACCCTAGTCTCTCCATTTAAAATAAAACTAAAAATAATAATAAAAAGAAATTAATATATATTTCTAAGCAAACATGTAATTGCATTTAAATCTTTTAAGGGTATCTTGAATTCTGAAAACTTAATAGATTATCATCTGTATCAAGACACACAGTAATATTTTAGTTTTAGAAAAAACATTTGAAGAATGCTTTTCATTTAAAAACGGAGCATAAAAGCAGATTTTTAGTATATATATGTATATAAGATCAACAATTGGGTTTTAAAACGAAAATTGAGAAACACTAAATTTCACAAATAGGTGGCTTTTCTTTTGCATGAATTTTTAAATGTCTTTTTAGCTTAAAGTTATTAAAAAATCCTTTGGAACACATATCACAACTGAATGGTTTTTCACCTGTAAGAACGCAGAGATGAGCATTTAAACTTGACTTATGAGAAAATTTTTTAGGGCACACTTCACAACTAAATGGCTTTTCCTGAGTATGAGTGCGATAGTGTGTCTTTAGATCTTCTTTCCGAGAAAATTCTCTAGTGCAAACTTCACAAATGTATGGCTTTTTCCCAGTATGAGAGCGAAAATGTGTCCTTAGGTGATAACTTTGGAGAAATTCTTTAGAGCATATATCACAAATAAATGTCTTTTCTTTAGTATGCATAAGAATATGTATCTTTAGATGAGCACTTTGGAGAAACCTTCTGCAGCATATATCACAAATAAATGATTTTTTCTTGGTATGACTGAGAATATGTCTGTTTAGATAGCTACTTTTGTGAAATCCTTTAGAACATAATTCACAAACAAATGGCTTTTCCCCAGTATGAGTGCGCATGTGATTTTTCAGGTTTGTCTTACGAGAAAATCTTTTAGTGCACACTTCACAGATAAATGACATTTTTCCTGTACTACTATGTTTGTGTTTAATTAGGGTCTTTTTTACAATAATAATATTTTATTTTATATCCTGTAGAACATATTTCCCAAGCAACTGGCTTTTCCCCTGTATGAATGCTGAGATGTTGTTTTAGATTTTCTCTTCTAAAAGACAGTATGAAGTCACAAATGAATGACTTTTTTTCTGTATGACTTGCTAGATCATCAGAAGGAGAATAAGCATCACAAAATAAAATGTTTTCTTTCAATATGATAGAAAAAGAGTTCTTTTGTAAGATACTATTGAGTGGAACTATTTTCTGACATGTTTCAGAAGTAAAATGTTCATAAATAATTTTTTATCTGTATGAGGTTGAAGAATTAGTTTTGTAATCTATTATTCACATTTAGTTTTCTAGTTTGAAGGAATCTTAGGACTATCCAAAGAATATTTCCTTGTAATAATGTCAAGATGAGCCCACAAAATTTACCTCAGTAAAAAGGATTTATTACAAGGGAGCATTTTATGTGCTTGTGTATGTACCTTTTTGTGTACACTAATTCTGAAAAACTCCTTGTATCATATTTATAAAGGTGCAAGTCGACTTTTCCTTTTACACCTGAAATTTAAAAGAAATATATTTTATTATTCAGGATTTTTTTTTTTTTTTTTGTAATTACTAATTTATATTAATTCACTTTTAAATTTACAAAAATTCTAATTGAAGTGTAACAGGGCTGTAACCAGATGGGGGCAGGGTGGGCTGAGCCCCCTCTAGCAACTACTTAAGCCCCCTCTAGACTTCATAGTCTTTCAATACGAATAACATAATTTATTACACTTAAAAATTTTAAAACTTTATAATATAAAGTTTTATGACACTGGGGACTTGCTTTCTTGTCTTTATATATATATAAAAAAATAGAGGGAAAAAGACAATCAGTGAATTAGCTCCTTCGAAATATTTCAAAGCCCCCTCTGACTATGCCGACTGGTTACGGCCCTGAAGTGTAATGAGCCGAAGTTCGGTGAAACTTCCTATGTATCCACTAAATCCACACAATGAAATGAACACGATTCATGGGAAATGGCTAGATGAACTACAATATAATTTACCATAAATAAGAGTAATTGTATGTAACTATAGTGAGCCATGTACCAGCAATGAGCCACTAAATTTTAAAAATAAGCCCCTAACACATTTCTAAACAAGTGGGTAAATGTGATCAAAGATTGCACAAAGGGTTTTGTTTAATATTCCTTTCAAAACACTTTATACTTTAATTAATAAATCCAAATTAATTTTTTTATTATAAATATCAATACGCTATCTCAATAAGAACATAGATAGCAGTCAAACAAACAAAAGGATATTTTAACTAGGACTTCCCTCAAAGGGAGTCTGTGTGATATTGCTGAGAACTTAGGGTTAACAATTATGATATGATGAAAAAGAGCAGATTAAATGATAGAATTATAAAAGATCATATTTAAATTCATATGCACTGTTAAAAAATAGAAAAGAAGTAACTTTCGTGAATTTTTTTTTTTCATATTTTTTTTTATAACATTTGGCAAATAATCTCATTTTCTTAAGCCGGAATTATGCAAAACTTTAAAAAACCTGCCATATCGTTTAAAACGCCAAGTTTTTAAAAGTTACTTAGTCATATTTGTAGCCAATAGCTTATTTTAGCAAGCGTGGCTTAACACAAATTTAATTTAGTTGTTGCAACATTTTCTTTGTGACAAATATTTACATTTGAATTTAAAAGTTTTCCTGCTTGTTTATATAACTACTAGCTGAAGATAACACAGAATTATAGAATTCCAGTTTCATGTTTTTTCTACAACTGAAAATAAATCACCGTGCCTACCTTTCTTTTCCTAGAAATCATTTCTTATTGTGATGGAAAAGATAGGAAATGTTATTGTAGTATATTTTTAAGCTAAGCAGTCTGTCAAGTAAGCATAATTGCTGAGGTCTGGATAACACTGACAAAATTAAGAGAGAGAAAATTACTCTTCTTTACTCCTCTTATAAAATACTTAAGGATCAATGTAAGAAGAACAGTAGAAAAAAAAAAAGTTGAACTTCCATGCACTAAAGAGGGAAAGGAGGGTTAGAACTGCTTATTTTTCTAAATTTTACTTTTTAAAATATTAAAAAAGTTAGTGCTAAGTATACCAATTTCCATCATCATAATTTCTATATATAAACTTTTATAAATAATAGCTATAAGTTAGTGAAGAAATGCAATAACACATCATGAAATTTTTAAAGTACATTTTTGGTTCTTGATGTGTGAAACACACTTCCAGAAAAAAAAGTTGCTCTCACTCAAATATCAAGGATTTTAAATAAATCAAACCTTTAAAGTGAAGTTTTATTTAAAAAATTTATAGTAACAGGAAACTTTCAAAAGGGTGCCAAGTTGGACAGCCCTGGTATATAGTATAATGTGAATAACAAGTTGGGACCAATATACCATTTTACTAATACTAGGTACAGTACAGAGAGCTTTTGGACATGTTGACACATAAAAGAATGGCTGCGAAAAAGAAATATCTAATATAACTTTATTTTACAGAAAAAAATGCTATTTTTGGAAAAGGTGTGAAAGCAATATGAAACTCATGTTGTGTAGAAATGAGAAGGACATTTACCATTGTTTGCTGCATTTAATATATGATTGTAGTCAGTGCTGTGGCTGGAAAATAATATTTGCAGGAACTCACCTTTTCATAGAATAGATGCTAATGTTACCGGATTTTTGCTAAGCCAAAAAGCCAATTTAAAACATTTATCCAGAAGCCTTTTTTAATTAGCAGTTATAATTATTATAGTTTAGTTTTTATAGTATTGTATTTGTATAGCATTCATCTAAAAGCAATATTTAATCAATCTCATAGTAACATTTTCCATTATGAATCAAAATTTAATTGAAATAACAGAAATAAATCCATATATAACTTATTGGCACATCTTTCCTAGAAGTTTCCATAAAGAACGGTAATGAGAGATGTTTTCTGTGCTCTCTGATATATGACAAGCTATTTCGTCTGATAATCTTCTTCCTGATCGCAACCAAGATGTCACATATGGTTCAGGACGAAATTCTTTTAAGAGAGGTCCTACACGGCTTATGAATATAAGTAAACTGGCTCTTTCAATAAGGAGTGAATTTTTCGCATCGGTCATGATGTTATTCATACAGCTGAATGCTCTTTCGCATTCAGACATTGAAATGGGTATAGTTTTCACTTTCTGGAGGAAAAACAAAGGCTTGTTCTCGTACGCGAAATATTTTTTTTTACAGTAACAAACCAAATATTTCTGGGAACGGCGTTCCCACCCAACTACAGCACTAATTGTAGTTGTAAATTATATTATTAAAGTAATACAAAAATGAAAAAGTAATAACCTTTAAATTAACTAAATATTTATACACACAACATGTACACAGGTAAGCATTTTACATTTATTAATAGGATAATATTGTTTTAAGTAAATCATCTCAACTTGACTTGTTTGCAACAATTTTTAATTTTTATTTGAATTACCATAATTTTTGGACCAAGTATCAATAATAATACTTGATAAATAATCAAAATCTCATCTATACTTGATAAATAATCAAAATCTCATCTATTCGTATCCATATCAACCAATACCTAAGTACTAATATTGTAATATTTAGATTGTTGAACAGAACTTACCATGCACTACTTCTTTATGCTTAGCAAAATGGCGAAATTAATTTAGAAATATTTCGATTAGAAATCCTTCTTCGATTGACGTTGTTTCATGGTGCCATTTGCTTTCCTAACAAACTTTTTTCTGCTAGTTTTTTCACTTGTTAGGCTCTTTTCATATTAACTTAGTATCTTGATATGATTTCCAACACATAAAGTTACTGAAACATTTCAATAAAGCTCTACGTATTCAATCAAACTTTAAACTGAATCGAATCTGTAATCGACATTAAAGTTCACTTCCCCATTTTTTTTTTTATGTAGCAGTAAGATTTTCTAAGCTATAGGTCTCAACACAGAATAGAATACATTCAGAAGGGATACTCTCATTGGCTGCTATGGAAATTATATTTAACATGGGATTCGCATAGAAGCTGGCGCCGTCTGGAGGAAGGCAGTAGAACAAACAGCATGGTTGCCATAAGACTGCAGCATTTGGCAATTTATCGCTTTTTGGGCGACATTTTAAATATGATGGTTAAAAAAGGGGGAGTGGGGTATGGAGGAAATTGTTAACATTGGGATTTATTTGCCGCTGCTGACGGCCTACTCAACAACTGCGCATTTTTGACTTTGTGAAAAAGCAATAGTTCAAACTTCAATTTTTATTGCCATTAATTTTTAAAAGATTAAATATTTTTAAATTAAAAATGGATATATAATAAAATATGTCAATTTTTAATTATGGCTATATGAAACTAAATCCAGCTTTCTTTTTTTTTTTTTTTTTTTTTTTTTTTTAACAAATTAGTTATTATTAAAATAAATTTTGATTTGTGACTAAGATTTTTTTTTTTTCTTCCCATGTACTTTTTTTTTACACATATTTTCGGCTCTGAAATTATTAATATTTAAAGTTACAATGTTTTCATTAAAAAGAAAAGTTTATTCCCATGTGCCATAATTATATCGAAATTAAAATGTGGGTTGTGTACAAAAAATTACTAAGCACAACATATTCTTAACATTTATCTAAAAGTAATACAGAATTTTATTTGCTTCAAAAATCTATAAATCCAGAATTTTTACTGCTTTTTTTTTCCCCATTTTATAAAAATGTTTACTTAGTGTGAATTAAGAATAAATTTGGGTGCCAATTAAAAATCTGAACGATAGGTACTACATATCTCGATTTTAATTAATACATTAAATAAAAACTTAATTTGGTTTAAATTCAAACTTTTTTTTTTTAGATATATAGAATTATTTTGAAATTTTTCTTCTCTCCATACACTTATTTTTAATGCTCATTTCCAGTATTTTATTCATATTTATGTTCATGTGAAAACAGTTGAAGCCAACCTTTAACAAAATTACAGTCAATTCTGTATTTTTGAAATATCTTTCTCATTCTTTATTCTTAGTTTTTTTTTTTTTTTCCCCACTTCTATTTCATGAAATGTTTACAGAGTGATTTTCGATAAATTTGTGCAGTTTGATAAGTAATTTGCAAATTCTTTAAATTGTAATCTAAAATTTCTTTTACTTATGGAAAAAAAAAAAAAAACCTTGTATAATTTCTTTCTTCTTTTTTTATATACTTTCAATTCTTTAAAATGTTCACTTCTATAACCATTATTAAAATTGTACAGTTAAATAAATGGTTTTCTTTCTTGATAAATACTTATGAAAACTTTTTCAATATTCATATTTTTTACTTATTTATTCTAATCAGAAACCTAAGAAGAAATAAATCTGCAAAATATTCTGTCTTTTTTTTTGTTATGTTGTTTTCAAAAATAAACATTAGTAAACTTATTTATTAATTTTAAATTTTGTCGATATTTTCAAGGCATATTTTGTACCCATGAATTTTAATAACTATAGTCAGTTTATTTAATTTATTAAGAAAAAGTCTCACTATGTACTTACATTAAAAAAATTACCCTTTTTTTCACTACCCAAAATGTAAAAAGTTTATGAAAGAAACATGTTAAAAATAATAGTTATTTTAATTATAAATTATACTGACGATCATTTTTATACTGAAAGAAAACTTGTACCGCCTTTATCTAGAACGAATAAGTAGTCATTTTCTAAATCCCTAAACTAGAAATATAGATTTCCGAGTTATGCAAATAACATAAACAAATAAACTGAATAGACAAAATCAATGAGATAGGTGATGAAACGATACATTGTATTATGAATCATTTGAATTGTGAGAAATTAACCCTTGATATCCAGAATAAATTCATAAACTAGAATTATAGTTACTAAAACTAACATCTTGTGTTCATATTTATTTGCAGAGATTAAAATCAGTTTGACCAGGATAATATAAGAAAACACTCTTGAATTTTAATAGAGGAGACCAGAACTATCCAGCAAAGGGAACTAAAATTTATAATGACATGGAACTTTTTTTTTTTCCCCTAGAGCCGCAATTTAGTTTCTAGATGCTAATGACAGGATTTTTTTTTTCTCAGTATAGTTTTAATGATTATTTTATTTTCTCTTGTCTCTTACCTTATTTTGAAATTTTCCATCTTGATTTTCATTCTGAAAAACAAAATCTTGTTTTTTTTTTTTTTTTTTTTTTATCCCTCAGTAGTGAATAAAAATCATGGCTGCCAACTTTTATATTAACACAATTTCAGAATATTTTATCATAATATTAACTATTAAAGAATTAATATTTATTTTTTTTTTATCTTATTTAATCATAGAAATTCTGCAATTAAATAAGGCAAAGATTCTTAATAAAAAATAACTATAAAAATAGCATAAAAGTTGGCAGCTATACTAATTACAGGGGTGGAAATTGCAGTTTTGTAGCAGCATTTAGCAATTCTGTAGCAGGACACAATGGCTGTACCATTGAAATCGAATAGCATTTTCCCTTTTAATATGAAATCCAAGGATTTTTTAGAAAATGTTGTCAAAGTTTATACTTTGAACCTAAGTTCTTAAGGCACTAAAATAGTTTTTATGATAGAATAATCACAACTCAAGAGCAAATTCATTATCAAACACTTTAACTAACTTATCGAAAAATGCTATTAAATTCCGAATCAATTCAGTAGTCATACCCTGCAAATTTCATATAAAAATGAGTTATGAATATGTCAGAATGTTTCCCATTGGCAAGCAGGAGAAAATATTTTTTCTTGAGAACAATTAATGCCAAAAATATTTTGCAATAATGTTTCTTTTTCAATGACAGTACAGCAGTTGCGTCTTTGAGTAAACATCCTCTTTTAATTAAGATGACGTGTAATAAATAATGTAAAAAGTGAAATTTAGACCTGAACCTGTAGCAGAATTTGTTATTGATAATTTTTATTAGCTTTAATGATGCTACAAGGATAATATTGTGTTAACATTTCTGAAAGCCTATAAAAATGTCCATATAAAGGTTTTTTTTTTTCTATCAATTTTTTTAATTATGGAAAATTACATTCTTATAGCAGATTGGAGCAGAATTCAGATATTTTTTTCACTTCAGTAGCAGAATGTAGCACTAAATCAAAATTTAGTCTGTGGCTTGAAGCAAATTTTCACCCCTGTAATTACAAAGAATTAAAAATCAATCAACAAATGATTACACAGACATGCAAACAAACACCATTTTACATCTTTCTGCCCAATTTATTAAATAAAAACGTATTTTATTTACATTGCAATAAAACTTTTAATATAAATTCTAGGCTAAAGTAAAATAACAAATTAGGCAATTAGGTGGAAATATTTTCATCCATCCTGCATCTACGTTGAGTACAGAGGAAACCACCAAAAAGCTCTGAAAAGCTGGGTCATTTGTACTTAATTAACCTGTAATATAAAAAAAGTTACATTTAAAATACAAATGAATAAATAAGAACATTACAGATTTATTTATCTAATTTAAATATAAATAAAAAAAAAATAAGTCAAATGCCAAATCAACATGCAATTTATAACTCACTCTTTAGACACTCGGGACAGAAAATACACACTAAGGCTGTGCGATCTAAGAAACTTAATATCGCAATATATCGACAAGTTAATATTAATATTACTAACATATTGCAATACTAATTTAAAGGGGGGAGGGGGGGGGGTAAAGAGCATTTGCTGTTTTTAAAGATAAATGATATAATATCAACAATTTAAACACAAAACTTAGCTGAAAGCAATGAATTAAAATTTTTATATCTATCTGCTCATAGAACATAATTTCTATTTTTAATTAAAAAAGGAATATCTAAAAGAAAATTAATCAATTGTTCAATACTTTTTGCATTTATACCATTACTTTCATAAAGATTTTCGTTGAGGATAGTATTTTGCCTATTTTCATTTTATTGTATTACCACCCCCCCCCCTCTTTTTTTTTTTTTTGTAAGTCTTATATTCACCACTATAATATGATTAAATATAGGATTAAAAAAAAAAAAAAAAACACTTCATATTCACCACTATGACACGATTAAATATAGGATTAAAAAAAAAAACACATCTAATGAAGTAAAATTCAAAATTGTCCATATAAAAATGTATGTAAAAATGTATTTAATTATAGATTAATATTGGTTAAAAATATCAAACTTTGTTTTAATGACTAAAATTATTTAAGAAATTTCAAAAATATTATTTATTTTGAAAAGCTTATGGTTTACTACAAAATGTAATCATAGCAACCATGTAATTTTTATTTTATTTTTACATTAATTTTTATCTAACATTGTTTAAATTCATAATGTATCTCTCATTGAAAAAAAGATAAAAGAAAATCTTTGCTGAATAACTGATGGACATTTCCCTTTCCCTGTACATAAATTTCATAATAAAATGCACTAGAATAAGCAAGTAGTTATGACCAGGGTTGGGGAATTTTCAGAAAATCTTACCAGCCAGCAAGATGCAAAGTGCAGTTGAAAAATTTTATGACAAAATGTATGCGACTGCAAAAATATTTAATTACTATTAGTAGACTAATTTTCATATTTTTTTCCCAAAAAAATTAAGAAATATATACAACAGAGGACACTTTAGTACAGGATAGAATTTAGTACCATGTTTACATCATGGTAATTTGTAAAGTTGCAAAATATAATTAGTAAAAAAATTAAAGCTTTTTGGCAAATCTTCAATAGCTTACAGATTTCAAAGGCTGCCTAAAAATCCACTCGCCAGTAGTGAGTAAAATGATGTATTTTCTCCCCGCCTCTGGTTATGACAACAGAAATTACAATTTTTGCTCTTTCATTAATAACGCATTTAAAGTAAAATTACCAATGGTGGCAATAAAGTCAATCGCCAAATTTTCTTGCATTTATTTATTTAAAATTTTCAATTAGTGTTAATTTAAAATTAACTAGCTCAAATAAAAATGTTAATATACACATATTTCAACCAACAAAAGTAGAATCCTTGATGAAATACAAAAAAAATTATACTCTTTCCTCGTAGGAAAGTGGCCATAAGATGGCCGCTGACAGACATTTTCTTTGAAGTATATGTGATTAATCTCCATAAAAAAGGAAAAAGAAGCAAAAATATCCATATAAGAAATATAAAAGAAATCACCTTGATATCCATGGTTTAATATATAAATAATGAATGAAAATGTAAAATAAAATTCAAGTAATCATTAGCTGCAAACAGCAAATTTTAAGTTCAGGGTTTCAGAGTCAGGCTCATAAAAATAGAATCAATGAAAAGTTTTATAGCTCGCATAAAGAAAATTAGAAAATACTAAATATTGATATTTAAAAAAAATCATAAGAATCAGTGATATATGTACATACATAAATACATATGTATATACATTGTCTATATATACATACATGTGTATGTATCCATATGTATACATAGATATGTGTATATGTGTGTGTGTGCGTATATATACATGTATATATATCAATGGTGCCCGGCTAACCAAAAAGTACCAAAAAAAGAAATTTACAAAAAATTCTATGATATTTTAACAAATCACTTTTCAGAGTATTTTAAAATAAATAATACAATGCAATAACTTAAAGATTATCTACTATATGCAAGGGTAAATTTTTTAATTTGGGGCCTATTTAGCATTTTAATTTGGGGTCTTCACAAAAATCAATTTAATAAAATGGACCCCTTCACAAAATTTTTTATAATGAAACAGGTCCCTTCACAAAATTCCTTTTAACAAAATAAGCCTTTTCACAAAATTCCGTTTCATAAAAACTTACTATTTATTATTTATATATTATTTTGTGACTTTTAAAATGTGTAATTTGTAAACAAACAAGTTCACCAGAGAGGAAAACTTCAGCAAAAGTATTTAAAAAAGTTTTTGTTAATAAACGCTTAGTTCGAATTAGAGTAGCTGGATTTCTACTTTCATTACAAAATGTTATTTTTCACAAAAATATAATAAAATTTCACAAAAATATAATAAAATTTCACAAAAATAACCTTTACTTTTCACAAACTGTGCCTCCAAGAAAAAAAAAATCTGCATCGACTCCAGATATGGAATATATATATATATATATATATATATTGGAACATTTTCAACTAACAGCCTTAAACTTAATAAAAGTCAGATTTGTTCCTTTGAATACTGTATTTAAATGAAATATTTTACAAATCACAATAAACCTGAGGAACATTCTAATTTTAAATTTAATTTGGAATTCAAAAGTAACAAGTTTGCTCAATTTTTTTTAATTAAGAATCTAAATTATAAAGCAAAAACATGTCTGTGAGAAACGCAGACATCATATCAACAGTGGCAATGACCTGGGCGAACAATTTCATTTTTATCAAACTTATTAACTTCTAAACGCCACCCAATTTTAAATTTTACACCATCAAAAAAACACACATATATATTTATATATACTTTCATATATGCAATTTCTTTGTCGATAATTTACTGAATAGTTCTTCACTAACATAGTTCTAGTATTATTAATTTAGGCGTTAAAACCAAAACCAGTATTATTTCTGTCCACACCAATTTCTTTTATTGATACTATATTATGAGTTCAAGCACATCCTTGTGTTAAATTTTCTGTACTATATTAGCATAGATACTCAAACTGAAGCAAACATTGCAGCAACAAAATGCATTAAAGCAAAAATCAGAGATAATGTCATAAAATTTACATGTGCAGGCATTAGGAGCACAAAATGCAGGTAACTTTTAAATATATATATATAAATGTCTAAAAAAATACAACATACATTTTAACTTTTAGTTCACAGCATATCTATATCTATCTATCTATATAAACCAATGTAAAAAAAAAATTCATAAAAATATCTGTAAAACTTTTGAAGCACTGAAATTTACCGCAAACCAAATTCAGAGATCTTAAGAAAATTTGTTTACATTTTTAAGTCCAATTCTTTCTCTAACAATTCCGCAAATGGTAATCATACAATTAGAAATTAAGCATTCTGATGCAACACATCTTTTACCCAATTTAGCTTTATGTAATTTGTATGTTCAACATATGAAAATCTGTCTTTCTGTTGATATATTTCAATTCAATTTTTGATTCAATGTCACAAAATGTGTAAACACCCTCTCTCTTTCACATCCCTCGCCTCCTCCTCTTGAAATGTAATATACTTAATGATATATAACCTTTCAATACTGATAAAAACAGACATTTGAATACCGATTGCCAGGGATCTGTTTAGGAAAAAATTGGGTCCTTTAAAGGATTCTTCACAAAATTTTTCATTTCAAAACAGGGAAAATCACAAAATTCTTTGTCTTAAAAATAGGTTTTTCACAAAATTTTTCTATCTTTAAATCAAACATTTCACAAATTAATCATTTAAAAGTAAAATCTGACCTGTCACTTTTACATATATAAAGAAAAGACATGTATTTTACATCCATATATCTCCGTAAAAATGTATAAACAAGAACCAGAATATAACGATCATTTCAAATTCACAAAATTAGGATTAGATTTTTCACAAATATAAAAAGTTGTTACCAATTTCACAATAACAGGACCCTGGGGGAAAAGTCTGGACAGACCCCTGATTGCTATAAAAGCCTTAACTCATATAAATGAATTTAACTATTTATAAATAGACAGAAGTTGCAGGTAAGTGCACCCTGTCATAATACATTTTATTAATTAAGTACCTAAGATTGTGGTATTATATTATTTAAACTAAAGCTTTAATACTGAACGAAAAGTAATTTTACAGATCTTGAATGATATATGAAATGAGAATGTTACATTAAAAACAAATTTCCTTTTTCTGCTTTTTTGTCGTTTGGTAATATTTTGAATAATTTAAAAAACAAGTGCTCACAAAAGAATGTAAACAGCTTACAGACCAGGGTTGTATTGGTTTCAACTATGTAAAAAAGGTAGTTTTAAACATCCTGATAAATATGAAGATATGTTTTGACCAAGCAGTCAAAACAATTATTAAAATATTTAAATAATTTAATTCTACATAGAAAGTGAATGAAAACAAATCCCAATAAACAGAAGAAACATTTTAATTTTAAATTTAATTTGGAATTTAAAAGTAATAAGTTTGCCGAATTTTCTAAATAAAGAATCTATATTATAAACTAAAAACATGTAACGCTGACATCATATCAACAGTGGCAATGATCTGGGTGAACAATTTCATTTTTATCAAACTTATAAACTTTTAAACACCACTCAATTTCAAATTTTACACTGTCAAAAATAAATAAATAAATATATATATATATATATATATATATATATATATATATATATATATATATATATTACTTTGATATGCAATTTCTTTGTCGATTTACTGAGTAGTTCTTCCCTAACATAGTTCTAGTATTATTAATTTAGGTGTTAAAACCAGTATGATATCTGTCCACGCTAATTTCTTCTATTTATACTATATTATGAGTTCAAGCACATCCTTGTGTTAAAATTTCTGTACTGTATTAGCATAGATACTCAAACTGAAGCAAACATGAATTAAAACAAAAATCAGAGATAATGTCGTAAAATTTACATGTGCAGGCATTAGGAGCACAAAATAGAGGTAATTTATTATGTATTTTAGTTTAGTGCTTTTTACAGAAATATATTTTTTTTAAATCTAGTTTTTTTTTTTCCTTTAGTCGCCCCCACCACTTCATTTTACATTTCAAAGAATATTTTGTAAAACTGGGAAAACTAGAAAAAAAAAAAAAAAGCTTATATTGTTACTCATATATTTACAATGTGGAAAATGTTACAAGGAAAACTTAAAAGCATAGAATTTGTACACCATTATAATTTTATCCATTTACCTCCCCCCCCCCCCCTATTTTAGATCATGATTTTTTTCATGATTTTGTATGCCTCAGAAAGAGACAAAATGACATTAAGATTAAGAAAAATCTGATTTCAGTGAAAAAGCTAAAAACTTTCATTGCCTGTGTTTTACAAGAAATTTTGTAGTTTTTAATGTTTTTAAACTCAAATTTGCCTGTTCTAACACTTAATATTAACCTCAAAAGCAATTATTACTTATTTTAAAGCTATTAATGCAGAAAAAATTCCATATTAATTTTTTTTAAACATGTTGATGATGATATTTCTACACTTATACATTTTTTATTATTATTAGCGTGTAAAATTGTTTAATAAAAGAAAAAATCTATAAATAGCCTACTTTTCACACTCGGATGGTTAAATAAGAGACGCGGCTTTTTCTTTCTCCATTGCAGAAATCTTTGTGAAGACGAAACGACCAGTCTGTTGAAATTTTCTACTTATTATTTCAGCGGCATCAAGATCTTTCTGGCTGGTTTAGAAAACATTTTTTCAGAACTGAAAAAAATATAACAAATACTAGTACAAAAAATTTATAAACATTGAAATTGAAATAATACAATAAATAAGAGAAAATAACTTACCTTTCAAAAACTTAGGACATTACAAACACGTGCTGAAACCTGATTTCTTCACGCCGCAAGCAAACAAGAAAATTTCACGCCTTGATCTCGCCAGTCTGGTGCCAAACCGCTCTAGAGCAGTGCTAGTTTTACTGACCCCCTCCAGACGGCGCTCAAAGCAGGCTCCTTCTTATTCGTCTGTTAGGATTCTATTGTCTGTGGGTCTCAAAGTCCACCTCCCTTCAAAGTTCAAAGTCAAAGGTTATCTAAGGTGTGGTATTTTATTTTTCCTATATAAATGTAAATCTTTCTACGTTGATGGTAAACGTCAATGTACATCACATAAAAAACAATTTTCTGAATTTTTTTTTAGAATGAAACGTATTTGATATTTTGTTACTATAGTTGAGAGCATAGTGCTAGACCAACATATGATCTTAAATATGATCTTAAAAGGATCGTATGTTGGTCTAGGCATAGTGCATTAATAATCGAACTAGGTTCTTTAATCGAAACGTTTTCTGATATTATGGCGTCTATCAGCAATTTAATCGTAAAATGGTCTTACTAAGCCTGGTACATATTTTTTCTGTCATCGTGTTATATCACAACTTTTACAAGGTATTTTTTATCATTTTCACTGATAAAGAATATTTCTTTATCCCATTTACTTTATTTCTCTTTTGATCTCCAACAAAGTTGAGAAATATTAATAATTAAAAAAAAGTTGTGAGTTATAATGTTTTTGGATTAGGCCTATTAATCATCTTTTGAACAGTATTTTGTGTTAAGGTTACTTATTTAAAGGTATGCTTTGATTTTGTATCTATTTGATGTATTTTCTTATTACTGTTTTAATGCAATATTAATATATTTTTATCTCGTATTTGTAGTATTTCAAAATTTTAATTCCATGTGCATAAAATGCATTTTTGCTTTTTTTTTTTTTTTTTAATTCGATGTTTATATGAATATCTATATTTGAGGGAAAAAATACATTTTGTACTGTTAATGATTTATTTTTGTTTAACTCCCAACTTAAGACGAAATATTTGTGCTTATTCAAAAGTTCCTTAGATTTTCTTTCAATAGAATTTGCATATATATATATAATATACTGATATTTAGTGTAAAACTGGTTGTGCATTTTTTTTGGCTATCTATATCTCTCAGAAAGTTAGACGATAAACAAAATGGAGCTTATGCCAACCTGCAAAAGCAAAGTAACAAAACAGTTTTGCTGTTTATTTACCTCCATGGAGATATGAAGAAAGAGGAACTATCAGTAATGAAAGTTTCTCATAAAAAATTTGAATACGTTAATTGTTAAAAATTCTTATTTTTTTAGAGAATTTATAGACAGATTTAATGCTATTAAGAAAGTTAATCTCAACTAGTAATTTACCGATTGACTGATATTTGTAAAGAACCAGTAGATGGCGTCATCAATTGGTAACGTAGTATTAATCTATTTTAAAATCTGGCAACACTACTCACATCTCAATCACACTGCAATTAGCATGAATCAGTATTCCCACAGACTAGAATATAATATGGGTTCTATTGTCTGTGAGTATTCCATTTACATTTGTAGAGATTAGAACACATGCATGATTCTGTTCATTAGTGTAAAGTTCTGTTTTTGTTTAAATTATTCCTCATAAGTGCATACGGTGGCATTTAAGCATGAACCTAGAAGAGATGGACCAGTCTCAAACGTTACAGATATGGTCCTCTTTCAACATCGATAAACGTCGAAAACTATCGCTGCGGGGCGCAGCGCCATCTACTGAGTTTTTTCTTATAAAATTAACATTATCAAATTAATCATTTTAAAAGTAAAATAAATGCATGAATTTGAGAAGAAAAACATATTTTAGACTTTCGTGAAATTTATATTCGAAGAAACTATTTAGCTTATGCTTCCCTTTACTTCCAGAACAATGAATTATGACTTTTATTATTTTATTTTATTTATTTTTTTTGCAAGAAAATTTTTAGATAAAGTCAGATTGTTTACTTCAACATTTTTATTGAGTAAACAATTAAATAATTGTATTAAAAATGTAAGAATTTTAAACACAAAAACCTAAATAATTTAAAATAAGTAAAGTAAGTAGGTTACATTCAACACAAACTTTTTAGCAGGAAGTCTGTTTTGTAAGTTTTAAATGTGAATTATCATCTAACATTAATTTCTTTCTAAAAGATAAGATAAAATATATTTACTATCTTTATCAATTATAGTTTCTCATGCAACATAAGATTTATTTGAATAATTTTTTTAGATGATGAAAGTTATACTTTCTACTCAAAATATTTCCTAAAATACCTGTATAAAACAAACTTGGATTATTTCCATACTTTTCTGGGTTTTTTTCCCCCTCCCAATCTTAAAAAATAGATATAATAATTCCAATATTTTAAATACATAATATTAACTTGTAGCTTTTTATAACTAATATTAAGAGTTACTGTTGCATTATAGTGTAAATCATAAAATTTTTGTTCACTTGACAGATAACCATTATGAAGTGAAAAATTTCCCTGCCTCTCTTTTGCTACACAAAAGATTAATATATATATATTTAAAACACAAGGCTGTTGTTTTAGTCATCTGCCTTGAACTTTCTACTGAACAAATTTTAATTTTTTTTAAAAATAAAAGCTGTTCATTTGTAGATGTGCCCACAACTAGCTTTTTTTTTTTTTTTTTTTTTTTTTTTTTTTTTTTTTTTTTTTTAACAGTCTTATTTTTATATTTTAATTTTAAACGTTTTTTATGATATTTTTTCAAAATGGTGGAAACTAAGATAAGATTTTCTCTCCAAAACATAAAATAAATTTACCTTATCACATTCTACCAATCAGAAGAGCGATTCTTTCAGCAAAAATGTCATCATATTTAAAAGGAAAAATCTCAATGGTCTCAGTTGGCAGCCATTTTGTAATAAAATGATAAAATGAAAAATGTTCAACATTAAAATCTTAGTCAGAACAAGCTGTAATTATTTAGCCATATTCAATATTTAGAAATTCTTTATTAGACTTTGTACAGAGAAAATTTCAAAAAATGGGTTTTTTTTAGAGGACAGCACAATATATATTGAGAAATACTCTTAAGTAATCTGTGTAAATAAAATAACAGTAAATAATCCATCATATGTAAAACAAAATGTTTCTGATGAGGAAAATGATGTCATTTGGAAAACAAAATGATTATTTTTCCTCCATGAATATAAACTATTTTACTAACCCTGTATCAGTATGACTTCATATTCACCGACTCTTATTCCTGCATCTAAATAGACTGAATTTCTGCTATTGATATATAAATCCTTGGTATGCACAAAATGAAATATTTCCGAAAATTACATCATTTCCATTAAATTATAATACATATTTAATGAAATTTAGGGATTTTAAAAGAATTGCTTTAATGACTTACAGCAATATTTTCCTATGTATTTCATGAAAATGACATCACTATGTTTTTCATTCCATCAATGCTGAAATTAAAAGTTAAATCGTCTGCTTATGGAAATTATGTTATTTTAGAAATGTGCAGTGTCAAACACAAAATTTCAATTTTACAAAGCTTTTTATAAACTATCGTTGAACCAGCATGAAATGTGATTTCATACTTATTACATAAAACTGAATAAAATTTATATATTTTTGAAGTATATTTCTCTTTTATTTATAAGTTTGAATTGTAACATATTTTTTAATATATTCTCCTCCATCAAATTTCGGCGTGTGCAAATAGTATGAATTAAATAACTAAATGTAATTAAAATGTTTAAGAAAAGAGAAAACACACAGATTATTTTTACATATTTTATTATTCAAATATTTTATTTATACACAAATACATCTGTATTATTTTAACATTGAAAAACATAACAATATAATATTCAATAAATGATAGCGATCTTTCACTAATATGCATGAAAACCTAACAAAGAGCAATTTATATGCGATGTGCTTATTAAATTTTAGAGTTTAATTCAAATTATACATTAAAGATAAATTTTAAGAAATTACTATTGTACTGATTTTTTTTAGCCATCCAACCTCTTCATTTTTTTTTTTTGAGCAACTTGCTGAATGTTCTGTTCTCTTTTACGTCTGTAAATCAAAACCAAAATATATTTCAAAATCTTAAGTCTATTCTATGTATTTCTTTCTCGGTTTCTGAATATGAGAAATTTTTTTTACATATCTCTTAAATTTCAGATTCATTTTTATTACAAATAAAGCAAAAATGAGTGTTTCAAACTGATTAGTATATAAAATGACAATTTCTTTTGTTAATTAAATTATTTCAATGCTGTTTATTTTGAATTTTAGACAAAAGTAATGAAATATTTTATATTTGCCAAAAATGTCCTCATGATAAAAATATTTTATTTAAATATTTTTTCAAATAAATATACAGTTTGGAGTATATTAATATTGTTAATGCAGAGAACTGCAATTTAAGCTCTAACATAGGTATACACATTCAATTTAATCACTTTGGTTTTTCTGCTAAATTATAAAATTAGCTGTAAAATGTTTGCAAATCCTCAGATATTTACATCAGGGATGCACAACCTATGGCCCGCGGGCCAAAAGTGGCCCACAATGCCTGTTTTGTTGGCCCGCCAATCCCAAAATAATAATACTAAAATATAGATTTTTTTTTTTTTCAATTAAAAGCTTTACTTAATTTTTCAACTGAGAGCTGCTTGCGTTTTTAAAATCAAAATGTTAATGCTTTTAAAAGAAAGTTAGTGTTATTTCAACAACAGTTATGGGAAAAACATTTTGGTCATTGCAAAAAAAAAAAAAAAAAAAAAAAAAAAAAAAAAAAAAATTAAAGAAAAATTTGCAAAGATATGAAAGTGGATTACGAAGATCAGGAAAAAATTTTAATCAATTCATTCCATGATAGATTTTTAGATTTTGAAAAATGTCATTGTCAAATTGAGTTATTTTCAAATCCATTTACAGTGCATGTCAATTTGGCATCTGAAAATGCTCAATTAGAGCGCATTGACTTACATAGCTCAGACTTTCATAAAAATGAATTCAAAGAAAAGTCATTGCTTGAATTTTATAGGAATTTACTTAATGAATTTTCCTATTTAAAACGCAATGCATCTATGTATGCAACTATGTTTGGAAGCACCTACATATGTGAACAATCTTTTTCTATGATGACTCTCAACAAATCAAAGACTAGAAACAGACTAACTGATGAAAACCTTTCAGCCGTTTTACATAGTGCTACTGCAACTTTAGAACCAAACATAAAAAAAATAGCTTCAAAAATATAATCCCAACCATCACATTAATTGTCTGTGAAATAATTATGTATGTATATTTGGCTTATTAAAATTAAAATATAAATGTATATATATTCAGAATTGAGTATGTTTTTATCAAAGTGGTCTATTGACTTTTTATATTAGATTAGTAAAAAAAATGTGTTTCTAAATGCAATGCTACATTGGCCCCAGGTAAGGTACCTTTTCTTTTTTTTTGGCCCACGAGTTGAAAAAGGTTGTGCACCCCTGATTTACATCAATAATAATGATGCTTTAAAAATAGTGAATATTGTGATAATGATTAATGAAGTTAAAAAAGAACATGTGTATTTGAAAAGAATGGAATTATAATCTTAATATAAAAGAAACAATATGTACTAATTCTCATAAATGATTTCACCATGACACTAAACTTTTTAAAATGAGTGCTTAAAAAATATATATCAGAATAAATGAAAATAATGGCGCAAATTAGCATTTGTAAGTGAATTATTGAAATCATTTTTCTATTGTTCATGCTGAACTACTGCAATAATTTATGGATAACCCAATAGGCATTTATTTTTCACATGCATTAGTGAGAGGTCACTAACTTGTACAAAATTGAGAACACTGCAGATTAATGGAAAGTTAATCCATTAATGAAAATTTGCTGTTTACACAATGTGAATAAAAACATTAACAATTTGCTGTTTACACAATGTGAATAAAAACATTAACAATTTTCTGTTAGCTGAAAAAGAATTAAAGATGAACTTAACTGAAAGAGAAATCATAAAATAACATTAAAAGTAAGGCATTAATTATTCAGATACCTAATCTCTGAAGAGTTTTAAATCATACAGGATGTATTTACTTGCTTAATTTTATATATTTTTGTCTAAAAAATTAATCAGATAACAGACAGTGAAATAGATTTTACATTGTGTGGTAATGACAATTGGCTGAAATCTGTTTTTTAAAACAGCTCAACAGAAAAAAACCCGCAGGTAAATGAACTTCAAATAAACTATAGATGAGTAATTATATTTAATTATTTTGTTCTTATTTAGTAGTCGAATTATTTTGTGCAGCCCTGTTTATGATCAATAGATGTGGATATATAGCATGATAAAATTTAGTTCAGTTAGATTCATATTTAGCAATTTTTGCCAACCGATGGAAATGTAACCGAAATCTTTTGTACAGCCCTGTATATTATCTGAAGCCTTTTGTACACACCACATATTAAGCTAAAAGGCAACTTAAAACTCACTCGCTGCCAGGGCTTAAATTGTGCCGAAGCCCACCAGAGCCCGGCTCCGGTACTTTTCTACTATTAGTAAATATTTAAATATAACAATCTTTTTAAAACAGAATACATTACCAGGTTTTAAGGGGCTACGAAATCAGAACGGGCATTGGTGAGCGTAGCGAGCAGAGGGCAGAGCCCCACTAGTATATATAAAATAAAGAACTTTTTTTCTTTTTTAATGCTATTTTGATCAGAATGAAGGGGGAACAGAAATCGTGTTTTATTTATTCTAGTGATATTTGCAGATTTATGTCTGGCATTGATGGCAGTGACATATATATGGTGCCATTCAAGAGAACGAAAAATGAATTTGCTTTCAGTTCGATTTTCTTTTGTAACACTGGGATATTTTTTAATTTTATCATTTTTTTTTAAATTTAGATATTTAACTGAAAAGAATATTTTCTGCTTTTAGTCAACGAGCATCAGTTTGAAGTTTTTTTAAAAGTTTTTAATCTTCTATTGCAGACGAATACAAAATAAAGTTAGTAAATTTTCTATTTATTTTTATCAGAACACTATCCATTGAGCAGTTTTCCTTTTTCTATAAATGTACAATTGTGACATATAACAGAATATTTCTTCATAAATTATATAATCAAATATAGAAGAGAGTCCTACACAATGAGATGTTTTATCCTGCGCATTAGAGAATCATTTTAAAATGAAGTTTGTGTTTGTACTGCTAGATATTACACTGTTCAATGATTCTGGAGTGTTCGCCAATTAAATTTCAAGTGTAAATGTTGTTTCATTTGAAAGTTATTGAATGAAGGTAATTTTTAAACCTGAAAGTTACTCATTTAACTGTGTTACAGATCATCTACCTTAAGTCTGTTTCTATAGAGTATTTCAGTTCGAATATAATACATATTTTATATAATACATATGCTGCATTATTTCTTCACTTAATAACAAGGTGTGATTATGTTCAATAAAATAACAGTTGCATACTTTCTCCTGGGAAGTAGTACATAACCATTTTTTTTCCAACAAATCTATATAACATACGTTGGTTATTGAAACATTAGTCATAGAAAATTGGCAAGCAGACCGTTTCTGTGTACCGTTGCAATTTCAATAGATCTCAATAGTTATTTGTGACCCTGTCTAATTGGGGCAGCAACTTAATTATAAAAAAAAGGTCAAGAACAAAATATAAAAATATCATTAACTTTATTCCTAATAATTGAGAAAACCGCTTTATTGGGACAAATCATGCTAGAATTGATATGGCCCAATGAACTGAAATCAGAATCATTTATCAACTCACTTATTTAGAACTTGGAACAGATATCTGAAACTATTATACACGTATGGATGAAATGACTTCATGTAGGAGAGGAATGTTCATTCCAAACTCCATTTATTACACATTTAAGGCTATTAAGAGGCATATATAAGAATAACCTTAACAGCATTCTCAAATTGACTATTTTCTCCACTCAACAACATGAAGCTTTCTGACACATTATTTTTTCTTTTTGCATGTAAATGTAGCACTTTTAAGATATTACTATTTTAATTTCTAAAAACGAATAGAGTTTTTCATTTTCCTGCATGTGATATTTATCTTGATATATAATCGATTTCTCTCTGATGACATCCATTCTAGGCCTGTCACATCCTGAAAACCTCAAGCCAATTTTCAGGACTTTTAAGACCTTTTTTTGCAAGGTTCTCCACCTTTATGAGAACATGGAAAATGCTATTCGATTTCTGAATATCTAAAGAGCAATAGATGTAAATTTTGTGCATTTACAAATGAAGATGATTTTGTGAATGTATCAGAAAGTAGACAGTTTAGATTGTAGAACAAACATCTTTTAAGAAGATTACTTTGTACATGTGCTTAATTTTGTCCTTTTATTTTCTTTCTGTACATTTTATAGCCTGAATGTTTATTCTTACAGTTAGGAAAACCTAAGATTTGAAAAGAGCAATTTTCAAACCTAAATCCATTACAAGTTAACAATTTTTTTTATGAATGAAAAGCAGGAAAATGTCAAGAGCAATTTTCAAACCTAAATCCATTACAAGTTAACAATTTTTTTTATGAATGAAAAGCAGGAAAATGTCTCGGTCAACTATAAAACAAGCATGTTTCATATTTATAGGTAATTAAGATCAAGTTTTGCATTCATTTATTTAAATATAAATCAGACCATATGAAAATTTTACATGTAGAGTGAACAAAGCTTCCAACATTCTGTTGTCTTTTTTTGATGTCAAAAAGCTTATTTTGAATTAGAAAATTTGTATAATGAAATGTATCTTGTTTCAATGTGGCAAGTATTTCTGGGATGAAAATTTTCTGCAAATCCACAAAATTTATTATTTTTATAAAATCTTCTTTCTTCCACTTTTTTGTTAATTCTTTTGCAGTTTTTTCTAAGAATTTTCACCTGTGAAATAAATTGGCAGAAAAGATGCCACCCTTATTGATTTTGACAGAAGATGTCTGATTTTCAGAATAACTCTTGACTATGTGCTTCACAAACTATTATATATCTCACAATTTTTTATTATTCTTAAAGAAATTTAAAATTTCCCTAAGATCTGCTGCCAAAAACTGTACTATATACTGTTCAATCCTTCTCCATCCACTATGAGTGTTAGCATTTGTGTTATACTTCAGTAAAATTTGAAGGCTAAAAATAACAAAAATGCAATATTTTGGATATATCAGTTTTTATTGTGGTGTGAAATGGATGATAAATTTCATTAATACACTCTTCACTCTGTTCTTTATCAAGTAATTTTGATTAAACACGGAAATTTTTTTAAAGTGAGGAGAATAAATGCAGTCTGGTGTGTTTATTCTGCCATCTTAAAAAATATTAATAAATAAAAATAATTGATAATAAATTATTGATAAAAATAAAATTGATAAATAATATTTTGCTTTTTTAACGATATTTACTTAAACCATCCTTATTTTCTTCTTTTTCTGAGCACTTGCTCTTGCTATTCCTGTTATTAGGTTTCATATATTCAATAAAATTTCTGTTTCAAAACACAGGGTGACCATAAATTCCCGGGATTTCTTACCTAATAACTTTTAAGAATATGACAAAAAATATTATTACATAATCGTAAATTACAATTAAAAAAGTTTTTTTTAATAACACAAAGAAAGTTACATATGGGTAAAAGTTGCAACTCAAAATGCTATTAATCAAATAACGATTATAATCAAATAATAATCAATATTAAAATTTTATCAAATTTAACAAAAAGCTGTTAATGAGTTATGAGTACAAAGTTAGATTTATAGATAATTAATTAATAATTTTTTAATGAATTTGTTGAAAGTTTATTATTAATTATCATTTGATTATAATCGTTATTTGCTTAATAACATTTTCAGTTGCAACATTATGCATATGTAACTTGAATTGTGTTATTAAAAAATCTTTTTGAGTTGTCATTTACAAATATGTAATAATATTTTTTGTCCTATTCTTAAATCAAAAGTTATGAAGTAAGGTAACCGTGACAAACATTTATGGACATGCTGCATTTGCTTCACTTAAAAGAACTGCAATATTAGGTGCTATGGAATGAATATCATTTCATGATTGCAAAGAAATGTTTTCTTAAAATTGCGTTTTTCAGTAAAAGACATATTTAAGAATATAAGCTATTGAAAATTAAACAGAGACCGAAAATAAACAAAAGCATGCATAAATCAGCAATCTTTGCAACAATTTAATTGCACTGCTATAAATTGTTTTTAAAAAACACAAAATCCTTGATAAAAATGCAAAACAAACTCCCTGGCCATAAATTTACCATGTTTTTGTTCACTTGCAGTCTCTCTTGATCTTGAATGATTTAGTCTATAAAATATTCTAATTTTTTCCAAGCTTAACAACACAAAACTTTCTGACACATCCATGAACTAATTTTAGTATCATTTGCACATAAATGTATGACAATAGAAGATATTATTATTGAAGTGTTTAACAATCAAAGAGTGTTTCTCATTTTCCTATAAATGAGATTTATCTTGATTTGTTGTGTGTTACTGCCTGATGAAGACCATTCCTGTATCTGTGAATTCCGAAATTCTACTTAAAACACTAACTGCACATTTAAAAAAAATTCTTTGCCTTTATAGAAAGAATGGAAACACTTTTTGATTTCTTGATATCAAAAGATATAAATAATAATAAAGCAAATTTTATGCATTTATGAATAAAACTACCTCTGTGAAATTTAGAAAAGTATCCAGTTTGGACGTTTGAACAGATTTGAATAAGTTTTGTGATTCATTTTTAAAAGAGTACACCAAAACCTGATCAGCACCTATATGTGCCAAAGTCGAAATAAATATGATGTTTAATGAAATTCTATTCCATAGATGCCAGGATTAAAATTCAAGGAAATTGTAAAACAAACACAACATAGCAGCGCCATCTGTTGAGATATATACACCCAAGCTTTATAAGTATGAATTTATGTCAAGATCTCACAGAAAATGACATATGATAAATTTTATGCATTAGTGTTAGAGATAGACACCCACAAAATTTGTGTCATGTACATACAGACAAACATTTTCCAATATGATTCTTATGAATAGATACAATGTAAAATGGCATTGTTTACTGCAAAAACTTTGATAGTGGAGGACACTGTCATTTTGTTGGGATGTCTCTCCAATCCAGACCTTCCTCTGTGCAATCACTTTTAAAGTAAGGGGAAAATTTAATTAAAGGGGGTTACTCATTACCTTAAAATCTAAAAATGGCTTCCATCATTCAAATGTACACATGTCCAATGCTGACATCGTCCATTTTTAAAAAATGTCTTCTAAATATAAGTGTTTTTAAAAACACTGTAAATTTAAAAATTTCTACTTGAATATATATTTTTTCAAATTTTATCATCTTAAAAATACTTTAATTTGAGGGTGACAGTTATTAAAAAGCATTACGTTGTCATTGGATGTCTATTTTTTCTTGGTTAAAACTATATTTCTGTAATAATATTGGGTAAGGATTTGTAAAGACTTTATTATCTATAAAGTATATTAGGTATCTGGTTTGTTGGCACGTTTACAAACTTGCATGTAATACACATATATGCATAAAATTTGCAGATATTCTCATTCAAATTTCTAACAATTGAACATTTTTGTATCTTTCTTAATATATTTAAACTGAATATTTTGGAAGATGCTTTTAAATTTTCTGTTTTAAAATTATTTTAAAGCCTGAACATTGCATAAAGGAAATCATCAGTAAGTAATCTTCTATAACTGAATGTGTAAAAACATTTATAAAAGAAGAGAAAAATCTACTTTAATTTTTGGGCCTGTGAGTAAGATCTAAAAATTTTATGCACACAGGAATAAAAATAGCTTTGATAGAAAATTGATATTCATTCTATAAGAAATTTTTAGCTTAAAAGATGTGATTGCTTCTAAATTTAGAAGATACATTAAATAAAATAGAAAAATGTTAATTACATAATTTAATGACATGAAAGATTATTTACAACACAGTTCCACTGATACAAAATTTCAAACTATATCATATATACGAATAATCTAGTTTTTGATGGATGTAACAATAATCAATAATTTTTACTATTCCCAACTTACATTTATTGACAATAACAAAAGGATGTGAAGCATAAGATGCAGCCAGATCTTTATCAACATAAACATTTTGCAAGGACTGACATGACTGGATGAGGGAAACAATACTATCACATGTCACATTCAAATATCTAAAGCAGATTGTTTCTAGGTTAGGAAACACTGAATTATCAAAAATTAAATCATTGTCTTTCAAAGTTGCAAAACACAAGTATAATTTTTTCAAATTAAGTGCATGATTCCGTATTGCTTGAAATGTTCTGGAGTGAATCCGTGTCTCTCCCATATCCAGAACTTCTAGATGTTTCAAAAAAGAAATGTCAACTTCAAACCAGGAATAGTCTACATTTGTATTAGTTAAATATAATTGTTTCAAATGTATCATTCTTGAAAACGGGGGCTTACTGAAATCTCCCAGAAAAGAATTAGAGAGATCTAAAATTTCGATTTTTGAAGTTCCATCCCATTTACATCTTGCAGAACAGTTGGCAAATTCAGAATTACGAAATGTCAGTATTTGAACATTTTGTAAAAATTGAGCACCTAAATCTATAACCGAGGGCAGACTAATTGATAATTTAGCCCAAACCAAAGTTAACATTTTGAGATGGGGACACCTTTCTTGCAGCTTTACACAAAGTTCCTCAAAATGCAATAATTCAGCCCAATATCTACGACCTATAAAATCTAATTTGATGAAAGTAACAGAAGGTGGTAAAAGATTCACAAAACAATTTGCTACAGTATTTTGGGATCCACGAGATGGGGACAATTTCACATTCACTCGTTTCCATAAAACTGCATTTCTTGTTGACACATGCCATCTTCTGCACACTCTGTAATAAGAAGAAAAACGTAAACATAAAGATTCCTGCTTGTACGTACACTTGATACCATAAATTAAGTTTTAGATTGCACTATTTTCAAAATCAAAGAAATAAACAATATTTATATTTCATATATTCATTTTTAAGAAAATGAAAAAATAATGCTATTTTAAAATCTATGTATTTCACATTATTTTCTTTATGATAGCAATAAAATGGCACTGGTATTTAATTCTTTATTTATAAGACCTTGCATCTATTTTAGAGAATATAAATTCTTTTAATAATTGAACTTTTTTTTGTAATTAAAGAACGCAGAACAGTACATACAAAAATTTTATGTGTTTGAGAGTACAGCTGACACAACTTCACTGTCAAATGCAGTGCTGTAGTTGGGTGGGAACGCATGGGAACGCCGTTCCCAGAAATATTTGGTTTGTTACTGTAAAAAAAAAAATATCGCGTAGGACCGCAAGCCTGTTTTTTTTTCTCCAGACTGTGAAAACTATACTCATTTCAATGTCTGAATGCAAAAGAGCATTCAGCTGTATGAATAACATCATGACCGATGCGAAAAATTCACTCCTTATTGAAAGAGCCAGTTTACTTATATTCATAAGCCGTGTAAGGACCTCTCTTAAAAGAATTTTGTCCTGAATCATACGTGAAATATTGGTTGCGATCAGGAAAAAGATTATCAGACGAGACAGCTTGTCGTAAATTAGAGAGCACAGAAAACACCTCTCATTATCGTTCTTTATAGAAACTTCTAGGATAGATGTGCCAATAGGTTATATATGAATTTATTTCTGTTGTTTTAATTAAATTTTGATTCATAATGGAAAATGCTACTATGAGATTGATTAAATATTGCTTTTAGACGAATGCTATACAAATGCAATACTATAAAAACTAGAATATAATAATTATAACTGCTAACTAAAAAAAAGATGCATTTCTTTGGGTACTTCTTAGGCTTTTGGCTAAATGTTTTAAATTGGCTTTTGGCTTAGCAAAAATATGGTAGCATCAACATCTACTCAAGATGAGTTCCCACAAATATTTTTTTTCAACTACAGCACGGGTCAAATGCATACAATGTAATGTATCCTGCATACTGTATAATGCAATCTGCTATATCATCTAACTATATAATATACTTTATAGAGATAAATATCCATACTACAATCTATTTTTACAATAGTTATAAATGAAGGTTTTCTATAAAACAGTTCAAAATACTAGACATCATAGTCAGGTACATTTATGGAGAAAGAGTTTCAAGTAACAGAATATAGAAATCAGAAGTTGGTATCAAAAATCAACGTAAAAAATTATTTTTTAATGCATAGTAATTTTCAACCAGAGTTAATTTTGCTGTTAAAATTCATAAAAATTATTTCAAGAGAAACTTAATCTGATTGATACTGAGGAAAAGAATCTCTTTTGAACAGTCCATATTTAACTACATGTCAGAGAAATTTAAGTAATGTTTTACAAACTGTTGTTTCATTGGTTAAATTATCTACCTATTAACTCTCCAAATAGTTTTTTGTGAAATTTTTCTAATTCATGGAAAAACTCTACCCACTTTTTGCTTTATAGAGTAATTTATAAATGAAATTTAAAAAAGCAAAATAAAAGCGATCTCTTAATAACATTATAGACACACACACAAACGTAAATAAAAATGTGTATGTATGAGTATATAGAGAAAATGAGTATAATATAAAACAAGAATGAAAAATCATGCATCAAGCATAGATTATGAAACACTTTCCAACACAGCTAGAAAACTGTAAAGAAATTCAATGTTACATAAGATGAAAGAAGATATATAAGTAAAAAGTTTAGAAAACATATACCATATATACAGTTTTTGAAATTACCTTTCAGTGTCAAAAATGTAGTTGAATTATTTTGTGCAGCCCTGTATAAGATCAATAGATGTGGATAGATAGCATGATAAAATTTAGTTCAATTACAATATTCACATTTAGCAATTTTTTCCAATCGATAGAAATGCACTCGAAATTCTTTGTACAGCCCTGTATATTATCTGAATAATTGTACACACACCACATATTAAGCTAAAAGGCAACTTAAAACTCACATGCAGCAATTACCAACCATAAAAAACAATGTATCTTTTTCTTTGCGTAGCCCTGTGTATGAATTATTTATATTCCACAAGCTTAAATTAGTATACTAAATATATTATAGTTCAGCAAGAAAATGCATTACACAATTAAAAACTACCCTTGAGCAATTCACTCTCACAGTCTGAAATACTTAAGGATTCCCTTGTGTAGCTCTGTATATGATCAACCAAGTTTATAAACACACACATACTATGAAAAAATTTAGTTAAACTTAAAAATGCAAACCAAAGTTGAAAATGCACTTATCACACATAAACTGTAAATATCGCACATGTACTGTAATCGATATTTTTTGTGTGTCCCTGTAAATAAATGCAACATACACCATCCTTTCAAGAGAGAAATTTATTATAGTGAACCTCAGTAATGTATATAATTTTCATTATGTCTGAAATAGTGAAATATCACTAAATTATACTGCAAACGTTTTTCCCCCATAGAACAATGTGTAACAGAATTCTTTTGTTTGACCCTGTAAATGAATAATTAATGCTTTGCACTCCATATCTTACAAAAAGCATGTTTTAATGTGCTTCATAATTATATATCAATTTTATAGTATTTTAAATGACGTAGCATCATCAAAATGCACTTGAAACGATTATTTCCCATTGACTGTCCCTGTAAAAAACTATAAGTGCTACACACTTCAGTTGAAATTGGGAACATGCTATAGTAAACAACAATAACATACATAATTTTCAGGGTGATCTGAGTATATTTATGTGAGTTTGAGCATGGACAGACAGACAGACAAACTGAAGTCATAAACCTTTTTCAACTGGGTTAGAAAGTGTTAAAAAGCTTTATTTTCAATGCATATTAGAGTGTTGCATCGGGTCAGTTTATCTGCTTTTACCCTAACTCGACCCATGGTTTGGATCTGGTCGGTACTATGTTTCATTGCAGGTCAGGTCGACATATACTTTTTTTGCTTTCGGTTAGGTTGACTTTCAATGTTTGGGTTTTGACTCTTGCAGGCCAGGTTTGTATTATCCAATTTTTCAGAAGAATTCCCCCCCCCCCCCAAAAAAAAAACATTTAGGTGAAAAATCTATATGTAATAAAACTTCCAAATCAGACACTCCCAAATAGCAGGCACCACTATTTAGCGAACATTTTCAATTCTTAACACTTATATATTTATATCCTCTGAATACCTTTGAATAGTAGACATGATGTGTGTACATAAACTATCACAATTAAGATACATATGTGTTTGTGTGTATCATAAATTAAAAGCTGGTAATATTTTTCATATTCCAAGAGAAGGAAAAAGGGTTCTTAAATGTACCATAAAGAGAGAATAATCTATGATAACATTTCTTATATTACATTTCTCATTGAGTAAATAGAATATATTTTTTTTTCTTATTCATATTCAAATATGTGTTTATTTTTCTCTGAAACATAGTTATGTTAAAATGTTTTGGGAAAATCAAAACATAACCTGTAAAAGCATAAATCTGACTCACAACAAACATTTTAGAGCAAACATGACCAGCAGAAAGAAAATTAGACTCACTACAACTCAAAAAGAAAAAGAAAAAAATTAGGAATGACCCAATGCAGGACTCAATTCAACAATCCCAAGGTGTCTGCCATTCAGAGGTTTTACTATATTAAAGAATATAGATATGTCCATTTTTCGGTACAAAAGATAAAATTAGTATTACAGATATAACTGAAGATTACTTTTTCAAAATTGCATTAAAACATCAATTGATTTCCTTTCATTTTGGGTTACAGGTCAGATTCGTTTTGAAGTATTTTGGCTTGCGGGTCAAGTTTTAATGAAATATGTCATGTTCAGGTTGGGTTGCAGGTTGATAAAATTATTTTGTCAGGATCAAATTGGGTTGCAAGTTGTTGAAAATGTTTTTTCAGGTTTGGGCTGGATTGAACTCGACTCATGCAGGTCTCTAATGCATATCTTTATATATCCTTAATAGAATAATTATTCAGTGCCATAGCAATAATGAATTATTGGCGAGGAGAGAAGGGTTTCATATGATATTAACTGACCGTAACCATATCTGTTTCATCACTGTTAACTGCATTTGTGGAATTGTAACCATAACTGTGTTGAATAGTTGACATCATCTTTGTATATAATGTTGAAATGTGTTTATATGATGCCCTTAATAAAGTGTGACTATTCTAAATATGTATTCTAACTTTATTTACTTCAAACTACTGCAAATGCCTTAACAGACAAAGTGATGGAGAAAGCACGAAAACATCCCCCTCAACTTCTGCAAAGAGTTATAATGATCTCAAAGATGCAGCAGTCGTCTGAAATATTAAATGTCCCGGCCTGTCCAACCTGCTGGCTGAAGCATTAAAATTGTGGATTTTAACATTTAAATTTTTCAAATGGTAGCTTACTGCTACCATACTAGCCAGTGTTGAAAAAAAAGGGACCTCTGATTGGCACATATTCACCAAAAGTCCCTTCGACTTCAACACTAGCTCAGAGCAGTAGCAGCAGACTCAATCTTGAAAGATCTGACTGGTAAAAAATAAAAGCTAAATTTGATAGATCGATTCTTTCACTTCAAGATCATTATAGTATTAAAACAATGACAAAAAGACACAAACTACAAAATAACAAACATTCTTATCCTTCCAAACTCAAAAATTTTCAATGAAAATAATATATAAATGGTATTAATAGTCTTTGTGCCGTATAAACATAAGAATTTATCAGTAGAATATTGAAGAACGAATGTTCCTAAGTACAAAAATGTGTCAATGATATATTGCTTTTGTAAAGCATGACTGTTTAAAATGTTCCATATTAAAATAGAATGTAATTAATATAGTGACTTTTTCTGTTTTAAAATAAATGAGTTGTAAATGAAATATATAAAATGAAATAAAATAAAATTCTATTCCTCCTCTAAATAATAATTATAAAGCCATATTTTAAATATCATGTTATATTTAAAGTGTTTAGAAAAACATATTAAGTTTATTTTATCTTTAAAAAAAATTTACTTTAAATGGGTCCCATAAATCCTTCGTATGGATTTATATTAAAAAAATAAAATAATAAACCTCATAGAAATTTGCTATGAATACAAGGGTGACAGGTTACAATTACAGCATTATTTGTTGAAATATTTTTAAATATGTTATTTAAATTTTATGTACAGTCATCCAAAAAAACCCTCATATATTTTAATCACCAAGTTGTTAACAAAACAGACAGAAAAAGCTATTCAACTGAAAATTATGTCCTTTAAATTTATGTTTAAAAAATATGCTTAAGGGATGTCTTCCATGTCAAATTATTTCAAACTCTGAGATTTCCAATACGAACAGCTTAATTTGACATCATATTTATCTTTTTTCTGTAAATTTTACATTCAGATACTAAATGGGAAGTCATTAGGTGAAGTAGTTTATGAACTATCAAAGTGTAAAATCAAGAACTCCTAATGTCATTTGTAATGATTGCAAAACAGATTGCAAATGCGTGTAGTTTTTTAAACATAAATCAAAAACTACTCGACAAAATGAGCTATAATTTTGGATTTGCATATTTGAAACTTCTAAATATCAACTTCTGTTTAAAAATTCCTTGATTAAAATTCAGAATTTTTTCAAAAATTTATTTAAATTTTTATTTTTTAAATAAATTTTTAAAACAAATAGGTAATGTAACATTCAAATTCTGTAACTAAAATCGATTCTATAATCTTCAAACATGAAAATCTGAAATCACAGTTCATTTCGCTAAGTAGTTATTAAGATATGCTTTAAAAAACGGATGGATTGCTATATGATTTTTAATGATTACTAAGATAATTAACATTAAAAGATCGAAACTTTAAACCTTGATAATTTCTAAACCATGTGAACGAATGACTTCCCATTTGATATCTATACATAAAATGTACCAAAAAAAACTGAAATATGAAGTCAAAATTAGGTGTTCACTTTGAAAATTTCAGAGTATGGTACAATTTCATATGAAGACGACTCCCCAGCTTTCTTTTTTTAAACATACATATAAAGAGTACATAATTTCCAGTTAAATGTTGTTGGGTTTTTTGTTGCTTCCGGGACAAATTAGTGATAAAAATGTGTAGGTGTCTTTTTTCCGGCTGACTCTACTTGATATTAAGCTTGAAATAAATTTTCTGTTTTATGTTAATTAAGGAAATCTTTTTTTAAATACCCATTTTATGACTAATGTTTGAATAAGAAAGTTCGAAATGAACTTTTATATACCTTGCAATTTTTCCAAGTTCATTATGTGACAGATATCTAAAAACTTTGATCAATATTTCTTCTGGTAGTGAATTAATATTCCAAGCTGCACCATCCAATCCCTCAACCTAGAAATAAAAATATAGGATCATGCATGAAGTATGGATACACATACTTGCATTTTCTATAACTACATGAAGATTCGAAAAGAAATAAAAATGTTACTGAAAAAATCTTTTGAAAGTGGTGCATTTAGAAAAACATTATGGCTTTAAGCTCATTTAATTAAAAAGTCTTTAAAAAACTTCCAAGGAAATCTAGAAAATTATTTTCCACCCAGAACACAGTTCATCTTTTACCCCTTCTGACATTGTTTTTATTAAATTCAGGTGGGCACTTTATGATAATATATTTAGAATTTTCATACTAATAGTAAGAACATATTTTATATGCCTATTAATTTAGATTGTTTTCCAGTGTTTGCATGTTTTAGTGATTTTTTATGTGTCGGTGACAAAAAAATTAGTTAAAATAACAGTGGTAAAACAATGAATTCATCTTTTCTTCTAACAAACTAGCATACAGTTTTAAAAATGTGGTTCTCAACACATATGTGCCAACTACTAATATTTGTTTTGATTTTACCTCAATCAACACCTTCATTAAATGTATTGCATTTAGTAGAGACAGTTCTTTGATTGTCTTACTATTTCCTATTATAAAACTTTTATCTTTGAATGCACTAAATTTTACAAGAAATATAGTAGGTGATACTGATACAAATCGCTATTCAATAGAAATAACTATTCTTAAAATGTAAATTAGGCTTTTTTATGTTCAAATCAACTGCTGAATTGCATTCAAGTCTGTGGCATGAACAAGATCTCATTAACCTTTTGAGGACTGGCGCATTACAAATTGACAAGGAGTCATTCCTTTTTAATAAACACTAACCCATCTTAAAATATATCAAGTGCTTCCATCACCGACAATTATTGTTAATCATGCCACCCTAATGCACAAGTTAACAATAACTATTGGAGGGGGAATGTTTGGTGGATTTTAAAATCATTACAGTCGTTTATGAAAGAATATCCTGCTAATATTTAATCCAACCCTCCTGAAAATATTAATATGGATTAGATAAATATGTATGAAATAAATTGTAGAGTCTGATTTCCATATAAGCCTTGTTCAAGCCTCTTGAGGTTTGCACTCTTGAATTTCAGAAGGACCCAAGTAATAATTTTATGATTATTTATATGTGTATAAATTGAATATATATCAAGAGACATATTAGATAACACTGCAGTACATAGATGACCTTGGAATGTTTATGCCTAGGGGTTGCAAATGTTTACTAAATCAGGCTCTAATAGAAAGAACAAACATTTAAAGGATGGAAATGATTATAGTCAATATTCTTTCAGACAAATAATTAATTAGTGACATAATTACAATATAAAAAATTAAACTAAATTAAAGGTATAAATCTGAAATAAAAAAAATAATAATCTGAGATTTTGGAAATTATAATTTAATTTTGTTTTCCTGACACAATTATTTCACTGTTTAATACTAGAAGGTTTATACTGTGCGATTTCAAAAATATTTTTTGCATTTTGTTCATTTTTATATGACTTACACAAGCTCAAAGTTCGTATTATTTGTAGTTTTGATGAAAAATACATAATTTCTCCTTTTTTACCTTAATTTTTAATATATTTTTTAATATTTTACTATGAGCGCAGCTTTGTAACACTTTACATATATTGTACATTTTGATGTATTTTATAATATATGTAAAGAAGAAAGCAATGCACAATTGCGCTCATATAAATAATTGAGGTAAAAGTCAGAAAAATTGCATATTTTTCATCAAAAACTACGAATAATATGAACTTTGAGCTTGTGTAAGTCATATCAATCCGAACAAAATGCAAAAACTATTGTTGAATTCGTACAGGATAAACCTTCTAATATTAAAAAGTGAAATAATTAAGTCAGTATAACAAAATCGAGTTTTAGTCTATTTCATGGGCCAAAAACACGGCTTATGGACCCTGATCCTTTGTATGACAGATTTTAATTCAGTTACATAGCCAATTATAACATACAGCATATAGCAAGAGTAATATACTTTAGATACTATTTTTAGTGAATTGATTCATAAAAGCAGTTGATTCTATTAAGGAGTGATCTGTGAAAGTGCATGCATTATAAAATTTTATAAAGAAATTGTTTATATATAAAGTTGAAAAATAGTAGTTGAGACTTGCCACTTTGTGATTTAATGTTAAAAAGTGGTGATTAAAAAACTTGCAATGGGTGACCATTTTACTGCTGCATTATTTAAAAAACTTATGGTCATCAGTTTCTTACCATTTTATTTATGAAAAATATGCACCTGCTACAAACCTTATCACAAAATTGTAGCAACTTATTTATTACTATGAAGTAATTATAAACAAACTATCAATCATCCAAATGATTATCCCCCCTCAAAATATTTGCTTCTTTCTGTTGCACACACCCCTCTCAAACACACAAGTTAAAAAAAATATTTAAAATTCTTTAATTTTATTTTAAAGTTTGTTTTTCCCATTTGTTATTTTGCAATAACAATAAATAAATAATCAATTATTTCTGCGATGATTTACTGTGTTTCCATGCTAAAAAAAAGAAGTAGGTGAAGAAAAAAAAAAGGAAAATGAAGTTAAAAAGATTACATCTTTTTTGTGGACTAGTAGCCATTAAGTTAAAAAGCGATAGTAGCCATTAAGTAAGTAGCACAAAGTTAGGAAACTTGGTTAGTGGCCACATTTTAAGTTTTTAAAATGTGGCCACTAACCAAGTTTCCTTACTTCTACATTTATTTGGATATTTAATAGTTATGCCAAATCACATTATTTCAGTGCATTACTCATTACAACAGAACCTTTATAAGACCCTAGAGTAGTTAAATTTAATATTATATTACTCTCAATAAATATATATTAAATTTTACACATGTCACTAATTTTATTTTGAAAATTTATGTTGTTGTTTTCGATAACTTCAATCTGAATTTTAATAAATAATAATGAATAATTTTAATCTGAAGCAAAAATTGTTATTTTAATAAATGCATTTATTTTACATTTTATTTTTTTTATGTCAATAATATTAACTAAAGAAAGTTTATGCTCATAATTTGTGTCAAAATGATGATGTATAGACTTTTATTGAGATATTTTTGATGGCAAAAAATATTATCATATCTTATCAAATAAGAGTATTTTTAATATACCATTAATATTAAATTAAGCTTTGGAATTTCTTTGTGTGAAATTTAAAGAAATTCAATGTGGTAATAAAAATGGAACTTATTTCATACCAGGGAGTCCATGTTGATAAAAAATCCACACTAGTAGCAGCTCTATTTCTAGGATGAACTGAAATGACAGAAATTCAGCATGAAAAGAAGAAATATTCAACAAAGAACAAAACTGTCAAATTAAATAAAATGAGAATAACATTTAAAATTCCTTTTAACTCATTATACCATTTTGGAAGAAGTAGTAGTATTTAAAATTCCACAGTCTCAAGTAGATAACCTCCAAACATGATTATTTTTTTAATTTAATGTAAGATATTTTTTAAGCTGAAAAAATTTACTTTTAGTCCACTTAAGGAGAATTTTAAGTTATATATATTCGTATGGAGTAATTAATCGAAATTTAAAGAGAACCTGTGTTATTCGTTTTGCATGCTCAAAGAATCTTGTAGATTTTCAACCAATTCCAAATAACCTTATACAGGTACACTATTACTATCTGATGATATTAAACGAGAAATACAGAAGTATGTGTATTATCTCTAATAAGATGAGAAAGTGAAATAGTTTAAACTGTAAAAAAAAATCTTTAACACAAGTACAACAAATAAATATTTTTAAACACATCGAGTCACTTTCAGTATCTCCCTTATTTTTTTATAAAAATAATTTTAACTCCATATTTGAACTCAGAACTTCAACTACCATTGCCTTTATCCATCATCAGTACCTGGATCTGGCATATTCTGATACCATGCAGCATAGGATTAACCACTTAACGAGTCTCTAAACTACTGATGGAAAATGCAATTGAGCATTATTTTTGCATTGTTTGTGTTTTTGAGATTCAAACTTAAGAATTACTTTAATCAGTTATCATTACTGAACTACATATTCAAAATCAAATCACAGAAACAACACTAAAATGCAACTTCTCTATAACATAAATGTATCTATAATGGAAAATAATTCATATAATAATTAATTAATCAATTAATAAAATCCTAATAAATTGAGTCATTTTAATAAAAATAATTATTATTTACTGAAAATAGTAAAACCTGTTAAAATGAAGCTCTTTTTAACAGAATCCTGTCTATAATGTATAATCTTTGTGGCTATATTGAGAATTCAAACTGAAAAGAATAATTTATATTTTTTAATGGAAGTTTATTATAGATTTAAAAAAAAAATTAAGTTTAAAACATTGATACAGAAATGTAAAATTGGGAGATAGGGGTTTAAGAGGGAAAAAAAGATAGAGAGAGCTAAAAAACAAAACAAAAAAAAGAACAAAACAGTTAGTAGTTCTGGGTCTGATGAAAAATCTGTTTTCTACGAAAATAGCAGCAATGGAGGAAAAGTCTCTTTTCTGATTTTCCTCAAAATAGGCAGTTTTGATGGGTTTGGGGTGAAACTGTAGCCACATTCATCTGATGCTGAAAATATTCTAATAATCTAAAATCACTTTTAGAATTTTAGTTGCAAATGGCAGCCCTGTTATTGATTTTTAAGCAATGCTACTTTTAACATTTTCCTTCACATTTCACTAACATAATTTATTGTTATCAGATTTCACGCATAAAATAAACAAAGATTCCAGATTCCATTGGAGCAAATACATTTTTTCAGAAATTGGAAACCAGTCTTGCTTTATTGTTATTTTGGTGCAAAGTCTGAAGCATAATTTGCTGATAATTTTTTTACCTGCCCAGTAAGAGATAAACTGACAAATAATGTAACATGAGAGATATTTTGCACATGTGCAACAAATTCAGGTAGGCAGCCAGTACTAAAACCTCAATTTTTAAAGTTCAGAATGTACACATGAAATAAACTTAACTAGTACCAAATTTTGTCAATCATACTGTGCAAGAGAACTTTTTAACATATCAATGTAAAAAGATACAAAGAAATGTAACAAATAAAAACTATTAAAAATTCAAAAGTAATCTTATTTTAAAAAATGATTTTGAAAAATTATATATTGAAAAATAATAAATAGAAACTATTATCTTTTTTGTAAGGGGGTGGGGCTAACAAAAAAATCTTAAATTTTTTCCCCTTACTGTTTAACATTTTATGTTTCCCGAAAATAATAAATTTTATTTTGTCAAAATCAGAGAAAATAAAACTTAGTTAATTAAATTTAGAAATCCAGTGAAGGAAAATTGCCCTCCTTTGCAAACTCCCATTACAAGAGATAGTTACTACTTTCTACTACTACAGACCCGAAAATACCTTTAAAAGTACTTTCTATGGTGCAAAAAGAAAGGAAAATTAGAATATCTTCTGCAAAATAGAAAAATTAGACCATCATTTGAATATTTATTAAATACAAGAAAGATTAAAACGCATCTCAGAAATTATCTAATGGAAGATTTATTTTTAAATCATTAATTCTATTTTGTTAACTTAATCAAAAAAAATAGGGATTTAAATCTAAAGATCTGTTATTTGAAACTGAGTGATTGATATAGTAATTATAATATAAGGGAAAACCCTTTTTCCACATTCAATCGAAATAAGTTGTCTTCTCAATAATTATAAAAATAAAAATTTTACTTATTTGTCTACATGTATAAAACAAATAAAACAGCATTAACGCAATTTTAGATTCATAAATATAAAACATAAAATACCACACCCTACTACGTAAAAGAAAATGGCAGAGTAAACTTTTATATCGATTCGATTTAGTTTTTGAAACATTGCTAAACAATCGAAACGTTGCTAGTCTTGAATTTTACTTATAAAAAATCTTTATATGTTTTTATCTTTAAACTTTTCATAACTTGAGCCAAAAAAGGATACTTCAATTTCAATGTTCCTTCAAGGTTTGGCTTTCAGCTACAAATTAATAAAATGTCAATTATTTAACAACCCTAAAATCAATTTGAAATCTGTTAAACTATGAAAAGTATTTTCCTTTTCAACTCCGCAACGTTCGATTTTTAATTTCCATATGTTTGAGGAAAGCAGAGCATGAACAACTCAACAAAGTGTGTCCATAAAATAAGTTTGGCGCTGGCGGGAATCGATGTTTAACCGAGGAATATCATCTACTCTATTTAATCGTATGTAAAACTAAAAAGTACTGCTCACCGGGCCCTCGGGTCGAATCAACAACAACAACAACAACAACTAAAAAGTTTATTTAATCGTTTCTGTCAAATTCTTGTATTTAAATACTTATGTAAAACATTTTTTCATATCGTGTTACAAGTAGTGGCTTTTCGTAAAACCAGCCCCTTGGGGAATGAATGCTGTTGTTTCGATTTCGATATTCAAGAAGTCGCTCTTTCCATAGCAACAATTACTTTTTACCTGTAGACATCGAAATCATACCAACAGCTCTTGGTATGGTTCAAATGCAACTCCATTTTCTATCAAATATTTCATGAAATTTTTTTATTATTAAGAAATTTGATTTGTGTATTGGAAACTCTTTCCATTCCTGCTTAAATTTATTGTTGACATGAACGCTGTTCTTAGAACAAACTTTCCAGCAGGGCTGTGCTTAAGGGGGGGGGGGGGGGAGGCAGCATTAGCCCAGGGCTGCTTAATATTAGGGGTGGTTAAAATTTTATGTACGCATATCAAAAATTGAGTTGCCCTAATAACTCTGCTAACGTAAAAGAGGAATATAATAAAACAAACGAGCAAAACTTTTATTATTTTTTATTTATTTATTTACTTTGTAGGGTAGATGTGCCAGTAATGGACACCCTTAAGGAATTTCTTTTAAAATTATTTTTTAATTAATAATTATAATTGTTACATTCCACATTTCTTAATATTATATTAATCTACCAACAATATTTAACCCTGCTCATAATCACATTTCCGAACGAGATTTGAAATTTAATTGTAAATAATAGAAATAAGTCAAAACACCCTAAATTCCAGTAATGGGCACCCCACAAAAAGTAATTAGATAATTGATATTATGATTGTATTTAAAACTAGAATTTAAAGAAAGCATATTAATGAAATAAAAAAAAGCTGAATTTTTATTAGTTATTTTTTTTATAAACCAAAAATATTGAAGGTGGCCCATTACTGGAAGGCAGTTCATTAATGGCACATCTACCCTATATTCATTTTTTATTTCCAATTATTTTTCATACTTGTGGCTAATTCTATAATCAATCAATCATTTGACTCCAAAAGTCTTCCACTGCCTCTCTTTAGCTAATATGTCCAGTTAATTACGTCAAGACAGTTCATTAGAGATGAATACTTATGGGAACGTATGTGTCTGTGGTCTGCGATATGAGCTTGGTGATTTTTTCCCCCAAAACTCACCAAAATGCCGTTTTGAGAATTATTGCCAATCTGAAATCCAGAAGATACCCTGCTTTCCAATATGGCGGTCACTTTCAAAACACTCTGAAATACGCTATTATTATTATTATTTTTTTTTTTGACAAAGAGAAACATCTTAAAATATGGATTTTTATATCCCCACCCCAATTTTACAGTTTTTTGAAACAATAAATGCAATGCATACACAATTCTTTTTGTTTTAAGTATGCATTTCTTAATTCATTTTATCAGCACTTCAAAAAGTTAATGCTAAAATTTTAGTTTTGAAAGTGATGGAAAAAGTAATTTCCTCGGCATTTCAGAATCGTGATCAATTTCAAAAAAGGCATTTTTAAGCACATTATCATAAAGAAAACAATAGAAAATGAACCAAAATAGTACTTACCTCGTGCAGAGAAATCCTTCAAATAAATTGAGTACAAAGGAAAAAAAAAAGCCAAAAATTTTCGATTGTAAATAAAAAAAAAGGATAAATATTTCTAAAGTTACAATGCAAAAAAAGCAAATATTAAAAGAGAAATTTTTGTTCTTTTGCATTATAAGTATTATTTATATCAAAAACATTTGATAAAAAAAAAATCCAAAAATGGTTTGACCACGCCTCGAAACACAAAATGCCGACATTAAAAGTAAATATATTCCATATCATTTCGAGGAACAGTGTAAATGGATCCACGTCCAAATCATAAAAATTTAACTCCGTAAACATAATCTTAAATGGATCCACAATAAAAGTACCAAAATTTGACTTCGTAAACAGTGGTGTAGCAAAATATTCAGCGCCTTGGAGCAAGTATAACTGGTGCGGTCCCTTCTGCACTGGAAAAGGTTTCCCAACATTTGTTTTGAGGTTTAAAACACACATAGATATAATATAGTAAAACTGTAAAAACGAAATCTGCATAAAGGTATGCTATAAACTAAAAATTTTTATTGTGCTGATAGAAGGAATGCCATACAATTATATCCGTTATGACTAAAACATGTGTAAAATGGAATTTGTCCTAGTCCCTTGCGATAAACTTGATTAGTTTTCCAAAATTTTGGCAACAGTTTCACATGTCGATCTTATATACAGCGGATGTGAATACATTTTGTAATCAGGCAGGGAAAGGGTTTTCGGACACCCTGTATATTGTCTGAATAAAAATTTTGATAAGTGAAGTTCAAGAAAAGCTTTAGTTTCAATCGAATTTTTTATATAAGAAAATCTGTTAAGACAAAATCGCAAAACATTGGATAAAATTCAGTTTTAGGCAGGTTTTTGTATTAGCAGATACATTCACACGGGGACCAGTAAAAACTTCTTTTAAAGACAGAATTCTGCTTTCACAGGTTATATTGTATATTTTATAAATAAAAAAAACTGCCAAATGTAAAAAATTATTTATACAAAAATTTTCGTTCCTTTGTAATTTTGCGCCCTTATGCTTATCGCGCCCGGAGCAATGAGCTCCAACTGCTCCACGGTAGCTACGCCCCTGTTCGTAAACAAAATTTTATGTGGTTCCACGTCAAAATTATCAAAAATCAAGTAGGTAATTATATCTAATTTGGAACAGCTTTCTTTAACAGTCAGCCAAAAAGGGGTGCAAATGCAAAGTGAAAGATAATTCTGCCGTATCATACCGCCACACAGGAAAATGTATCATTTAGAATATTTTAAAACAAACATTCTAGAATAAGTGTGCACATGTTATAAAATAACATCAGAAGTACAAAAGATGATTCTCTCTCTCCTCCCTCTCCTAGAAAGCCAAAAGAGCGGCTATGATTGCCAGTAAAAAGGCATTTTCCAGAGTTTATCGCATGGTTACCAGAAATAAAAGTGTAACGCCAAATTTGGCGAGATATTTTTGCACATATATTTTGCAGACCACCGCAGCATCTATACCTACTTCTGAATCCTTAACTAAGTTACTGAGATGAATCTTGTAATTGCTTATTTTGTAGCAAAAAATCCTAGAATAACTTCAGAAATGTATCTAATTAATTATGTTCAGGACATTCTATAGTAACTTATTCTTTTGACACCATTGATAACTGTTATTGATGTGAATTCAGTGTTCAATGATTCTGTTGCAGAAAATATTGGAATAAATGCAGCAGTACCTAAAGCATTATGCCAAGCCTATCCTGTAGTAGAGACCAATTTTTCTGACACCATAGATAACTCGGTTATTAATAATGAAAAAAAGTCTTGAAAACATTAGCTTGTGGCTGCAAAGTCTACATGATCAGCAACAGAAGTTTGTGGAAGAAGTGCCTGTTTGTACGACTTTTATTAAAGTTATGTTGAACAATCAAAATCAGCATAATTTGTAAAAGAATGGATGAATTTAGCCAGGTCCTCAATGTCCCTGATCCCTTTTTGTCTATGATGGAGGGGGAGAAGGCATATAACTTTGTGTATACTGTGAATTATATTTAATAAATTATTTTTATTTTAGAAAAGATGAATTTTTTTTAACTAATGTTCTTTGTATATTTTTAGGATTTGAATGCTAAAGTACTTAGCCCCAAAGTCTCTCTTTCTCAGTATGTCTCAAAAATCAATATCTGCATATTTTAAAAAAGAACCTCAAGGAACAAAACGGAAGCCAGAAGATTGTGATTATGAAGTAAGATATTGTTTTAAATTTGTGCAAATGAAATTTTTAATTATTCTAAAAAGCATTTATAAAATTATTGAAAACATAAATACAAACATAAGTACAGATCAGTATTTCTAAATGATTTTACCTCATGACACATTTAAAAACTCTGATTAAACTTTCATGGCACACTAAATTTATGATAATGACAAACCATGAGAGAAAGATATTTTATTTTTTATTTACTAACTCAAAACAAAATGCTATATCAGAGGCCAAAAAAAAAATTATTTGTGATAAAAGGAATGTTAAAATTCCTATAAATTTATTTTACATCTGTTTAATGAAATCTGTGGTGGATCCAAGTGAGGATAATATCCTTCACTTAGATACCATACAGTGGCATAGACAGTAGTGGTGTACCGAGTACTCAGTCAAGTACAGAGTAGATACCGAGTACCGGTGTTTTGCATGTTAAGAAAGAATAGCTGTTGGGAACATGAACTGTGCATAACGGTAACACTGTGTGTTTATATTCATAAACATGCATCTTCAGTATATAATCATTTTTTAAAAACATAATTTCAATGTTTGAAATTTTATTTATTGTGCACCTTTTAACGACAATTATTTTAAATTAAAATTTTTTAAAACTGTAGCATTATTTAAAATATACATATAAAAAAAGAATTGAAAAATAAAAGTTCAGTTAACCAATAGATATGCAATTAAAAGTGATTCTTTAACCATTACTCATTTTGATACATGAAATCTATCAAAATTTGTTATTGCTTGCTGTAAAAATTAGTTGAATAATGCAGAATGTTTCATATTTCCTGAAAGTACCTTACTTTCTTTAGATTGAAAAAAATTTGGTCATTTCGTGTCATAGTGGCCTCTGAGGATGAATCGCCAAGTAGAGTCCTGTACGGGTCGGATGTTACCTGATCGGAACCCGCAAATTCCATTTGAAGTCAACCTGCAACCCGACCTAAACCTGATAACAAAAACTTTCTGGACCCGAACCCACAATACTGCAACCCGACCTGCACCCGCAATGAAAGATCAATAAATCATGTTTTATTGCTATACTGAAAAGTATTGTATAATTATATCTCTAATACCAATTTTATATAGAAAAATGGACAAATCTATATTCTTTAATATTCAAATATAGTGAAACCTTGGAATAGCAGACACCTCAAGATCATTGAATAGAGCCCTGCAGTGGGTCGGTTGCTTTTATTTATTTTTTCGGGTCAGGATGACTTATTTTCTTTCTGCGAGTCAGGTTCAACCTTGAATAATTCTTCCGGCTCATATTTGGGTTTTAACATGTCCGATTGTTGGGATTTACACAGAAAGTTTAAACAGAACTATGAAAATAAATTTGTATGTGAATAAGTTAGGGGTCTGAAAAAACTACTTTCTTTTAGTAACAAACTATAACTACTTTATCAAAAATGTAGTTAACTACAACTACAACTACTTGTTTTAAAAAGTAGCAGCTACAAACTTATTTTCAAAAGTAGTCACTATTTTGCTACTTTTAGATTTTGTCGAAAGATTCAATCTACACTTTAAATTGAGGACAAGAAATTATAATTCTGCACGGGTTGGGTAGTATATCCGACCCGAACTTGAAAATTTTGCTTAAAGTCAACTCGAAACCGACGCGAACTCCAAAATATTTATACCTGAAACTGAAGGAACAAAAATTAATCCAAAATTCAATACAATTATGAAAAAGTAGTCCACAAAGAAGATACCCGGTAATAAAACATTAGATATAATAATGTGTTAGTATAACCACAAGAAAATTTATTGTTTTCACGAGTTAGCAATTTGTTTTGTTTTATCAGCAAGAATCAATGAAAAAATCTATGACACTGCAACTGAGATTTGTCGCTGACATTCACAAACTGTTGCACAGAACACAATTTGTAAAAAAAAAAAAAAGCGAGTTATGATCAAGTGATTAGATGAATGGCATTTTTTGCTCCTTTCCAAGTAGCATAAAAGGTCGATTTTCAAGTGTCTGTTATGGAGTATATTACATTGTATACATATTTTTAACCTGTAAAAATATTCTGTACATTCTTTTGGAAAAGCGGTTCAACCCGAACCCACAATACCTCAACCCGTAACAAAAAAATATAGTGCCGACCTGAACTGCAGATAGGGTGCGGGTAAAAGCAGGTAACCTGACCCAATGCAGGACTCTATAACCTAGCGACCAAGCTTTATCACCAAATTATAAATTGTATATGGTATTATGATAATATACTATGATGTATATAACATTTTGTGACGTATAATTGCCAAGTTATTAGTCATATATAATGCATATATAACATGATGTATATATGACATATAACATGTAAATAATATGTATATAATTATGTATATGGCACATATATGAGTGTTTGGAGTATATGTATATGCGAATATGTGATGCATAGGATTAGAGAGAAAGTAATGGCCAATAAGCCTAAACTAAGACAACAAAAACTGACAGACTTATTTAAATAAAATCGTAATCGTAAAATGTTCTGTGTATTTTTTATTTTATAAGATTAAATTAAGTCTGATTTTGTTTTTGAACCATTAATGTGTTATTTAGGATTTTTTATAAGTATTATGATTTTTTATGATTATTATTTATAATTTTTGCTTATAATTTTAAGTTGTTATTTCAGGATCTCTAAAATCCGGAAAAGCCATGTCCGGAACGATTCCGGATTTTAGAGACTGTACTGTATAAGCTTTATGATAATCGTGGCAAAATCATACTGCAATCTTTGCATAATTGTAATTTGGGGGCCACTATAACACAAAAGTACCAAAAATGGTATTGGCTTTTAAAGTTTCTTTTTATTTTTTTATAATGTACAGCATACAAAAATGTTATTTTACTAGTGCTCGCAGCAAACAAATTTTTTTCTGAGGCAGTCCGAATTTACATTAATAAAAGAAATTCCCAATCTCCAGAAAATGTAGAATGATGTTAGTGTTTTTGCAATGTAACAAATTTAATTAATTAATTTTTTTAATTACATTTATTGTAACATACATTGTTGGAAATTGTTAATACTGTGTATATTTATTGAATTATTCTTAGCCGAGTGACTATGAATTATTCTCATAGAGTCACAGAAATCAACTTGATTTAAAAAAAATCATAGATTTAAATCAATATTTTTAACATTGATATTTACAAGCTGAATAAGGATCATATTAATCATTTATGTTTAAGTAAATGTCATCATTCATGTCAGATTGAAAATTATCTTTTAATAATGTTAAATAAAACTTTTATAAACTAAAAATACTACTTTTTTATGAAAGTAAATGGAACACTGCAGTTAAAATATTATTTATCTACCCAAAATAAATACTGATAAATGATCTCTCATTTTTAAACTTTTTTTCTTTCCTAGATGATCACTTTATTTTTTGCAAGATAAATAAATGCTAATGCTAAATTTAAATCTATTTAATACAAAAGTATTTAATATAATAGTATTTTCACTGAGAAGTTACTTCCTCTAAAGTAGATTATACATGATTCATAAGTTTGCTTTATATTTAGTTGCTTAGACATGCAATTACAATATCCCATATGTTGATGGTTGATCATATATTTATTCATAATATATGATCATATAATGGACTATTACATGGACTAATTGTAATATAATAAATATTTGGACTGTTTGTCGAACATAGAGTTATAGAATTCTAATTTCATGTTCTTCATAACTGAAAATAATTGAATCCATGTGACTGATCCCTTTCCTTTTTTAGAATTCATTGCTTACTGCAATGGAAAATATAAGATATGTTATTGTACCTTATTTCTAAGCTAAGAAGTCATTTCCACTGTACAGTAAACAGGATTGATTGTTGAAATTGTCAATGGTTGAGGGCTGGATATCATTGACAATTGGTAGCTTCGTATTTTTAGTTATGTGATTACCTTGCATATCTTGTAACTGTTTTGTAATCATTAATCTAGTATAGTGTGAAACACAAGTTGAGACAACATCATCATTTACCAATACTAGGTAGTACTTTTGAATACATTGATACATAAGGAAAATGGCTGGCAGAAAGAAAGATCCAATGTAGCTTTATTTTACAGAAAAAAAATTAGAAAAGTGTGAAAGCAATATGTAAACCATGTAGTATAGAAATAGTGAAGATTGTGGCAAGAAGGAAAAAACATAAAGAAACTCTCTATCTCTGTGATAAAGATGACATTATTGAATCTGAATCAGTTGAAATACACATATATATTTAGCATTCTTTGCTGCATTTATTATGTGATTATATAGTATATATAGGGCCTGATAAATGCAGTTGCCAGACTGCAACTGGTAACCAAGTTTTCTTATCTGCCGACTAAGTTATTTAATCTTGGAAGTTTTTTTTATTTTTGTATGAAAATTGACCTAAGAAATGAGCACAAATAGCATTTTTTCTCTCCCCATCCTTACTCGTGTGCCGCAAGCAGTTATCTTCCTCTTTTCTCGTACTTTTATTAGAAGAACCAACTTTAAAAGACGTTTTCAAACTCATGCACAGAAAGCTCCATGCTTTTCCACTCTAGTCAGCTAGCATGTCACGTGATTAGAATGTGGAGGGTGGGAAAGAAGGTATGTTTCAATACAACAGAAGGAAATATTGTCAATTCAGACTCTGTGGCATCTAAAGTTGGATACAATGCTAAAAAATGGTCATGTTTCAAATCAGATTTTTGTGACCAGAATTAAAACTGATTGCTCTATCACATTCATATTAAGGATTTATAAGTGATTATATTATAAGTAACTCATTTGAAGTGGGGCTATAAAAAATAATTTAAATTTAAAGAATAATTAATTTTAGTTATATTAAAGATTAATATGTATTATTTTAATATTTCTACTTCTCTTAAAATGTTTGATGACTTTATTACCATGGCACTGCACATAGTGCAAAATAGATCAATTCCACCCTGGTTTGAAGAAAAGTGTCTGGGTACTGCTTTGTAAATATCTTTTACTGGCGACTAGAATTTTTTGCTGGTTACCAGATTTTATCAAATTTATAAAGCCCTGATTATATATATTATTGGAGTAATAGATTAATGAAAAATGTAATAACTTAAATTAACTAGAAATTTATGCACACACACATAGGTATATCTGTAACAATTTAATCTAGTAAAATAATATCTTCTTGATAACAAATTCTAGCTTTGCAGAAACTATGCATAGTTGTTTTTTATATGACCTCTTTCAAGCTTTCTCAAGAATACAAATTGCATCTAACAAATCAATTTTAGGTTTTTCTCTATAATTATCTAATACCTTAAGGTGGTTTTCAAATGACCTGCTCAACAATGCAAAAATTTCTGACTCATTTTTAAATGCAAAGGCATAAAATTGGCAGACTTGGCTATTAAAGCAAATTAGAATCAAAATGAATTTTCCATTTTTTGATAAACAAATTACTTATCGAGTTATAAGCAATTTGTATCATGTGATGACACGCTTTTCCATTTGCTTGTGCTGCAGCATAGGAAATTCAGTTCAAAATGCCAACTTTGACAGTATTTTCTGAAAGATCTTCTACCTTTATCAAAAAATGGAAAACTACTTTCGATTACAAGGTTTCTGGATAAGAACAACTGCCAATTTCATGCATTTCTGAACAAAAATGAATTAAAAAATTAAAGTTGCCAATTTGAATTTGAAAACAGCCTTAAGAAAAATCTACCATCTGCAGGCATGTTTCAAAACCAATATTATTTCTTTAACAATCAGTAGTCTAAATATATTTTCTTGATTATTACACTTGAGATTCAAGACCTTATAATAGACTGTATATTTCAGTTTTCAAGAAATAACAAAATCAAAGACTTTTTATTATCCCAGTAAGGAATTGGAAGAATTTTTATGGCTTTAAAATAAATTGTTTTTGGAATTATGTAATTTTACATTCAAGAAATTAATCAGGTACAAAAATTTAAAAGCTTTGAATTAATCCAAAACAGTGAATTTAAAATTCTAATTAGATAATATTTTAAAAAATTGTTTTCAATTCTACATTCAAAGGGAATGGACTCCTATTTGAATTATCCAACTTCAAATTAAACTGTACTTTTTTAAGTATTCTAGTGTGTTGAGCTTTTTTCATTTGATTGAATTCTTATATATCTTTTTAAACATGCTAAAATTTTATTATGTAACATTTTGGTCTTCCAGATATTTGATTCACCAAAAAATTTGAAAAAATCCTAGGAGGAATGTACTGAAAATTGTGACAGTCAAAATACCTTTGAAATCAGAAGTCACATTATTGCTTTGTCTAAATTAAACCCAGCACTTTCTTAGGAATGAACCCCTATTTGAATTATCCAACTTCAAATTTAACAGTACCTGTTTAAGTATTCTAGTGTGTTGAGTTTCTTTCATTTAATTGAATTAATATATTTTTTTTAAAACATGATAAAATTTTATTATATAACATTTTGGTCTTCCAGTTATCTGAATCTTCAAAAAATTTGAAAAAATCCAAGGAGGAATGTACTGAAAATTGTGACACTCAAAATACCTCTGAAATTAGAAGTCACATTATTGCTTTGTCTAAATTAAACCCAGCACTTTCTGCAAATATTGGCCTGACATGGTTTAAAGCACTTTCTAAAGAATTTGATCAAAAGTATTTTCAAGAGGTATGCAAGATGTATATATTTTATTCTAATTTTATTTGAAAGTGTAAATTTTGTTTTTATGTGTTGCTTCCTATTTTAACTGTGATTCTTAAATAAAACTATATTTATTATGCTGCACTGCATGTTATTCTGAAACTGCGAAATGTATCTATTCAATCTAAATCACTATTTTTTTTAAGCAAGATAGCAAAAATATCTTAAAAACTTACTTTGGAATATATTCATTGAAGTGTTCATAGGGTCCTTTAAACTACTTTATCTTTGAAGAGAGATATATGAGGGGTGGGGGGGACACGATGTTTTCTGTATTCACATGTTGAAAAATAAAATAAAATAGAGAGGCTCAGTGAAAAGAAATCTTGCATTAAGCATGCCTAAAAAACTCTAAAGCAGTTAGCCTCTAAAGTAGCATTTTTAGGCATGTTCTTATTTTCTGAGTGTACTAGTTTCTTCTTATTCATGATCAAAGGCAGAAATGCTTATATCAGTGCTTCTTACAAGTGCAGGGTGATTATAACTTATTGCCCTTATTACAACTGGCAATAACGTCTTTATAAACAACAATATGAAGAAAAAATTGAAACACAATATAAATAGAAGCTAAAATGTTTGTTGCTATACTGTATATCTGTTCTACAAGACACCCTTTGGTTGTCGATAAAAGCCAAGTCAATGTTTAATGTGCGATTCTGAAACAACAGCCAATTAAGTAGGACTGACTGTATCTAAATATTTTCTGTTTTAAAAATGTATATTTGTTGCATAAGTTTATTTAAGGAGAAGGAAGGGGATATTCATAATACAAAATTTACTTTATTTTCTGTAAAAATATATTTATAATTTTTCAATTTCAGCTTGGAGAATTTTTGAAAAAAGAACGTTCAAAGTACACTATTTATCCACCTGAAAAGGAAGTTTATTTCTGGACAAACACTGTGAAGATTCATGATGTAAGTATTTATGGCATACAACTCATTTTTTTGTTTGTGCCTGTGAGAGAGGGAGAGTTGATATTTAAGTTAATGTTTTTTCCTTTTTTTTCTTATGTTAAATAAAATGTTATACTGTGTAGTAATTTAACCTACATTAATATTATGTCTAGATGTTAGCTTTAAAAATCTTCAAACATCAGTGCTATTCAGTCTTGAAAATATGTTTACTCAAATTCTTTCTTATTTGTATGTAGATATTAGTAAGTTATTTCAATCAATATTTTGTCATTTGTTTTTAAGCTTCTATTTTCTTAGAATGATCATCTCAGATTATGCTAATATAGTTAAAACCAACCAATCTAAGTATTTGAGGAATTTTTTCTCATAAATTTTAATGAACTTAAACAACTTCCTTTAAACTGGATTATAGAAAATAATGATTGTCTATAAACAGAATTGTGGAACTTGGCAATTCAAGGGGTAGTATGACGGACATACAAAATATTTTTAATAAAAAAAAAATTCTGCTTCCTTTTAATGATGTTATTAATCCTGTAGCTCAAAATCACAATCTTGTATTAACTCTGAATTTGGTATGTTTTTAAATAATCTTAATTGTTTATTTGATACTTGATACTCATAATTTTTTTATTTAATCATGTATTAAATTGATTCTGACTTTCTTATCAACAGGCCTTAGAACTTGATATTATCTAATATCATTCTTACATATCTAGTAGAAACTTAAATGTCAATAAAAATAAATAAATCTTTGAATGAAATAAGTTTGCCTTGCTTAGGTTTTTTTTTAGGACAACTAACTGGAATCTGAAAAAATAAAAAGTGCTGTCAATTTCTGAAGTCTTGTTTTGCTCTGCAATACCTCTGCATATACTTGTTTTACGAAGTTTATATGTTCAATTCTAGACAGTGATGAGACTGCTTGAATATCAACAATATAATCAATTTGTTGACAGATTTCCCAGCACTTTCATGCAATAAAGTTTGATATCCATGCTTTGAATGTTCTTTTTTCCTCCTAGGAACTTAACTGCATACAAACTTTGCAAAGCAGTAAGCAAGTTCTTGATTCATTAAGACTATTTTACCTGTGGACAAATTTCATTTTTACTGTAGAAGTGGATTTTTTTTTTTTTTTTTTTTTTTTTTTTTGGTAATGTTGATACAGTTTTTAATGTGTGAATTTGAACTGGTTTCTTTTAAAGTTTAACATAAAGAAGAAAAACTTCTGTTGGTGTTGAAACATCAATGTCTTTCTTGAAAGTAATCTCCAAATTAAGTAACTATACAAAAGACAAATGCAGCTTTTTCATTAGAAAACTAGATTTATTAAAAAATTTGTTTTGAGAGGGGAGAGGATGTACATGTATTCTGATGTTTTCATATATTTAATCTGAATTTTTGAAAAATTTTTGAGAGCAAAATTAAATTGTTACAGCATTTAATGTTTATTATGTAAAGATCTTTAACATGTAATACAAATGAGCATGTCTGTCAGCTAGATTATGGACAAAGTGGTAATATGCAGAGCTACCAAATTTGTTATGAAAGTATCCCTAGATCCAGATTTTTGCACCTCAAAGTAATTTGGTCTGAATTTCATTTATTTGATGTTCTGTGTAATTTTTATTTTTATTTTCTTCCAACGTCTGATCTAATTTTCTGAAAATAAAAATTATTGTACTGTTAAAAAGAGTAAAAGATTTTCATTCTAATAAAGTTTGTTTTAAATTTAACTTCACTGTTAAAATGACATTCTAATTTTCAGAAATTTTCTATCTATATAAGGATATTTCTATAAATCTTCTATTTATATAAGTTTTATCAAAATATTGAATGTCTCTTTCAGATTTTTCCATTAATTTAAAATAATTATTAAATGCTCTTTCAAAAACAAAATGGTCAAAAGGTGTTAGGTAGTGATGGGCAATTCTGAAAAATTTGATAATCGGTCAACATCGATTAAAAAAATAATCGATTAACAAATTCTAGTATCGATGTTTTAGAATCGATTCTTACACAGATAGCTTAAAAAAAGTAATTCCTAAATTTATCGATTAAATGGCAGGAAATTTGATCATACATCCTGATAATGGGAAATAGCAGATAATAATCGATATTTCTGACGCTCATTTCTTTAGCATAGCAGTATATAATATATTAGCTGCTGTCAAATTTTGTTTCAAGGCAGTTTTTTTGTTTCTTTCCAGGTAAAATTGTTATCTTTTCAGTTTAGAGGTAGGGGGTACTAAGAGTGAATACAGAAAAGAAATAATATTCAAAATATGAACGATACGCATGGGGAAGAAAAACAAAGGGGTTGAGGGCAATGTTGAATTCAGGGGGTGGCTTGGGGGGGGACATTCACCCCCGGATCATTGAAATGTCCCCCCCTGAAAGATTTGAGATTTTAAGATTTTAATGGTTAAAAAGTGCAATTTTGCCCCGGAACTCTACAGTGCCCCCCCCCCGCCCCCCGCCCCCCTGGAGCCACTGAAATCCCTCCCGGAAAAAAGTAACTATATTTTAGCTAGAATTTCTGGTCCGAAATTAATAAAAATTTAGAAAGAAGTAGGACTGATGCCCAAGCCACCAGAAATAAAAGATCCTGAATGTGAGATAAAAATTGAGGGAGGGGGCAGTGTCCCTGCCCCCGAAATCATAAGTTTTTTAATTGTGGTCAGATTTGAACGGGACCTTTTCTGACATTCTTTCCAAGTCATTTGGTTAATAACTAAACATTTGTATTATATCTGCAACTGTTTGTCACCACTATTTAAGAACAGGGGGGGGGGCGCGTTTTGCCCACACGGAGGGCACTTTTCTAAATTTTGCCGATACCCGTCATGTGATATATCGTTCGAAAAATCTGTGACCGCTTAATCATATTATGCATCTCCGGTATCCATCCCCCCACTTTACCACCCCGAAGGGATGTACTTTTCTAAATTTTGCACACACCCCTCATGTGATATATCGTTGGAAAGGTCTGTAACCGCTTAATCATATTATGCATCTCCCGTGTCCATCCCCCCAATTTGCCCCGCAAGGCCGGTACTAATCTAAATTTTGCACACACCCCTCATGTGCTATATCGTTGGAAAAGTCTGTGAACGCTTAATCATATTATGAATCTCCGGTGTAAGGGGGGTACTTTTGGAAATTTTGCACGCACCCCTCATGTGATATATCGCTGGAAAAGTCTGTGAACGTGTAATAACGCTTATTCATATTATGACCAGTATACGGTGCCGACTCGACATCTATAGCCTTAACGATTTCAGTGCCCGAAGTTCGTGTAGAACAGATTGCGCCACCTGGGGGTGAAACGTGGAACCAATGGATATTGCAGACGACTGCTATATGGTGCCGGAGGCATCGGGGACCCGAGCCGGAGGTTCGTTCAGTTAGAGGTTTATACTATTCCATGTACAAATTAAGGGATTATCCGGTGCCGAAGGCAGCGGGAACCCGGGTCGGAGGTTCGTTCGGTTAGAGGTTTACACTATTCGATGTGCGAATTATCGGATTATCCGGTGCCGAAGGCAGCGGGTACCCGATCCGGAGTTTCGTTCGGTTCAAGGTTTATCATATTCGAGGTTTTATAAGATTCGAGGCCACAATGTAAATTAAGGCCCACTAGCCGGCAAAGCCAGTTAGTTCATTAAGTTCTATTTTTCAAGTTCGTCCCATTTCTGCTCCCCCTGCCCCCTCAATCATAACTTTCTTAGTGATGCACAGATTTGAATGGGACCTTTTGTGATATTCTTTCCAAGTCATTTGGTTAATAAATAAACATTGGTATTATATCTGTAACTATTTGTCACCACTATTTATGAACAATAATCAAAATTTTCGGTTTTTCCCCAGTTAAAACAACCTTTTCTTGGATTAGAGCCACATGACTCAGGGATATCGTTAGCTAAGTTGTGTCGCTCAAGTTTATCAAAATGTTTGTAGAATTTAAATTTTAAAAATTTCTCTGTGCTCTTTTAAACTTTTTAACCATTGAAAGTATAAAATCTCAAATCTTCCGGGAGATGGGGCTGAATATCCCGCCTGGGTCACCCTATTGAATTCAACACTCGGAGACAATATTGACAGATAAACTTAACTAACGAGCCTCCTGAGTAAAGTGGCTCTAAACCAATGATAGTGTGTTTTAACTGGGAAAAAACCGAAAATTTTGATTATTGTTCATAAATAGTGGTGACGAACAGTTGCAAATATAATACCAATGTTTATTTATTAACCAAATGACTTGGGAAGAATGTCAGAAAAAGTCCTGTTCAAATCTGTGCATAACTAAGAAAGTTATGATTTTTGGGGGCAGGGGCGAACTTGAAAACTAAAACTTAATAAACTAACTAGCGGGCGTCACCTACTAGTGGGCGCCTAATTTACATCGGGGCCTCGAATCTTGTAAAACCTCGAATATGATAAGCCTCGAACCGAACGAAACTCCGGTTCGGGTCAGCGCTGTCTTTGGAACCGTATACCGGTCGTGCTACGCACGCACCAGATTATTCTGTAATTTTCACATCGAATAGTGTAAACCTCTAACTGAACGAACCTCCGACCCGGGTCCCCACTGCCTTCGGCACCGGATAATTCCTTAATTTGCACACCGAATAGTATAAAACTCTAACTGAACGAGCCTCCAACTTGGGTCCCCGCTGCCCCCGACACCATATAGCAGTCGTGTTGCGCACGCGCTGCCATATCTGTTAGGAAAATTAGAACATGTCCAAGAAATAGTCCCTCATTTCTTAACATTTAGTCTCATCATTCTACCCACCCTTCATAAACTTATAGTTTAATATTTATTTAAAGTTTAATAGTTTCTGAAGTTATCTGTTAAGTATATTTAAATTATATTTTCGTTCTTTTTATATTAAATTAAACGGTAAATTATTTGGCAAAAGCCTTCATAAAATATGTTTCTGTTTCAGTAATTAAACCTTACTTTGTATTCAAAGTTTGTTAAAACAAATATCATTTTTATTCAGGCTTTCATAAAAATATACTTAAAGGCTAAAGAATAAACTTACTTGTTAAATTAATCTGGTTATATTGTTTCTGTCTTAATTGGAAATATTAATTTAATCTTTACTTTAAATCAATCTTTAGTTTTTCGTTTTGCTGTTTACAATACGTGACTTCATAACTCCCGGTAACTTCCCTTGATTGCATCACCCGATACGATACATCGATTCCGATCTACATCATCATAGTTAGCTTGAATACCAAGAGAGGGCGTTGTTATGACGTAATCACGGTAAGTGTCAGGAGGCTAACGCTGGAGCGATGTTTTGCATAATGCAACATTAAAGACGTTCTAGAGAATTCCGGAAGATCGTAATGAGCATGCATGGAGGAGTGACTCGGAAAAGTAGTGAGATATATATGGTTACGTTTGCAGTGAGCGATATCTATCTTCTTCTTTTCGCTCTTTCTTTCATTAGTTGTTGTTCGTCTCTTTTTCGTTACTTTCATTTATCAAGAATGTAATCTGGGATAGTTTAATGCTTTTTGTGCTTCGTGGAAAATAAGGTGTTTAACAAGTGTTAGTCATGATTCATCTTAGTGAAAGTAAATGTTAAGTTTTAGTGAAAGTCAGCAGTTATATTTAAGTAAAAGAAGTAGTGAAAGGTGGTGATGATTTAACATGAAGGCAAATGAATACATTTCTTTATGAACTTAGTGTGAACAGTAAAGTTGAATGCTTTTGGATTTCATCTTTTTGTTAAGTGAAATATTTACAAAATGAATTAACATACTATAATTATTTTGCTGCCATATATGACTTTGAAGTTAAAGTTCCAGATAGCCAAAAATGTTTTTATCATTTTTGTCACGTCATGTTGTCCTTAGTACATTGAATTTGATTTAAGTAATTGTTAAATGTGTGTCATAAGTTTAAGTTTAATTTAAGTTGTAATTGTTTTGTAATTGAGTGTTTAAAAATAAATCCTTGGTTATTTAATATGTTATCTTTATTGTTTGAAACCACTACATATATTTATTTAACTTAGTTGAGTTCATCTTTATTTTATTTATCTGGGGTAATAAAAATCAGCCTTTACGTTTTCACTAAACGCGTGTTAACTTTGATATTTTTCTTTAAACCCCATAGCTATTATTTTCATAATAGTTTATCAATATCCATTAGTTCCACGTTCCACCACAGGTGGTGCAATCTGTTCTACACGAACTTTGGGCACTGAAATCGTTAAGGCTATAGATGTCAAGTCGGCACCGTATACCGGTCATAATATGAATAAGCGTGATTAAATGTTCACAGACCTTTCCAACGATATATCACATGAGGGGCGTGTGCAAAATTCAGAAAAGTACCCCCCTTGTGGGGGGGAAGTGGGGGGATGGACACCTGAGATGCATAATATGATTAAGTGATCACAGACCTTTTCAAGGATATATCACATGACGGCTGTGTACAAAATTCAGAAAATTAACCCCCTTGTGGGGGCAAAGTGGGGAAATGAACACCGGAGATGCATAATATGATTAAGCGGTCACAGACATTTTCAACGATACATCACATGAGGGGTATCATCGAAATTTAGAAAAGTGCCCCTCCTTGGGGAGGCAAAGTGGGGGAATTGACACCTCAGATGCATTATATGATTAAGTGGTCACAGACCTTCCCAACGATATATCACATGAGGGGTGTCGGCAAAATTTAGAAAATTTGGGGGGGGGAATGGGGGCCATGGACCCCAGAGATGCATAACATGAATAAGCATTCACAAGCCTTTCGAACGATATATCATATGAGTGGTTTCGACAAAATTTAGAAAAGTGCCCCTCCCGTGTGGGCAAAACACGCTCCTCCCACCCCATAATTTTCGACGCAGCTTCATTTTTTAAATTTTTTTTATGTGTTATAAAATATCGTAAAGTTTCAAACAGATCGCCTTATTGTATTTCCTAATTGTGTTCGCACCCCTCCCCCTCCCCTCCCGAAAAGTCAAAACGCACCCCTCCCCTCGCTCCCCATAATTTTTTACGCTAGCTAATTCTTAAAATTTATGTTATGCGTTATAAAATATCGTAAACTTTCAAACAAATCGGCTTATTATATTTCCTAATTTTGTTCGCGCCCCTCCTCCCCCCCAACCCGAAATGTGATGCGAATCCCTTACTTATACGAAATTTGAGAGCAACAGCTGCTCATCTCTGCCGCTAAAATAATCAAAGTGAAAGAATAAATACATGGAATTTAGTGCTAGAGAGATCGATCTATAATCTATTAGATTTCCGTTAGGTGCTATTCTTTGATGGTGATAAGATCGATTTGCAGTGACGATTTGAAAGAAAATAAACGAACGATATTTCTAGAGACATCGATAAAAAAATTGATAAAATCGATCTGGCCATAGTATGAATAAAAAAGATCGACATCGATATAAATTTGGTAACATCGATTAAATCGATCTGGCCATAGTATCGATAAAAAAGATTGACATCGATATAAATTTGATAACATCGATTAAATCGATCTGGCCATAGTATCGATTAAATCGATTTAGAAGATCGATGTCGCCCATCACTAGTGTTAGGCTAATTTTTATGAAGGTGACTTTTTCCCAAAACTTAATTTTCATTCCTTTCCTGTTACAGAACTGCAGAAGTCAGTGTCAGATTAAAGGGGAGGTTCTCTCAACGCAGATTGAATATTAGGGCATATTTATGCTTTTACATATAATGCACATACAAGAAAAAGGTTTCCAGCATTGAATTTATTGTAATTTCATCTAAGTACTACATGAATATCATCATATAAAAATGTTGATATTTTAATCAATCTAAATTCCTTTAAAGTTCATTATGTACTGCATGCACAGTAAATCAGTGTAAGAGATTGCACTCTAATAATTATCTGCAACAAAATATTCACACGGATTCTTAAAATATATTAAATTAGTTCAATGCCTAACATCAAATTGATAAAATAAATCAAGATTTCATAAAATTGCATCTGCTTGAGGTCAATTTTTGGCACTAAGTTTTCACTTTCAAAGTTATTTAAAAAATCGAAATTAATTTTTTAAAATTTTTGAAGGTTTTTCCTCCATATTATGTAAAGTCTAGTTTAATTTGCAAAAAAAAGTATGTTGATAGCTTAAATGTTTTATCCTGTGAGGTTGTACCTGAATTCTTTCAAGGAAAACATGTTTAATGTTTTGATCAGCCTTTTTGTCAAACTTTACACTGGTCCGTTAAACTGGTTGTCATGACTTAAATATTGGGTGAAGCAAAAAACTGTTTTGAGGACATATTTTAAACACGTTAAAAGTTTTAAAAATGTAAAAAAAAAATTAAAAATTTTTTTAAATATTTTTGCGACATTTTTCCTTTAAGCACAGGGATCTCCTACCTCTTTTCCTTGGGATCTCCTCCTTGCCAATCTCTGACTTTCAAAATCCGATTTTAACTTACAACAATTTTAATTAAATACTTACATATCAAGTGCTCAAGTAACTCATATTAAGACAAAAAAAAGTCTAAAAAACAGTGCATTGATTGTGAGTCATTTTTAGGGAAATATTTCAGTAATGTGTATAAACAAGTTTCAAGAAAAATATTCATCAGGTAAAATGCTATAAAAATTACAAAGTACACACAGACCTTGATCTGCGTGTTCTATCTTCCATCTAAAAATAGCCTGGAAAGATTTCTTGGACTTCAAAACACATAACTTTGATAAACATTACATTTTGCTTTTTTACCTATAACATCTATTTGGTTATTTTTCTTGTAAAACATAACCTGAATGGGAAATCAGATTTATTTGAATTTCGCAGGCTACAGGAACCTTATAAGTTTTGAGGCCATTAGCTTGTTTTTACTGTCTATTTCGTAATCTAACACTGGCAACAGTTTACCTACCATATGATTGACCACTATTGATATGATGATATGATGTGAATATTAAAGGACAAATATCAAAAACCTATTTCCTTATAGAAGCCAAAGATTGTCTATCTACTTATAATAAAATCTGAAGGCAAGAAAGTGTCTGTAACCATTCTGGGCAGGACGACTGTGGTCTGCGAATCGACCATAGTTAAATGCCATGTTAGGCTTAATGAAAAACCTATGGTAACATATAACAGCTAAATGGTAATATGTTCTACTTGAAATCATGTCTGTTCAGCATATTTTTCTTATAAAACATGTATATCATAACCTATTATAATATTTTAAGTTCTTAATTAAAAATCCAGATTAAACATCAGAACCAAGATATAAACAAACGAACACTGTTGTGAACAATAATGTTTTGGCACCATCTACCGGCTTTAAAAAGTACTTTACTGCAATACAAACCTTTAAATAGTAAAATCTTCATGCTGTTTGTATGAAGTCTTAGGAAAATGGAACACAGATCAACAATTCGTCATTTTTTATGGGAGTTATATACTAGCTTTTTACAAACTTACTATATTTAATTTTTACAAGCATAAAAAATTAAATTTAGAAACAATTATTCGAAACTTTTTTTGTTTATTCATAAGGTAAAATATCCATAGAAACTTTCCAAATTATGTTAATCTTAGATTTTATTATTTTTTTGTCATTTTAAATATTTAGTAAATTTATATGATTTAAAAAAAAACAGTTGACTTTTAAATCAGTGATTTAAAAAAAATCAGTTGATTTAAATCAATGATTTAAAAAAAAATTCAGTTGATTTAAATCATGATTTAATCACCAATTTAACTCATCTGATTAAAATGGTTGACACCTATATTGTTTTGGCACCATCTACCGACTTTAAAATGTACTTTTCTACAATACAAATCATTCAGTAATAAGATCTTCATGCTGTTTGTATGAAGTCTTATGAAAATGAACGCAGATCAGCAATCCGTCATTTTTGACGGGGTTTATATATTAGTTTGCATAATAAAGTCATCAGACATTTTCTACAGCAGATTGAATCAATTAACAATATTTGCATATAGCATACAGGCTTGCTGGCAGGAGTGACTAGAAATGATAAATATATTCATTATAAGCATACACAAACACATATTTGTATAATTATCATTATATGGGGTTTCTTCAAACATATCAAGTATTCTTCAAAAATTAAAAAGTGACAATGCTGATTCAGATGAAGAAAGAACTGTGTGATAACTTTTGAAAGCATAAATATTTGAATTCTTTTTCTGTTATTAAACAGGGTTGCTACACTACCTGGAAAAGTCAGGGAATGTGAAAATTGACCTAACAAGTCAGGAAATTTCAATATTTTGTCCAGAAAGTCTGGGAATTTGATAACATTTTAATAAGTATGATCTTCAAGCCACCAAATATAAGATTTTTTTTTTAACTAAGTTTCTATGGTTCTTAATGGCTAGTTTTCATTATGTATCTCAAATAAGTTGAATTGTATTAAAGTGATGATGAGAGTGAGCCTTATCTTATGCTATTTTTTTTCTTTTTTTAGGTCAAAGTTATTATACTAGGACAAGATCCATATCATGGACCAAATCAAGCTCATGGTAAAAAAAAAAGAAAGAAAAATTAGATTTCTCATCTCATAGTGCTTTATTTTAATTTGTACTTTCTAAGTGCAGTGTTTCAGAATTTTACTCAAAGGCTGAAATTTAATTACTATTTGTTCCAGTTTACTTAACCTAAATATCTAATATTTAATCAACAGAAAAAACTGCTTGAGTGGCAACAGTTCCTAATGCAGTACCTTCAATCAGATTTGCTGAAGGTATATCAAGGCTCATAAATTTTCATTTAGAATTGATAATTCAAAATCTTAAAGCATTACCACTTATAGAAAATATAAACAGACCATTATGGACAGCATGTTCACATAGTTTCATCAGACAATGAGCAAATGAAAACTTCAATAATATATTTATAGTTCATGTTCGATTGTTAGGATTAGCAGAATAAGTATGCATATCTTAACTCCTTTCTCTTATTGGTCAATTTCAATTAGCATGGATCTCATCATTTTCAAGATGAGAGCAAAAATCTTGGCCAACAATAAAAATCCCTGATGGCTCGGCCTACAGGCACAGGTAGATTTTGAAGATGCAGACCGTGGGACATCTTTTTTTTGCGAATTACGGAAGAAATGACCTTTTTGCCATGATGCGGCAGTTGGAACTGCCCACTTCAAAACCTAACTTGTTTGCAGGCAGAGCCGACAGGGATTTGTTTTGCTTTTAATTTTTTTGCTATAAGGGTTGGTCCTATAAAAAAATTGTCAGTATAAAAGTTTTAGATAATATTAAGAGGATTTATAATAAATGTAAACAGATTCGATATCTTGTGAATTGACGAAGTTATGAATTTTTTTCTTCTAAAACCCCCTCTTTTCCCCCCTTGGGGCCATTTTTAATGATATTAAAAACCTGTCATACATAAATTTTCAGCCCTTTTCCTAGAAGTAATAATAACTTTAAACGGATTCGATATGTATCATAATTAAGAAATTATTGATTTCTTTTCTGTTTTCACAAAAATGGAAATGGACCAATGAAAATCTGCATAGATATTCCGGGTTATTCTCATCGCTTTTTTACTAAGGACTTTTTTGAGGAGAAATTCCTTTTTTCTCTAGCCATCCTATGGATTACAAAATCTTACCACCAGATGTGAAATATAACAAGCTTTCAGAAATTCAAAAAATTATCACTGTCGAACAATAAAAACTCAAAAAATTCCTAAAAATCGAGTAAAAAATATTTTATTGAAAAAGTCCTTTTTTGATATTGTTGCCAATTTCTAAATCAGCGCAAAGAATTATGTTTTATCTCAAATAAAAAATGTATTTGCACTAGACTATTAAAAACAATAATGAAAGTTTAAAATAATAATTAAATGATCACGTGTTGAAAGCAGGAAATTAAAAAAAAAAATTATGTCAAGAAAGACTGTTATACGGAGCTCATCACGAAAAACTGTTATACAGAGCTCATCACGAAAGACTGTTATAGGGAAGTAATCAATTATAGTTTAAGATATGCACTTTTTGTAGGAAATTGAAAAACTTTGTTCTATTCTTCAGCATATAAATATTAATTTTTGAAAAACTCATTCATTTTTTCATAAAAATGCATAGTTGCAAACTATTCTTTTTTTTGTTAACACTATTTCCGAATCACAATCCTTACTTTATTTAATCGCAGAATTTTGCGATTAATTAACATTAAAATTAGGCAAAGATTTCTATTCGGGCGGAGTGATAGCTAAAAAGTGAAATAATTGACAGCTAAGTGAATGCAGATAGATTTATTCAAAATTTTTATTTTGCTAAAGAAAAAATCGGCTTTAAATTTTGCAAATGCATATAATGTATGAAATATAAATATGAAGATTGGAGTGACAGTGGAGGGGGGGGTGAGGGGCACGCTACGGTTATTAGTACTGCAGATTATTAGGGCTCCGGTATTTTTTTGTTAGAAATTAAGCCTTGATTGTTCCCATTTTTTCTTGTGACCTGTTAATGTGTCTAGTCCATTTGTTTTGAGCGAACTCTTGCACCATTTCATTCGTACTGACAAAGACAAGCTTATTCACTGTTGAAACCAGTTTGTAGTGGTTTTATACTTTATTGGCGTATAAAACATTGTTTTTTAACTATACATGCTTTTTTAGTTTGTATGTAAATATGTGTGAAAAATAATATAGGGATTCTGTCTCTGTTAAGATTCTATTAAGTAACACTGCAGACTTATAATGAAAGTATATGTTCCATTTTGGTTACATTATACCTGTTCAAATGGCACAATCAATAACTGTGAATGGTTTAAAGCAGGGGTTCTCAAACTTTTAGACCGACGTACCACTAAATCGAAGTTCATACTTCCACGTACCACCAGGTAACAAACGTAAAGTTAATATAGAAAAACATGTCTAAAACAAAATATCTGTCTGGTCGTTTATATTTCATTCAAAGCAGATTTTATTGCATTTAAAAATGAATGATTACATTGCTAAATTGACTGCTTTATAGTAACATTCAAGTCAAAAGTAGTATCATCATTAAATGTTAATAATGCATAGAATATAAAAATACAGTATTTTGGAATAGTAAAAAAACCACAATACTTAATGACATATTGGCACACACTGATTCATATATTGTTGTAGTAGGCTAATGAAAAGGGTGGGCTTGTTTCATCAAGCACAACTTCATCATGTCATCATGTTAAGAAGGTTCATCATGTTAAGAAGTTTTAGTCATAAGTTAGATTCGATGTTTAGTTTATTCCTGTATTTATTTTTCATATAACAAAGGGCGGAAAAGAGCATTCAGAGATATGTTGTGCTAAACACAATCAGATTTTGACCATAGTAGACGGTACTCTGATATTCTCGTCAGCGAAAATTCTGTTACATTCATCCTTTTGAATGTGGACTCCAGTAATCCATCACAGGAGATGAGAGCTGAATAAGTTTACTTCTTTCCTCTCTCGTGAGATACAGTGGCAGGGTGTCTCAAATGAGAAACAAATTTCCAGATCCCGATTAAGGTAATTTAGAGCCCAGAGCCCAGTACCTTTTCGGAGCAAATTTCAAACCAAGATATTAGCTATAAATATTTTGGGAGAGTATACGGTGGTTATCCTTAGATATTATGATATGGTTACCAAGTTAATCAAAATCTTTTTTGGTTATGGGGGAAATAATTGCAAAAAACTGCATTTTTAATAAACTTTTTGCAAACAATTTTATTTATTTTGGGGGCCTCCATCAGTGGTGGGCCTCAGGCCACGGCCTAGTCGGCCTCTGCATTAATCCGAACCTGCGAATTTCTTATCCAAAGCTTAGTTAGCGCATTTAACATAGGCCCAATACAACCGTATTAATTATCTGAATACCTTTAAATGCGACAATAATATCGCTCAGTAGGCAAACACTTGCAAGTTCCTTCATACATTTATGTATATACAACCTCAATACATATGTACAATGCTTTACCTCAAATTCGCACTGCATATGACCACAATTTTTGTTTCATTTAAATAATCTTACTCTCTTGACCATTTTAAATAACTTTACTCTCTTAAAAACTGATTTTCACGAAAGGAGGAATCTATAACACTTTCTGTACAAGAGAAGAAATACATTTCACAATGAATCAATTTATGAATTCTGTTTGAAATAAGACTTTTATTTTAACACCTCCTAGAAGCTCTTCATAGTGCAAAGAGAACAATGGGTTATAAATTACACTTTTAATGTTATTTTGTTTTAATTCCTCCTACTCACACAAGCTTCTCCTACTTCCAAGTATCTAGACTTTACCTTCAGATAATTCAATTTATAAAGCATGTTTAAAAACAGTTCTTCCGCTTGTTAAAAATACTTCATTCATTCATTAATTTTAAAATTAGGTCTTTATTACAAAATTCAACTTTGATCTATATAAATACAATAATTGTGCTTTTAATTCTGGAAAACTGATTGTATCATAAGCGCTGTGTGCGAATTTCAGCAAGTCTACGATAACAAACATTTCTGGTAACAAAAAAAATAGAAAAAGCGTTTACAGATCCTAAATCGCATTCGAAATATTTTTGAAATTTTCCAAGTTAATAAAGACAAACATTCCATAATAATATGCTGCATTTTGTATTTTATTTCACGTACCAGTAACAGACTTCTGTGTACCAGTAACCAGAGCTTCACGTACCAGTACTGGTACGCGTACCATAGTTTGAGAACCCCTGGTTTAAAGGATTTTGCTTACTCAGTTGAAATTCAGATCACTTTACCCAAGAAAGTTCTGAAGCAGCTCTAAACAATGTTATAGAAATTGACTATTATCTAATAATTCCTTTATAAAAGTTTTCCTTTTACTACTATATTATATAATTATTTAGAATTAAATTGTAGTTGCTTTGTGTTAATAAATGTATGAAATTCTCAGCTACTTGATTTTGTTGAATCAGTTTTTTTTTTATCATTCACTCCATTGATTTATTGACTTTTATAAAGCTTTGAAACAGGCTGCTTTCAAATGTGCTAATAATGTAGCTGTTAAGAACTTAATTTATTTTTAATTTATTAATTTTTAATGATATATACCTAAAATTTCCTTACATTCTATCTATGTGTTGTTATGTAAAATTACGTAAATGAAGTTTAACTTGAGATAATTTATTTCAGGATTAGCATTCAGTGTTCGCAAGGGAGTGACATGCCCACCAAGGTATAATGTGAAAAAAAATGAATGAAAGAATTATTTTATTTATTACATATTTGTGTAATAATTTTTGTTTTGTTTTGTTTTCAGCTTGAAGAATATTTATAAGGAGTTGGCTCAGGATATTCCTGGATTTACTGCTCCTTCTCATGGATTCCTGTATGGTTGGGCATCACAAGGTAATTTAGCTTTAGAGATGTAAATTATTAGAGCTATTTTTTCAATGAATATAGTTTTCAATGCTATTTTGACAAATGTTACTTTTTTTTTTTAGTGAAAATACCACATTTATTCTTACAAAGTGTCAATTCTTCAAACTTTCTTTTGAACATGTAAGTGCTGTCATGATTTAGTAACCTTGGTAACATTTATTTCTCATGATAAAAATTTAGGAACTTTGCATTTCAAAATATGTTTATTTAGTGAATTAAAAAACAGCTAAGTTCACACCCTTTCCCATTTCCCAAGCTAATTATCTCCAAGATTTCAAGTCAATAATTATTACTTAAAAACACATTAAAATAGTGTGAAAGATGAAAACTTTTAAGAGGCTCCTTTAGAAACTTTCTAAAAAAAAAATAGATTAAATTATCATATTTTCGCGCATATGAGTTTAAAAGTATAAAATATTCTAAGTATGGCTCTTATGCCAGTGCGGTACATACAGTGATTTTTTTCTTTCATAGGGATGTCTTATAATACTATTTTTTTCCTTTATTTTTTTTCTTACGATGCCATTTTTTCTTCTTTGACCAATTATGACATGCTCTCAAGTTGGTACCAAAACATTAGAAAACGTCTCCCAACTTCGGATGTCCATGAAAGGTTATTTATTTTTGAGCAATCAGTGGGGTGAAAAATGTTGGTCTCGCCTGCTGTCATGTTAAAAATGGTTGTTTTCCGTGCACCCATCAATAAGCACTGTACCCTTGGGATATTAGAACGAATGTAGAGCTGTCATGACCTTTTTCTCTAATGTTGCAAATATTTTGTTTTAGCAGTAAGTTTATCTTCTCATTTACTCAAATATTGTCTACATGAACTATATGTTTGTCCACTTACTCAGACACTTTTTTAAATTTTAGCACCCTTGCTTGTTTACCTTTTTTTTGACACTTTTCTAAGTTTAGTTGTCTCACCATTGCTTCATCGTGCAATAAGTTGTTTTTGCAGGGCATATAGGTGGCACTGGTGTTCCACGGTTATGTGACATCTTACTTTTTATGATGTACACTGCTCCGTGATTTGTCCAGATAACCAACTGTTCCTTTCATGGTTCATATCAAGGCAACACTAGATACTGGGCTTGCTCATCCATTCTCATGACATCAAAAATAGTGATTGGCTGCGACCAGCGATTCGTAAAAAGCGATGCCCCCATCGTTTTGTGCCAATTGCTGTATGTCTTTCTTCATGGCCAGCCACAATTTGTGACGTCCTGATAATGAATGAGCAGTGAATAATGATAATGAATGATAATGAATATCTAGTGTAGCCCTGTTCATATGCAAATGTCTTGGTTCTAGATCAGCCATACTCAACCTATTTTTCTCGCGGGCCGCAAACATATGTTAGTGACATTGTGCAGACCACAATAGACTTATTTAATAATGTAAAAAAGGAGTAATTAAATTAATAAGATAACAAAGCATTGTAACAAAGTTAATATTATTAGTAGGGTCGAAAATTTGTCGAGGAAGAAATGTTACGAAGAATTTTAACAACACTATTTCGAAATAATATATTTTGTGATGGATTTCTATTGCAAACGTTGTCGTAATATTCACGAAGATTACTGTTTGGAAATAGTGGTGTAAAAAGTTTTTGGCGGCATTCTTTTCTTGCGACAAACATTTTTAAAAAATAAAACATTATAAAACTATAATATATAAACTAAATCAAATATATAAAACAAAACCTAACATTGCACGCATTAAATATTTTTATGTATATTAATTAATTTTTTAAAATATGGTTTAATGATTATATGTCTTGGGTGCACATAAAAGGTCGCCGGGCCACATGCGGCAGGCTGAGTATGGCTGTTCTAGATGATTCTACCTGTGTATATATACTCAGTACTTTACAGATTTCAGTAGAGAGAGGAGAAGACAGTGAGAATTTGAATATGTTGCCTCTCCATATTCTGTTCAATGCTGAATGATGTTTTTGTAATGGGAATAATCCAATAATTAGAGAATGTTTAGCTCAAGTTGAGCTCATAGCTTTATTATGTTTTTATACAATTTTTAAAAAACTTTCTGCTTTTTTTATCCAAAATCTACTAAATTTAGTTGGCAGGTATGCTGTGGCCTTTGAAGTAACCCATGTATGTTTATAATAGAATTTCAGTTGGAATGGGTCTGGTGTAGGATCACATCAATTCATAGAGTTATGAATTTCGTTATAATATCTTGTTAAAATTGTATGAGGCTATGACATTTTTCTGTGTTTGTGAACCAATTACTTGCTTAACATGCATTGTAATTCTGATTTGTTTTTCCTTGGGATAGTAATGTTAAAATTTCCCTAATTTGCCATATTATACTTCTTTCCAATTCTCTTTATGCACTTTACCCATTGCATTATAAGGCATGGTTGAAATATCATAAGAAATGTGCCAGTCACCTCCCCCCTCCTTATTTTGAATTGATGCAGATGATCTGAATGTATAATTTTGAATAATAAAATATTCTTACTGTATCTAAGATTTACATGATTTCTTTTTTTTAAAGCCATTATTTGAACATTTATGAAATATTTCTACTGACAAAAGTTACATTGTTTACTGTAGATAGAACTGAAAATTTCACATCATCAAACAACATTACAATCTATTCCCTGAAATTTTCTCAAAATGATGTTATTATTTGCGGCTTTTCATTTTGTTTAACTTTTTTAAAATTGGAAAAATTTATTGTATTTTTAATGTCTATATTTAAAATGTAAAATAGCAAATTCTACAGAAAATTCATTATTTCTTTTTAAATGGGAACATTTGTATATGACTGCACTAGGTCTTCAAAAGTGGTTTCAGTTTTCAATGTTTAGCTATATGCATTAATAAAAAACTACAGTCTGTGGTGCTACAACTCAATGAAGGATCGTTTCCTGCAATGTCAAACTCTACTTTCTTGACCACAAGCCCTGAGGTACTATATATAGTATGTGTTCCAGTCAAGTGGTCAACTTGCCACAGATCTCTCAGTGTTTAGTTCACAAGCTTTGATACTCATTTTATCGACCATGAAGGTATGTAGGGTTGAATGAACCTTATCCAAATCTGGATGTTAGCCATGTTATGTGAGGCACAATGATCACTGAGCTACCAGGAATCCATATACATTACCACTCATCTTAAAATTAGTCATTAAGATAATATTTGTAATTCATAATTTTTCCAGGTGTGCTACTTCTGAATGCAACTTTAACTGTTAGAGCTGGGTGCCCAAATTCACACAAGGATTCAAAGTGGAATCTTTTAACAAATGCTGTCATACAATGGATTGATCAGAATTTACCAAATTCTGTGTTTATGTTGTGGGGGAAGAATGCTCAAGAACAAATGTCACTGATTACCAAAGTAAATCTAATTTTTTTTTTAATTTTCAAACAATTATTGTACATATTTCTTATTTAATAAAATAGAAATAAAATATAATTTTATGTATTTTGCAGGACAAACATTTAATTTTGGTTGCCCCTCATCCATCACCATTCTCTGCTAACAGAGGTTTCTTTGGTTGTCGTCACTTTTCTAAAGCCAATGAGTATTTAAAGAAACATAACAAGAAACCAATTGATTGGAATTATCTTCCTTGAATGAGTTTTAATTTTTGACCATGGTTAAGTTAGTCACCAGGTGGATAATCTCAGGGCCATATTTTGTAAACACTTGTTTCATGTTTAATAAAAGAAATTTAAAAGTTACTAATGAGTTGTAATATTTTATTTAATCTAATTAGCTTGTTAGTATATTACGCTGTTCATATATTCTGTTTTCAATTGGGTTTCTTTATGGTATTAATTATTTTAAAGATCTTACTCCCAAATTATTTATATATAATAATCTATTTTTTATGCTTTTTTCAAATTTCATTAATTATAAAAATATATATGATATTTTAATACAGTTGAACTCTCCAACTGCAGACAAATTTTATTTGGTATTTATATTCAAAATATGAGTTGCATAAAAAAAGTGGGTGTTCTTTATTCTTAGCCAAATAATTGGAACAAAATTAAAAACACACCCAACTTTATAACATGAATGAAGTTTTTCAATTATTAGTAGCCATTGCCTAATGTTGTGTTGCATAATGGTACTGTTTTTAATGCATAAGTGTAATTTCACTGTACATATGTACAGTGAAATTTGTGCAACTTTTCTCTAATCAAGCTAAGTTTTTGATAGCTGTTAAAAATAGCATCTGGAATTTAGCACTTTTTGAATTAATACAAAATATGCAAGTTTCTTTTCTAGGCTAAAATCAAAAGATAAAATAAATAAGTAGTGTTTTTTCTAAAATGATGATTACGATAGTATATGGAACAAAAATGAGTTTCTAATGTTCCACACTTTAAAAAACGTAAAAGTTCCTTTCAGATCAGAAAAACTTTAGTTTTAACTCTTTAACTAAAATATGGTAAAAATAAATATGTAATTACATAGTTCCTTTAGGAGATTGTTAAACTTATCTACTATTATTGCATAAGTAAAAGATGATAAACTACTATAAAAGAAAAATTAATTCAATAAAGTAAAAGTTTTTCAAAATATTTGATGTAGCACTTATGATGAAAATAAAGTTAACTGGAATACCAAATGGAAAAATTAATTTGAAGACAAACTGTTCATCACTACCATTGAAGAAAACATGTATAGTTTCAATTACAAGTTCTACTAAGTTATCAGTTCCTTTAGCTTTGTAATCCTAATAATTAGTAAAAGTAGAAATGAACACTATGATAAAATAACATTCACTTTACAAGCCATAACAAAAGCAATCATTTGAACAAATCTTACTCGATGCAGTAAAGTATCATATCTGTTGCGACAATGGGTAAACATCTTCCATTCTAGAATCACCTATGGAAATGTGCATACATGACTTATGTTTATGAAACAAACCAAAGTAGCATGATGGCTGAGGTACACCATCTAGTTGCCTACCAAAACACCACACGGTATGATGATAAAACTTTGACTGTGTGCTGTTCAAGAAAATAAGTTTCCAAGACTGAACAATGTTTAAAAATAAACATGAACAGCATGAAGCTAAAATCAGAAATATTCCAGATGCAAGTTAAAAGAGGATAAAGCATGCTTGTAATTAAATATAACCATAGGCAAAATGATAAGGTAATCTAACAGGGTTGTTATTTCCTAACATAGATAGATATTTAAAATTGCATCCTGTACAATCACAGTGTAACTATAGAGTACAGAAAAATAAAACAAACATTGCTAATAGTTAGAGGTTTAAAAGGAACCATTGTGTATTAAATAAAATTGTGTGTATATATTTTTTAATAAAATATATCAAAATGTTCAATTTTATTTCTCAGATTAATTTATTTTTATCAATATGTGACTGTATTGTGTGTGTTGCATTTGTTGAATACATTTATGGAAATGTTTATTTATTCCAATTATATACATTTAATTTTATTGAATTAAATATATAATTAGATTTATTTCATATTAAGAATTTACAGCCTTATTAGGTTATTTGCATATATTTATTTTAAACCTCTATTAAAAGCCTTTATTTTCATTTACACTCTTGCACTTAGTTTTATCTTATCTTACAGCTGGGTTGCAGCTTTCATTTTAGCTTGATGCCGGCCATATTAAAATTTTATCCTTCATTCTATCTCAGAAACTTATTTTCTTGAATTGTACATGGTCAGTATTTCATCATCATACTAGGCTAGTTACTAGATAGATAGTACTAGTTTCTCATTAGTGTATGATACTTTTAGTTTTGTTTTCATCACCATCCATCCACTACGCGTACGGAAGGTGATTCCAGATCGGTGAGCTTTTCGCCTTTTCCAGTGTATATCTCATTGATCTAAGTAATAAAAAATATATAAAGTGTTTGAAGAGGCTCCAAAAACGAAGTATTCCTAGGATCTCCAAATTAATAAATAGGTTTCTATCAATAGAAATATGTGCAGTAAAAAATTTCAGACATTATTGTTTCTCATATTGTTCCTTTATTTTGTGCAGAATAACTATTTTAAAGTCCTGATTCGAGAAGCAGTTGGATTTTATTCATTATTTCAATTCATTTTTGTTAGTGTTTTTTTGTTTTTGTTTTAAAGCATATGCTTCTGCGAATGTTTTGAGACATGTGTGGTCAAAAAATGTTGTAGCTAATTTCGGACATAATTCATATTTTTTTCGAATTATTCTGCTTTATTCAAAATTTTAGAACATTTTCGTTGAAGGTTTTAAAACAAAAAGTCCAATACATTCATCTGAAAGTGTAAAACATATATAAAGAAGTAGGAATATTTTGGATGCAAATTGATAAATGTGCAGAAAAATTATAAATACATTTATGATGTCACTGACAATTTTAACTTATGTAAGTTGTGTAATGAATCTAAAAATTTTTAATTTCTTATTCCATTAAAATTCTATACAATAAAATTTATTTGAAACACCAAAAATGTTTAGTCCCCTTAAATCTGTGGGTTCTTGGATGGTGCCTCCCATGCCTTGCGAGTAATAAGGAATCAATCCAAAAATAGAAAAAAATTGATGAAGAAAATATTTTTGTTCGAGATTGTCCCGAGCAATATTAATTTATTTTTAAATAAAAACCCTAGCCAGAAATTACTTTATATTTACTAAGAGGGGGTGCAATTTTATAGATTTTAGCTACAATTTGGCCCTGTAACCTCCCCTCTGGCTACAAACATGATTTCTGTTTACAACACAATTCAATGTGTTTCATAACATAAGACTCAAAACATTATTAAAATTTAAGTCAGACCATCCCCATCAAAAAATTAAATCCTGGATATGCTACTAGAATACATGCTAAAATATTATAAAAAAGGGATATCTTGATTAAGAAATTAATAGAGGTCATTATCAAATCCAACTACATCACAATCAATATTTTCAATCTAAATAGTAAGAAATGATTACGAATTTTGAAATTTCTTTATACAAATTTCATTTGGCTTAATAAGAAATCAGAAGATGGGAGGGAGGGAGAGATCATGTCCAATTTGTTTAATTAATTTTCTTCCAGTTTCATTCAGTGGATCTATGAAAGATTAGTTATATGTTTAGCTAATATTTAACTTTACTCAATAAAATATAGCAGCCCCTAATCATGTAACATTTTTAGATATATCGCTCTTTTCTTATCACAAAAAAAATCAAATATTGGACTTTTGTCACATTTTTTTAAATAACATTATAAATATATTAATGTCATGTAAATATTTCTTTTATGTTAATTTTACTAATAATAATTATGTATTATTCTAGAATCTACACCCATTCTTATTCTTAAATAGTTTGAAGGTGAAATGTGAAAATGAAACTATAATCATAGTAATTGTTATTAATGCCATATCAGAAAATAATTATTTTAGGTAAAATATTTAATATACTAAATTTTAGCAAGTTATGATTATAAAATTAATGAGACATTGGAGATTTTAGGGTGGCTGGGCCCCTTTCCTCCTCGATATATGAGATAAAAAGTTTTTACAGAAAATAAACTGTTCTACCATTAGAATGAAATTTCCTGGAGCTCCTTAATAATACTAAAATCAAAGAAATTAAACTGCTCGTTAAAAGTTTCAAATGTTACATGAAATAAGTTATAAAAATACATCTTATAGAAATGAAATTAAGAAACCTTATCAGAAAATTGATACGTAAAATGTAGTATTATGGATTCCCCCCAGTCCCTAGCAATTCCATTTTTACAGGTTGTAGTGTATAATCAATATTTATAGAGCTTCTTTCAAACCAAAGTTGTTTTTGTAAGAGAGAAATTATCAATCATGACAGAAAAAAGTAGTCTTTGGGAAACTGAATACGACTTTAAAAATTTTTTCTTCATTTGAATAGGGAGGGCTCAAGTCCCATGAGCCACAATTTTATCTATGCCTGTAAGGCCCATTTAAATTTTCTCTAACATTTCCTTCATGTATATTTAATACAAATTTAGATTATTAAATTATAGATGGAAGTAAAACTTCTTATTTCTCCTTAAAATGGTCAATTAATGATTAATCCTTATATGAAGAAATTATATTTACTTCTATAAGTGCTCCATTTCAGTGAATATACTATCACTTTTTTAATGAATGGGTTAAAAATAAAGATATCAATATGTATAAATATATAAATAAATTAGGTGTTTAATATGAATATATATATATATTATTTCAATGGTTTACTATTCCAGAATGTTTAGTTTCCAAACAATTTCATTTTAAAATTCTTAAATTACAATTATCTCTAATTGTCAGAAATACCTGTTATTACATAAGTAGAATTTAAAAGAAGAAATAACAAAAAATATAGTACACTAAATAAAAATTAAGAAAAGTAAAGGAAAACAATTCTGTAATCATTGCTTTAGGATGAGTGTTAAATTCCCACATTTTTCTCTTAGAAGGTATTTTGAAGCTCTGGAGGAAGGGGTGGATCGTATGGAGTTCTGAGGGTGGGAGAAATGTGCACGTTTAGACTATAACCAAACACAAAGTTTTAAATCTTCTGTGAGAACATTTTGGAACAACATGGGTGGGAAAGGGATGGGTTCCCATGCCACCCCTGAATTCATTCCAATGTATTATGAAAAATAACATAAATTAGCTTCACTAAAATTTAAACAGACTCAATATCTTATTAAGGACTTTTTATATGCATATCTTTAAACAAGGTTGTAAAAATATCATAATTGAAAAATAATTTAAAAATTTGTATTTTAAAGAAAAATAAAATCAGATTATTTTGATTTTATTTGGATTTTTATAATTTCTTCCTTACATTAAATACTGAATGGCTATAAACCATTTAAAAAGACTCTGAATTTTAAAATTAAAAATAATTTTATTAAAATACAGATTTGATGACTCATTTAAATCATTCACACTCAATCCAAACACCCTAAAAACCCATTCCGCAAAAAAAAAAAAAAAAATGTGTAATTTGCTGACAAAAGAGATATTTACATTTTTACATTTACTATCAGCAGAAATCTGTCAAAAACAGGCCATGGAGATTGCAATATTCTTGAATGAAACTGTGAATGTCTCTCAATATTTTTTAGAAGAAATTTTATACATTCATATAATATATTAATTGATATAAATAAACTTCAAAAGATCAAAATATTTAAAAAAATCACATTTTTTAAGAATTAAATTTATTTGTTTACATCCAAATATACATTATGAACTTGGACATAGGAAGGTAAATGATACTTGAGAGAAGGGGAGGAATTGAAACCGCCCCCCTTTAAAATGTCAAATGGTAAATGTTAATCCAATACACTTAAAGTTCCATGTGAGGAATAAAATTCTATTAAGAAATACACTTTAAATCTTACACCTGCTGGGAAGACCGAGCTATGCTCTGTTAAAATTAACTTTGTGTTCAACACGATAACAATAAATTTTCTGTACAACATATAACAATAAGTTCTCTATAACAACAATACAACCATGAACCTCTATAGAAGGACTTCTAACGCAATAGTGATAACATCGTGTCGAGACTTCAGCACTAAATGGCAGCTGCACAGCTACGCGTACGGTTCTGCGCAGCTGGCCAGAATCCGTGCTGCAGCAGTACCTATAGCTGTCACTGTCAGTGTCAAACGGTGAAGCAGACGAATTTATTGACGTATGCATGATCCATCTTACCACATCCGCCACCTGTTTGAGACTTTTTTCGAGGAACGATTTCCTTCTTGGAAAGGCTATTTCGTTAGAAGTTCTGATATAGAGGTTCATGAATATAACAATAAAAGTTCTGTGTACAATTATTGGTTGAATACTGTTTTTAAGAAAGTTCTATGGACTCTGTTTGGTTGAATCATGTATCTCGGCTCTTATTGAGAATTTCTAGAAAATTCCTTTAGATTGTAAAAATCAATTTTTTTGTCAAATGTCATCAAAATTTCGCAAACATGGCGACAATCTTTCATTTGGCACAAAACATGTGTTTTAGCATTGTTAATCTTGAAAGTGAATTTTCCTAGCAAATCTGGTAAAATGTTGTTGCAAAATTTCTAGAGATGGGCAGCATTTAACGTATTAGGATAAATAACAATGTTGCATTATCTGCAAGTTTTTTTTTTTTTTTTTTTTTTTTTTTTAAGGCTGAAAAAATAGTATTTTATATATTTTCAAATTGTACTAAAAATAAAATTTACAAAATTTGTTTTCAATTTCAATTAAGCTTTTTTTTAATAAAAAAGTCCTATTTTAAATGCTTATGAAAGTGTCAAACCGAAAAAAAAACAAAGCCAAATGAAATCACAACCAACAAATGAAACCACAGTACAAAATCTTTCCTTTCAAATCTTTAAAGGAAAGAGAAATCATTATAGACCTTATTGGTTAAGAAACTTGGCTTACGTGCAACCAATCAGAATCAGCTTTGCTTTTTTATTTTCGTCATCCGTCATAATGTAACCTATGCAGCTCTTAGAATTACCAGCAACCATAAATAACTCAACACTTATTTTATTTCAAATAATAGTTATTTTTTATTTTAATAATATAACTGCTTCCATTCAGTACGAATAAAAAAATCATTTTAAATGCTTACAGTGGTGTAACTTAAAAAGATGTAAATTGTTGTGTTGATGCATAGTTTCATGAAATCATTTGTATCTGTAGGGTTTTTTTGGAATGAAAAGTGAAAAATGTTCTTTAGTGAGGATTGAAAAGGTGACTTTTAATTTCGATTGTGTTGCATTTTGGTAGTATTAGAGAGCAGACATCTTTGGCCGGCGTTGCTGGATGGTGGTTTCTTTGAAATTTGAATGTTTATAAGGAATGTTGCTATATACTCATATAGTATGAGGGTTTATTCTGATGCTTTTTTTAGGGGGGGACTTATGTGTTTCTATTTATTTATTTATTACTTTGTCATTACTGCGTTTTTAGAAAATGAGAACTGGAAAACTTTTTTTTGTGTGATTTTATTTTATTTTAAAAAATGAAAGAAAGAAAATAGCATTGCATAAGTTGTGCAGTATGTGGCAAATTAACTTAATTTTAATACAATTGTGATTATTTTGAAAATCATATTGAAAATTTGTTAGGATGAATTGAATTTGATAAAAGTAATATTTGTAGTATTTGCTTTGGATATGCATTGACAGATACAACTGCAATGAGTCAGGGAGCAAGTTTAATTTTTTACAAATCATGTTGTTAATTTTTTTTCTTATACAGGGCTTATATATGTCTTTTCTTATTGTGTACCAACAGCTAATTTCTAAACCATTAGTTTTAGAAATATTTTTAATGAATCTAAACTTTCTATAATCTGACATATTTACAAAGTCATTTGTAAATATGCAAAACCTATGCAAATATGTAACCTATGCAAAAAAATTAGCAGATTTATTCAAAAACTTAACAGGACATAATTAAATTTAGTATTTCAAACAGGTATTAAATCATGGTATTACAAAAAAGTGGTCATCAGTTATCAACAATTTTATGCATGGAGATGTATTGTATAGCTTTGTATGAAAATAAAATATGTTGTCCAAATCATTGTTACATGATAAAAATACTTTAAAATTTGTTGCATGCAGGAATGAAATATCCTTTTTACTTCTTTGGAAATTTAAATGTACAGTGGCAATAATGTAAAATTTAGCTGTTTTGCATAAATTTTTATCAATCAGATATCAAATAAAATAAGCAACAAGCATGATTTTGGAATACGTACTATAAATTTTAATTAAATAAAACATATAAATGAACACCAATGAAACAAATTTATTTAATACACAATTGACAAATGCCTTAAATTAACATGAAAATGTACATTACTGTTGACTTTTAGAATTTCTGATATACATATATTGCCAACAACAAAAGAAGGATCATGAACACATTTGAACATATCTTCATTAACATAGACATTTTGCAAAGACTGGCATGACCAAACGACGGAGACAATGTCAGGCCAAGTTACTTCCCAACAATTTGAAAGGCAGATTGTTTTCAGCTTAGAAAATACTGGATTGCTAAAATCTAAATTATTAACTTCCAAACGTGTGCAACACAAATGCAATTCTTGTAAATTAAATGCATGATTCCATATTGCTTGAAATATCCTTGATCCAAATTTTGTGCTTCCCAGATCTAATACATGTAACTGATTCAAAAAAGAAGGATCATCTACAAACCAGGAATTATCTACAATCATATTAACAAATCTTAAGCGTTTCAAATGGGGCATTCTTGAAAATGGGGGTTTATTGATACGTCCAGCATTGCAGTCAAACAGTTCTAAAATCTCAATTTCAGAAATATCAACACATTCATCTCTTGCAGGACGTTTAGAAAATTCACAAATACGAAATAACAATATTCGGACATTTTTTAAAAGCTGAGTACATAAATTTATGATTGATGGAAGAGTATCAGATAATTTAGTATTACAGAATTCTAGCATTTGAAGATGAGGACATTTTTCTTTGAGTTTCACAGAAAATTCTTTAAAACTTAATGGCTCAAATCTATCAAAAAATCCATTAAGTTTTAATGTGAGGCTAGTGACAGAAGGTGGTAACAGGTTGATAAAACATTTTGCTGCAGTACTTTGGAACGGCAAAAAATGAGCAGTTACTTTTTTCCATAACATTGGGTCTTTTGTCAACATATTCCATTTTTGGCACACTCTGTAATAAGAAAATAAAATGTAAAGACAAAAATGCCAACTTCTATATATACTTGATTTAAAAAATGTGAGTTGCAAAATCATTATTTTAAAAGTCAGAAAAATCTGAAATATTTATAGTAGATATATTCATTTTATTAAAATTGTCTACAAAGGATACTTAAAAAAGAATAACTATTTTCACATTATGTACAGGGTGGTTCAAAAGGATGTTTAAATTTTTGATAAAGGAGAGAATGTGTATGTGAGAAACATTTATTTATGGAAACTTTCTTTTTCTATTCTTGAAAACTTGAATTGATCACAAATGAAAATTTCTGTTCACTTCTTACATGCATGAAATTCTCATGCAAAGGGTAACACAAGTAACAAGAAAAAAGTGATTTCTTACGTTCAAATAAACATAAAACATAATTTATTACTAACTAACAACAACATTTTAATAATAGTGATGTCTAAAAATCTACTGCAGACACTCTTTCACATTTCTGAATAATGCATTACTTTTGAAGGAAAATACAAAACATTCAATTTTTAAAAGGTCTGAATATGAACAAAAAATTGTATGCAGTGCAGGTGTGTGGAGGAGGGAGGGAGGAAGAGGCAGAAATCAACATTTTCCTCAAACATTCATACCTTTTATAAGTATTATAAAGTGCCGATTATTCAAAACAGATGAGACCAAGACTAATTTGGTTAACTGTACAGATGATATAAGAGGAGATATATCAAGACTATTTAACATCCTATGAGGCTAATTTGTAGCTCATTGTGTTCATTTACAATGGCTAATTTAAATTACAGGAACAACCAATTTTTGGTTATTTTATATCAATGATTTTTTGAATAAAACTTTTGTACCAGTTTATTTGCTGGAATTTTTGTATAATGAAGAAAGTGGATGACATCTATATATTTCAAACCACTTGAATAGTTAATACATGTATTTGGATGTATTTAAATAACTTTTCATTTCTTTTGATGTTAATTGTCATTAAATTGCCAAAATAATAATTATTGAGTGATCATAAAGAGGCTAGATTTGAACAGATTATCCCAGAAATTTAAACAACTTGTTATAGCTATTACCACAAACTGAAAAATATAATTTCATCTGATAAAAAAAATAGTCCAAAAGTTGTTTTCCCTTTTCTACAAAATCAAAAAGATTTTTTAAGGAAGGGATATGAGAGAAAGATCTTTGGTAATGAATTTTAATACTCTCTCTTGTTTTTTTGACAAGTAATTGTCAAATCTTAATTTAGATTAACATGATTGACAAATAAATTTTTAATTATACTATTTTTTTTACTGTTGATTCAGTTGTGTTAGATTTTCTTGAAGAAGTGGGTGATTTATAAGATTTTCTAAGAAGTTGTTTTTTAGAAGAGAAATTCTTGGGCATATATTTAAGTCATATAAAGACCTGATGCCCATTTGGGAAATTAAATAAACAGATGCATTAATATAATACTAATGGCGAAGAAGATCAAGGTCTTTGATTTTGAATCTTTGTGCAGTAGATTGACTTTACGAATAAATTAGAAAATATCTGCTATGATGCAGAGTAATTAAATAATATATGAAAGAGCAATACGAAAAAAGTAATGATGCTATAGCTTATTACAAATCAAATTCGGTATTGTAGAATTTAGATAATTTAGAAATTTTATTTATGCTTGTATTGCTGTGCTTTTTTTTTTTCAAATTATCATAAAATTAATGCAAACAGAAACAATAAATCTCCAATAGTCAGAAAAATTTTGTTAATATACAGAAATCACATATATTAATCAGAATTAATAGCTGTTGAAAATATTACAGATAAAAGTGCAATAAACTCAAATTTTCAAATGTTTACATTTAAAAAAGAAGTTTGATTATGAGACTGTTGATAAGATTTTTGTAACATACTTAAAAACTTGGAAAATTATTAAACTACCTTATTATATTAAATTATCTCCAGCTTTATCTACAATCAGATCATTATAAATCTCTAATTTGTATTCAAAACTTGGATGATGGCAAATGACTCAAGTTTAAAACATTGACAAATGGAATAGAAATATTTAAGATGCTTACCTATTATGTTTACAAAAAAAATTAATTGATTCTGATGAAATGCAAGTAATATTGCTGAAACTCCTCGCTAATGTAAATGCCACAGCAAGATTGATGGATGATAAATCTTTTCAATGATTCATTCAAAAATCTACAAAAATGAATATCTTGAAAAGGAATGCCCTCCCATCCACCCCAAATAAATAAAACTCTGATAGGAATAAAAGAACTGGTTAACTTTATGATGTCTGTCTATGATTCTTTGTCAGTGTTTAGGGAAGGGACCAGGTTTAACAAACTATACCATAATCAAATATGATCGATGATGCAACTCCAGGCATTGGCAATTTTCTACTGACGAAAATTATTTTTCTCTCTCTATCTATCTATATATACAGGGTTATTCTAAATGATAGACCCATTTTCAAAAAATTGTATTCATTAAATCCAAAATGAACAATCTTTATACCAATTAAAAGAGGAAGTTTCAAAGTTTTTTTAAAAGATATTATAAATGTTCAATGCGTCCACCGTTTGCTGCATGGCAAATATCTACGCAATAGCCAAACTTGTCCCATGCACGAGAAAGCGTATCTGCTGTTACTGAGTGCATGGCATTCAAAGTGGTGATGGTTCCAGAGGCGGCCAGTAGAGGTCACGCGGCAATATGCAGCGATTTCGTTTCACTGTCAGTTGTGAGTGAGATGGCTACTGTGGAGCACAAGGTTTTCTGCGTTCTTGAGTTCGCAAGAAGTGAGCAAACGGTGGACACATTGAACATTTATAATGTCTTAAAAAAAACTTTGAAACTTCCTCTTTTCATTGGTATAAAGATTGTTCATTTTGGATTTGTACTTTAATAAATACAATTTTTTGATAATGGGTCCATCATTTAGAATAACCCTGTACATATATATATATAGTACAGGACCCATTAAACAGAAACTTTGGGACCAAAGGCTTTCTGGATTTTAGAATTTTCCAGATTTCAGGTCCTTGCAAAATATGAAATAACCCCCCTCCCAAATTTTACAATTTTTTTAATCTTGACAAAATTTGATTTTTTCTGTGATTTTTCGATAAAATTTAGTTCCGAGAGGAAATCATGATCTGTATGGCAAGAAGGTACTGCCATCTAGTGGCAAGGATAGTAGTAGTGGCAAGGATAGTAGTATCTTTTCCTCACAAAAGATACATAATATAATCAATATTTAAATACAGTTACTGGAGTAAATCAACTTGACTTTCTGAACACTTTACAGAATATAGTGAGTTCATATAAATAGTAACATAACAATAAATAAAAACTTAGATCCTAATTTTACAATAGTGAGATTTGGGAACCTGAAAACATGAGGAAATTTTAATATACATGCATACATACACACATATATATATATAGTAGAATCACTGTAGAAAGTTTAATTAAATTCAGAGCACCTCAAATATAAAAAAAAAGTACACCAATATTTCCATAGTTGGTTTTTCATCATGTTTATATTACTTTACTTACACTGTATGTGTACAAAAAGCAAAAATGTGATCTACAACTTATGTTTTCAGAAGTCATAAAAACAGAGCTATATAATGGACGAGCGATATAACTAGTTTCTACTCTTGTGTATAAGATACTTATGCACAGCATAATCATACCATTGCATAAATTTTATTTAGTATTCTTACAACAATTAATGCATTAGAATATAAAATTACCATTGACATGTATTTACAAATAAATTTGTTCAATTAATGCTCCAATAGGCTATTAATATATTAATTGTATTTAGTTCTGTTGAGAGTTTATCTTATTGAGTTGTATATACTAATTAATTTTTCAGCAGAGCTGAAAATAATTGGTAAAGCACTTGGTGCGCTACACCAAGGAATCCGGCATCGAACCCCGGTCTGGACATTTTTTCACTCTAATGGTTGTACGCTGTTAGTAAAGTGATAATTCACATCCTTTGTAATTCTTATTGAATTTTATAATCTAGAAAATTACGGAAAAACAACTTTAAATGAAAACAATAAATAAATCTGTAAATAAAGCAATTCCAAATAAGAAACCTGGCATTAAAACATAAGACGTAATAACAAGTAAATGGACAGTGTTGACAGCAAGTTAATGAATTCGTTTGGTAGGTTAGTATGATTGATTTTAACAAGTGTAAATGGGAAAAACCTATGACTGCATGTGATAAGTTGTTTTACACAGCAGCTGAGATTTGCAAATTGTTGAGCAGAACAAATTTTGCCAAAAGAAGCAAATAACAACCACATAATTTCCAGACTAGTTCTTGTTTTCCCCTGAAGTAGCACCAATTCCCACTACAAAGTATTGATTTTTCTAATGTTCTACTTGCTACACTATATTGTTGAAAATGTAGCATTCTACACAACAAACTACTATAAAAAAAAGTAATGACTATTGTAGTTCTGCTACTTGTAGCATGCTACTTTTGACCCCTGGTTAGTAGCACACAATAACGTTATGCACATTGATATTTTATAATAATTAAGTAAACCTATATTAAATATTGCTGATATTTACATTTAATAAAAATATTAATAACTGGATTTAATATTAAATGGTTCATACTGGCTAAAATTATTAATTAATAAACAATTAACTCTTAAATTAGAAACAGTGTACATTTTTAGGTTTTTAATTAATAAAATTATAAATTGTATAGTTACAGAAATAATATAAACTAAATAAAAAATATTATTAGTTAGTATCACAAATAATAAAACAAACATCATCTCGGCTTTTTTTTTAATCTGTACTTAAAAATACTGTTAATAACATAAATGTAAATTTGCACACATATATTTGCATGGTAACTAAAAAATTATGAAAACGGGTTACTCTGAATGATTCATACACACATACAAGTAAATATAAGAATGTCCACTTATATCTGAAATCCTCAAAATGTTAAAAAACAGCATTGTCACTCAGTGGTGGAATAATAGCATTCAGTGTTTCAATTTAAAAAAAAAAAAGAACAATTTTGTTGCCTTTTCAACCCTTAACAGATTTCTTTATTTAGTGTGTATAAGTTCAAAAGTTTTAAAATAAACCATTCAACTTCTACTGAAGAAGCTCTTGCTGCACACAAATTAGGTTTTTTTTTTTATCATATATTCTTTTACAATAGATGTTGGGGAGATGTTATGAACCTTTCATTCCTATTTAGCTCCAATTCGCAAATATTTATTTTCAAAAGTAGAATGAGAAAATAAGAGATTGGCTACTTATTCTGTTACTTGCAGAAAATTATTATCCTTGTTACACTTTTTTTATATACAGTTAATACTTCAAAGAAATTTATGACATTGTTAATTACATTAGATTTAATTAAACATGATTTTCGAATGAAATGCTTTAAATGTTACATTAAAAACTTGCTTTTTGAAAATTTACTCTACTTAATTTCTTACTAATTTAAACAATTAAGCTTATAAGCAATTATTTAAAGCTTTTTACTTTATTCATTACGTAAAACATCTATAAAAACTTTCCAAATTATGTTCATCTTGGATATTAATACTTTTTTACATCATTTAAAAAATTTAGAAAATTTTATTTTAATCAATGATTTAAATAATCTGATTAAAGTCGTTGACTCCCTATCGAAACATTTTGAAAATCTATCAAGGAAAAAAATTGTATAATTTGCTGACAAGAGATATTTATATTTACTGTGACATCTGTCAAGAACAGACTACCCAAGATTGTGATTTTCTGGAGTTAAAACTATTCTTAAACAATTTCAGAAATAATAAAAACTGCAAAAAAAAAAAAAAAAATAATTTCATTATTCAGTACCACAAATAATAAAACAAAGAAAGGTCATGACAACTTTTTTTGCACAAATAATTAATTTCATTAGTCAGTAGCACAAATAATAAAAGAAACAAAGATCATGGCAACTTCTTTTGCATCTGTATTTAGTAAAATTACTGTTTATCACAGAAATCTAAATTACACATGTGTTTGCATGCTAATCCAAAATATGAAAATGAGTTGCACTGATTAATGCATACACATATACAAAGTAAATATAAGAATTACCTTTTATATCTGAAATCCTCAAAGTATTAAATAGCAGCATTTTATCATCCAGTGGGGAATTCAGTGCTTCAAATTACAAAAATAAAAATTTTGTTGTCTTTTCAATCTCAAACAGATATCTTTATCTAGAGTGTGAAAATCCAAAAGTAAAAGAAAAAAAAAATACAACCTTTACTGAAGAAGTTCTTACTGTGTACAAATTACTTATTTTTCTAGGGCTCCTGTTGGATATCCTACTTTAAAAAAAATATCAGATTTTCTGTAATAAATTACCCTTTTGCTGCATCCAAAACTTTTTCTTTTAACTGTAAAAATATATCGTGCAAACTTAATTTGGAATAACGTTGTTTGATTAGTGACGAAGATTAAGGAATTTTTACAGCACTGTAATGCAAAGAGGACTACATGTAGAAAGAACTTTTGGCTATGAAAATGACATTAAGATGATTTAACATAGTTTCAAATTAATTATAAATAACAGGGCAGATTTTGTCTTCTCATGAAAATACACTGCTCAAAACAATTAAAGGATATTTGAAGTTTTATATAAAATAAAGATATAAACGAAATTTTTTTTGCCGAAAATAGAAGAAGAGAATCACAAATGCAAATTTTTCTGGTTTTCAAACTGTGGAGTATGCAAATTTTGAGTTCGACGTCAAAAACGTCGCTTCAGCGGCAGCGAATGAAATTTGACTTTCAACTGGATAAAAGAGAATGAAGACAAGAATGATCGGCATTCAGTGATTGCTTTGTTTCGATGAGTACGATGTCTCAGCGAAGTCATTTGACAGATTCAGAAGCTTGGAGAATTGTTGGTAGGTTAGAAAGGGGCCAAACTCAAGCCGAAGTAGCGCAAGCCATTGGAGTGTCACAAAGTGTCATTTCCAGGATCTGGAACCGTTTTTTGGAGAGTGGATGTGCAGGCCAAAGACCAGGGCAAGGTCGTAGACGGGCAACAACGCCCAATGAAGATCGGTATTTAGCGTTAACAGCTCGGAGACACCGAAACATGAACGCTACTCTTCTCCAACAACACCTTCGCTCGGCTACAGGCACCACGATTTCAACTCAGACTGTCCGAAACCGGCTCCATGCTGTAGGTCTGTATGCTCGCCGACCAATGGTATGTGTTAGATTCACATCAAGGCATTGCGCGACTGCAGGGAGTGGGCAACCGAGCATGTCAACTGGAGGAGAAATGAATGGAGCAATATTCTCTTTTCTGACGAGTCCCGTTTTTCTGTGTGCATCCGGATAATAGGCGTATTTTCATCTGGAGGGACCGTGGCAGTAGGAATAATCCTGCGTTCGTGCACGAAAGTGTCAGATTTGGCGGTGGAGGAGTGTTGGTGTATGGTGGCATCTCCATTGACGGGCGCACTGACCTCTACATCATTCGAGATGGAGCTCTGACTGGTCGCCGATATAGGGATGAGATCCTCAGACCTATTGTAGTCCCTTACGCTGCAGCAATCGGAGATAACTTCATTTTAATGGACGATAACTGCAGGCCACATCGTGCAAACCTGGTGGAGGATTTCCTTTTCGAGGAAGGAATCGTTCGAATGGAATGGCCAGCGTGTTCTCCAGACATGAATCCAATCGAGCACGTTTGGGACGCTCTAGGAAGACGAGTTTCTGGCCGCCAACAATCCCCACAAACTCTCCAAGAACTGGAAAGAGCTCTTCTGGAAGAGTGGGGCAGAATACAACAAATCGTCATTAATAGCCTCATTGAGTCCATGCCTCAAAGGTGTTCAACGTTGCTGGCCGCCCGTGGAAACCATACCCCCTACTGAAAATGATTTTCTTTGAAGAAAACACCTTTTCTTATTCTTTTTTTCTCATATGCACAAATTATGTTTTTTTCCTTTTGTACACAAATGCGCAATAAAATGCATTTTTTTCTGCCAAACATGTGTAATTTATTCTCATATAACCTACTATGTCTGTCGACCATGTATCAATCAGATAAAAAGTTTCCCAGATACAAAATCCACCTAAAACTGCAATATCCTTTAATTGTTTTGAGCAGTGTATATAAAACAACAGTTAAGGTCTTAAATATTTTTTATTTGTAACTCAGTTGTTTCTAAATGTGAATTAATAATTATATCTTGGACCACACATCAAAGTCGTCAGATCATATGGCAGCCTACCGGTTGAATTTGTCCGGTTTAAATCATTTTTTAAATAGTCGTATTTCTGAATTACCATAATAAAGATAATTAGGGATTAAATTTTTGCATTATATTGTAGCTAAGTAAGATTACACTGAATGATCTATTTTCTGACACATTTGCAAAGTCATTTCTATCCACCTATTCATAAAATTTGCAGACATTCAAAAACTTAAGAATAAAACATTTTTATCCTCTTTATAAAGCACAACTTACTTCAGAACATATAGACAAAGTTGGCATTTTAAACAAAGATTTCAAGCCATAATAGTAAAACAAGGGTATCATTAGTTATCAACAATTTATACATGGAAATGTATTGAGCTTTGTATGAAAAACTTTGTTGTTCAGTTCATTGGTACATAATAATACTTTAAATGTTTTTTAATTCTATTGAAAATTTTAATTGTTGAATAACAATAAAATAAAATTTAGAAGTTTTGCACAAGACTTTTTTTAAAAATTAGGTTTAAATAAATTTGCAACAAGCATAATTTTAGAATATATACATTTAAGTTAGTTATATATTTATTACATATCTAATTTTAACAAAATAAAACACAGGGATACACATTAGTCAGAGAAACCAATTTATTTAAAGGACAATTAACAAATATTTTAAAATATCATATTAACAATTAAGTCAATAATTTACATAAAATGGACATGTACTGTTTTGATAGTTTTTAGAATTTCAGATATACGTATATTACCAACAACATAAGAAGGATCATCAAAACATTTGACCACATCTTCATTAGCATAGACCTTTTGCAAAGATTGGCATGACAAGACAAGGGAGACAATGTCATGCCATGTTACTTCCCCACAGTTTGAAAGGCAGATTGTCTTCAGGTTAGAAAACACTGGATTATTCAAATCTGAAACCTCATCCTCTAAAAAACATGTGCAACACAAATACAATTCTTTTAAATTAAATGCATGATTCCATATTGCTTGAAATACCCTTGATCCAAAGTGTGTGCCTGCCAGATCTAATACATGCAACTGGTTCAAAAAAGAAGGATCATCTATAAACCAAGAATCATGTATGGCTGTATAAACAAATCTTAAGCTTTTCAAGTGGGGCATTCTTGAAAATTGGGGCTTATTGAAATGACCGTGGTCACACCAAAACAGTTCTAAAATCTCAATCTTAGAAATATCAACACATTCATCTCTTGCAGGATGGTTAGGAAATTCACAAATACGAAATAACAACATTCGAACATTTTCTAAATGCTGAGAACATAAACTTATGACTGATGGAAGAGTATCGGATAATTTAGTATTATACAATTCTAACATTTGAAGATGAGGACATTTTCCTTTGAGTTTCACAGAAAATGCTTCAAAACTCAATGTCGCAGCCCCACCAAAATATTCATTAAATTTTAATGTGAGGTACATGACACAAGGTGGTAACAAGTTGATAAAACATTCTGCTGTTTGGAACTGATGATCTAATGACAAAAACTTTGCTGTTACTTTTTTCCACAATATTGGGTTTTTTGTCAGCATATTCCATTTTTGGTACACACTGTAATTAGAGAATAAAATATAAAGACAGAAATGAAAATTTGTACATATACTTGATAAAAAAAAAAAGAAGTTGCAAATTCATTATTTTAGAAATCCAAGAAATCTGAAATGTTTATAATCCGTATGTTCATTTCATTAAAATAACTGATTCTGAATACATAAAAGAATACTATTATCAAATTATGTGCAGGGTGGTTCAAAGTTTCATTTAAATTTTTGATAAAGGAGAGAATGTGTATGTGAGAAACATTTATTTATGGAAACTATCCTTTGTTCTCCTTGAAAACTTGAACATGGTGCAATTTAAAAATTCGGTTTAATTCTTAAATGCATGAAATTTTGATGCTTTGATGCAGATAACAAAAAACATATGGATTTCTTCTGCTTAAATAAGTGTAAAACATTCTTTATATCAAACTGATGGCAACATTTTAATAACTGTGATTTCTAAAAATCTACTGCAGACACACTCTTTTGCATTTTTGAAGGAAACTTAAAAAAATATCAATCTGAATAATAAATTGTATGCAGTGCAGGTGTGTGAAGAATTGAGGGAGAGGCCAAAATCAATATTTTTCTCAAACAGTTGTTCATACCTTACATAAGTACAATAAAGTGCTGGTTATTCAAAACTGATGAGACCAAGCCTCTATAAGCCTGTTTCTGGTTTAACTGTGTACAGGTTGCTTTGATTAATATCTATGTATTTAACTGTGAAGTGTGTTTTGATAGTGTAAAGTAATAATTGTTACTGTTTGGTTTTGTTCAGCGAGTACTATAACTATGGTTAGAAATTAGGAATTCGATGTAAAGGGTCAAATGACACTTACAATTTTTTTCTATATACAAAACTGCATTAATGAAAGTATTTTTAAGTTTTCATATTTTCTCATTTCTTTTTGCAACCATGTTAACAATAATACTGTCTTTATTTTCATGTGTTAAGTATAGGGGGAGGGATGGCTGTACATATTGAATACTTTATCTTTGGGGAAACATTTCTGATATTGAATGAATTAATTATGCAATGACTTGTTTTACAACACAAGGTTGTATGTTATAGAGCAATCGTGGACCATATTTTTCTGATGTTGAGTCAAATACTTTGGGGAAACATTTCCAAAATTGTAACCTTGAACCCAAATGGAGAATAGGGTCTATTATCACCATGCTTTAAAACAAACTGTGCAACAATTTTAGGGGCATAATCTTTAATATCAGTTTTATCAACAATTGGTTAAAATGAAGTCAATTTAGAGGTGATTAACAGTTACAATGAAGCCTAAGACATGTACCGCTGTCCAATCTTTTATCAAAAACAGGTGCTTCTGAAGTTTATGCAGCAAGGGAGAAAATGGTTCTTCTCAATTATCCCGCTTACCACTTTTCAAAACCCAAAACTATCACCAAATAAACAAATGGAAAAAAGAATGTAGCCATCAAAAATTTAAAAAAAAAAAAAACAAAAAAAAAACCAATAAATTCAAAAACACCCCACTTACCAATGTGTCAACTTATTAAGCTTAAACAATAAAATTTACAATATATTAATGAAAACAGAAGAAAAATAATCTTGGATATTTATTTACATTATTTTTCTTATCCCTCTCAGCTGGTGAATAAATGCTTGTGACGTCAGTTGAAACTGATCTATTGTACATTAGCATAAAGGTGAAAATAAGCACTCGCCAGTCGCCACTCGTCGATTAAACTTGAAAAACTGACGATTAAAAATATGGAAAGAACCAGCCAAATACAGGTTTTTCAGATTTCCTTTTTTACCTAAAATACGCCACTGTCCCGCACGCGCTCGCCGAAATTCTTGGTTTTTTGAGTGCACGATCGCCGAAATTTATGATTTTTCTGCGCCTGATCGCCAAAATTCATGATTTTTCCGCACCCGATCGCCGAATTTCATGATTTTTCTGCACCCGATCGCCGAAATTTAGATTTTGTCGCACCCGATCGCCAAAATTTATGTTTTTTCCGCGTCCGATCGATGAAATTCATTATTTTTCCGCACCCGATCGCCGAAATTCATGATTTTTCTGCACCCGATCGCCGAAATTTAGGATTAATCCGGGTCCGATCAACGAAATTAATGATTTTTCCGCATACCTGATCGCCGAAATTTATGATTTTCCCGCATCCGATCGCCAAAATTCATGATTTTTCCGCACCCGATCGCCGAAATTTACGATTTTTCCGCGTCCGATCGATGAAATTCATGATTTTTCCGCACCCGATCGCCGAATTTCATGATTCTTCCGCATCCGATCGCCGAATTTCATTATTTTTCCGCGCTTGATCGACGAAATTTACGATTTTTCCACACCCGATCGACGAAATTCATGATTTTTCCGCACCCGATCGCCGAATTTCATGATTTTTCCGCATCCGATCGCCGAATTTCATGATTTTTCCGCACCCAATCAACGAAATTCATTATTTTTTCGCACCCGATCGACGAAATTTACGATTTTTCCGACCCCAATGGCCAAAATTCCCGATTTTCCCGCACCCGATCGCCGAAATTCACGATTTTCCCCGCACCTGATCGCCGAAATTTATGATTTTTCCGCGTTCGATCGACGATGTTCGCCACTTTTGGTTGCTTGCCACAGGTTCTGCATGTGTAATGTATATCATGTTGCGGGTTATTATTTGGTATATAAGTATACCAAGTGTGTATAAGCATATACTATTTTATTATTGTCAGATCTTAATTCTAGACAAATATTTTTAAAAAAATGTACTTATGTAGTTAGCTACACAGGTGCCTAAGCTTAGTGACGCTTATGTAGCATAATATGTACATAAGCATGTTTTGTATAACTTTGCTGTTAACTTATTTTAAAATTTAAAATAGATTAGAAATTAGAATCTCAAGTTTATTCAAAGCAATATAAATTAAAATATTTTTATTTAGTAAATAAATTACTTTACTGTAAACTCATTATATATATTTTTAAATTAAATATTCAGTGACATCAATTAAATCTACTTACTGGCTACAAAATAAATTATTCTCACTCGCCACTAACTGGCAACTAAAAAAAATCAACCTACTGGCCAGTGGCTACTAAGCAAAATTCCTTATTTTCACCTTTACATTAGCATCGCAACATTTTTTCAATACTTTTTGTCTTTTAATATCATGGCAGTACCATTTAAGGATGCAATTGTTATTTTAATTAACAAAATAACTAATAAATCAGACTACATAATGGATCAGATCAATCTACATAATGGAAAATATAGGTAAATGTCGAATTAAAAACCACATGATGCCATAACAAACACATGTGCACATATGCCTCTGACGTCAAGTGAATGTGATGCCATATGATCATGCATTTTTGGCCTTAAATCCTATAGTTTGGTGATAGTTTATTATGAAAAGTGGTCAATGGGATAATGGAGAAGTACCGGGAAAACTTACACTAAAGTATAAGTCAGGGTGTTTGTTAAACAAAAATTAAACTGAAAGAAAGCTAGGTGCAAATTTTAAGACTAGGCATAATTTTGTGGTCGTGAAATGCAATAATTTAGTTGCATTTGACGACTAACTACTGCTAATTTCAAGCCCTATGTATAAATAGTGAACATTTCTTTCTTGTACTGTTATGATTACTAGCTGAAACAGTTTGTTACCTTCAACCTTGAATCATACTCTTTTAACCACCCATGGATATCATATTTTCACTGTCAAATATGCAAATATACTGATTTGATAAAAAACTGACTTATACTGTTAAGACAACCACTTAAGATACATAAATATATATATAAGCCATACAAGCCTCAAACCTACCATTCTCTAACCTTTATATTTTGTGTGTATATACAGCTTTAATAACAGTCTATTGAAGACAATCAATTTATGAATATTTTTATTTAAAAAAAAATATTTTCACACTCATATAAACAGATATGGATAAAGATTAATGAAATAAAATTACATCTTGCTTCTATACAACCTAATATGAAGAAAGATGGTAGTTTTATCGATAAAATTGATAGATCCAAAGATCCTTAATCTGATCTTTGATTATTTTAGATGCCTACCATACTTGATTCTTTGATTAGCCATGGTTGTTTGCAATCACAACAAAATTCTTCAAAATTTTATCCAAAAAATAAAGTTACCATTGAACAACCAACTAACGGACCAACCACCGATCTTTATTTTATTTACACTCCATCACTTTTTTATTTGATTTCTATTCATCATAAAACTTAATTAACATAAGTTAAGAAACACTGATAGTTTGAGAAGCGAAATTGATTTTCACTTCTTTTACGTGATTAATTATTCTAAGAAATTAATTAAATGTAATAAAATGTACACATATTGTGTTTGCAACCTGTTGAGATTGTTCTACAAGTCTATGTTAATTTCAGCAAGTAGATTACATAAATTATATAAAATGTTTTTTTAAAAGGAAATTATATCTACAAAAAACAAAATTTAAAACAGTAAAAAAAAAACAAAAAAAAACAAGCTTAGCCAAAAAAATAGAACACAGGATGAAAGTTGTGTCTAAAAATTGATGCAACATCAAATTTCCAAGCTTATATTCTTGGACTTTTTGAACAATTTCCATTAACTAAGTTGCCACCTGAAAGTCAAACGCCTTTATGTGATATGTTGATAGAGATATTTCTCTCCTGCACAAAATGTATTTCTGAAAATTTAAATAAAAAATATATATATATGCATGATAGGCTTGGTGGCCAGCTTAAAAATAAGAAATATGTATACAAAGAGAGTAAAAAGTTTCCTTGAGTAACAATTTTGAACTTCAAATGATTTTAACTATGCACTTGTGTACTTAGAAAAGTGTGTAAAATATGGAAAGATAGCCGTCAAGCCCATCATGCGTAATTTTTACTCATTTTAATTTTCAGAAATATATTATGATGTGTTTAGTACAGGACTGAAGGAGTTATACTAACATATCATACATAAGCTCTTGACTTACATATAGTATCTAGAAAAGTTATTGGAAAATGTTAAATAAGTACAATAATATTAGATTAAAATTTGTTATCCAAAAATTTATTAGACAGAACTGGTTATTAAAAGTTGTTTTTTGTAGATAGAACATACAGAATGAATTTACTCAGAAGTTCAAAAATGTATAATTGAAATATGCAAGATCGAAGTGACAAAGAAAAATTTCATTGCTCCTGCCACTGTTTTGAAAGAATTACCTTCATGACATGTTTTTATTACATATGATATGATGAAGATTATATTTACACTGAAATTTTTGTTTGGTAATAGTGATGGGGAAAATGGAATCTTTTTTTTTTCACTTCAACCCTGAACAATGCTCTCTGATAAATGACAAACAGGATAAAGAATAAAAAAATTAGTACATTAATTTCCTGAAACATTTTTTACTTAAATGTTCATAAATATTTTAATTGATGTTATGCAGTATATTGATATTCAGTTTAAAATATCTTTTCAGTTTTGAGTTAATAATGAAATCACTTTCCGAGGACCAATACTGTATACAATACGTGAATATGAAAGTTAGAAATGACATTTACATACCGTGCAATATGTCCCAGTTCATTATGTGGAAGATAGCCAAAGATTTTGATCAACATTTCCTCTGGGAATGAGTTAATATTTAAAGCCTCCTCATTTGATTCACTATTCTAAAAGTAAAAATACAAGATCATGAATAAAGATATAAAATTTCTGGAAATTTTGAGGTGACAGGGAAAAACTGTTTTTTAGAAACTTCTGACTTTTTTTCTTTTTTTTTATTCAGGATGTGTACAATACCAACCTTTATTCACAGTTACCATAAAATCACATACCATAGCATCACAGACCATAAAATCACAACAAAAATGTCAAGAGACTCAGAATTAACTGATTTCTTCATTTTGAAAATGAAAATTTTTTACTTAAGTGCTTGTCTACTAAAAATTTGTACCAACTTTTAAAAATGGTAAGACTAAATTTTGATACTTTATTTCAGTTCTTTTCTTAGGTAAAAAACTGGAAAACATACAGTTTATTAATTTTTTTCTTAGATTTTAATGAATGATAAAAATTTGAGGATGCTAATGTTAAATCCATGTAGCAAATTTTAACAGAAAAAAAAACATGATTGAAATGTTTCTTTTTTAATAAGATACAATGAATGGGTAAAAACATAATATAGAACTTTTTTTATTATGAAAATAACAATAAATTTATATTAAAAAATATGAATTATGACATTTCATAAATTTTAAATAAAAAGAATCATTGTCAAAAATATGGCTATATGAATTCACAGTTAATTTTTGTCATTAATTTTAAAGATAAAGAAAAGGTTTTCTTAGCTTGAGGGAGCCATTTTCTGTTTGTTTCCACAAAAAAGAAAATTTTAGAAAATAACTGGAAAAGTTGTATAAAAAAATTCTTAGATTTATGTATATTTTTCCAATTTCTGATTAATTAATGTTGGTGTTTTTTGCTGTACGATCTTAATTTTATTTTTTTAATTTATTTTTAAACTTTTATATTTTTATATACCAGGCATCCCAAATTAAAGTTGGCATTTTCAAAAACTATGTAGTAGAATTTCATGAAAATTTGGGAATAACATGAGATTGATGAGAATTTTATCTAGTACAAAGTTAGTTCCAAACACCACCACTACATGACACAGTACAAGGTGTGATACTGGGATAAACAAATGTCAGCCATCTTGGCCTGCCAGAGACCTAGACTTCAATCGTTGTGATTTTTGGCCTTGGGAATACTTCAGACTTGCTACATTGTGATTCCAATACATCTCTTTCTGGTGTTAAAGATGGCATAGCACAACAGTCCATGACATACACTTTTCAACTGTTGAGCATATGATTTTATACTTCCAGACAGTAGCTGACAGTTGTGGGCAGCATATTGAACATATTTTGCAATCATGAGACTGGTTTAATTTGTAGATCTCTTTTATGTTCTGTATAAAGCTTTTATATGTCATCTAGTCTTGTTTTTTGGGACTAACATTTATTGTATTAGATAAAATTCTCATCATCTCACTGTCATTCTCCAATTTTCATGAAATTATGCTGTATAGTTTTTGCTACATTCTATTTATAAATATTTAGTTTAGTTTGGGACACCCAGTATATCTCCTATAATTATGAATATATTTGCACAAAATATTGCATTTTGATAAATGCAATGCAACAAATCATTTTACAGTAAAAAAAAAAGAAAAGCGCCCAGTTAAACTGATGGCATTGAGCTCACAGGCTATTCACACTAATTGTATATTATACTCTTATTTCAAAGAATAATGCTCCTCGAAAAATAAAGAAATTGACAATAAATTAAGGGGAATAGCCCCCCCCCATTCCCCCTTTTATACGTAATCAATAAACCCCCAAAACTAATCAGCGAAGCGCCTTATTACAATAAACCTATATACAAAATTTGAAGCAAATCAGATAATTCTGTATAAAAAACCTATATCAAAATTAAGGGAGAGACTAGCCCCTATTTCCTTCCTTTATACTTAACCAATGAACTCCCAAAACTAATCAAAGAAACGCCTTATCACAATGAACCTATATAAAAAAATTGGAAGCATATTGGATAATTCTGCATGGAAAACCCATTTATCTAAATTAAGGGGAGATTAGCCCCTGTTCCTTCACCTTTATACTTAACCAATGAGCCCCCCCCCCCCCCAAACTAATCAGGGGAGCACCTTATCATAATGAACCTATGAACAAAATTTCAAGCAAAACACATATTTCTATCAAGAGTTATTGCATTGTGTACATACATACATACATATATACGTACATACATACATTCATACAGAACCGGTGGCACATTAGCCCTCAGGCTTTGATAGCCTGTGATCTAATAAAAAAGAGAAAGTACTAATAGAAAATAATGTTCATACAATTTTCACTATGTAAAAAACATATAATTTAAAAAGTGCATTCATATTAGGAAAGAGAACATTATTTCAAGCCTAGTCAACAAAGGTTTTACACCCTTGCTGTGATTTTATTGCAATACATATAAAATGCAAGTTTTGTCAACATTTCTACTACAAATTGCAACATTCGTTTATAAAAGTTAAATAAATACAGTAGTCTCCCGTAAATCCAAATAGCTAGGGTGCATACCAGTGGTTGCACTGATTTTTTAATTTTGTCGAATTCAGGTCACTGTTTTGTTTACAATTTTTAAACAGCAATTTGAATGTAATAATGCACTCCAATTTATAATGAATGATTGCAATATAGTAAAATAATAAACATTCAGAGAATTAAAAAAATTAAATATTAAAAGTAAGGGTGAAGTAAATAATTAATAATACATAACTATGCAAAATGATGATGAGATAATTTTTTCTTTAATTATTCAGTGAAACACACCTTATAAATGTTAATGTATAGTAATAATTCACATCAAAATCTTAAAGTAACTAAGTTTTATTTCATGTTTAGCCATACTTAATAATAAAAAAAGCTTGATTAAATGGATTTTGGTAAAAATATCACAATCGCCAGTGATATCAGCAGTATCTTGAATTTTTTCAAAAATAAATTTATACTTCCCTTCATGAGAAAACATGAGTTCAATCAAATTAACCAGAATCCCATTTTAAAATGTGTACAGAATGATACAAAAAAAAATTGAATTTTTCACCTACATTTTAATTGTAAGTTTCAGTGTTTACATCAGAAATGATGTGTGGATTTTAGGTATTTGTGAATTTTAGGTTCACGGATTTGAGGAAGTCTACTGTACTTAAAATTTTTTGAAACAGCTAATGTAGCAATTGGTACTAAAATTGGAAAGATAGATATTTAATACTTAGAAATACTGAAAATTAATAAAATTTAAAGGACAGTAGACTTCCTGAAATCTGTACAGCTGGACCAGGGTTTGTGTGGACTTAGAATTTTCCTGATTTCTGGTTACTGTTTTGTTTACATTTTTAAAACTGTAATTTGACTCTAGTAAAGCACAAGAAATTATAATGAATGATTACAATAAGTAAAATATTAAAATAATTACATAAAATATTAAAATAATTGAAGTAAATTAAAATAAATATGTAAAGTAATAAAAATTAAGATAAAGTTGTAAAATGTAAATAAAGAACAAGTAAATAATAATTAATCATGCAATACTAAATATGCATAATAATAAAGAAATATCAAACCTTCTTGTTTCATTCAGCCATATTAGTCAAAATTATATACGAAATTAAAAAAAAATAAAAATCATTAAATATTAAAACAATTTAAATACCAATGCAATGTAGCTACTGTTACGCCATTTTTTACCTTAGATACAAAAATAATTTGCATCAGAATCTTCAACTAAAAAAAATTCATGTTTAAGCAGATTTAGAAAAGAAAAAGGATTTATTAATTAAAAATTATCTTTGAAAACACATTGCGATTGCCACTAATATCGGCACCATTTTAAATTTTTTGGAAGAAAATTAAGATTTTTTTCATGCAAAAACTTCAGTTCAGCTGTATTAACCATAATTACATATTAAAATGCATATATAATAATGAAAAACTAAAAACAAATATTGAAAAACAAGAAAATGAATGCAAAACAAATAAACAAATAATTCGGTTACAGTTTGTGAATATTGTGCAGGATAAACTATGGTGAATTTTTGCTTTATATACACTATTTTACATCACAATCATGAGTAAATAAATTTTATTTAGTAATTAACTGGCTGTAATAGCCAAAAGAACATAATTAACTAAAAAGTAAGTGAAAAAAAAAACATTGCAATCGCCATTGATTGCAGCACTGTTTTGAATTTTGTTCCTTCAACTTAAACGTAAGCTATACTGTTTATGCCTGCAACAATACGCGAATTTTAGTCATTCACAGACTTGAAGGAGTTTACTGTACTATGACTCGGTAAATTTAGGTTGTTTACAGTGTTAGTGGGTGTGATAACGAGATGTTTTTATTGATTTTCTCATACATCTCAAATATTATTATAGGTCTATAAGGGCTAGAAATTGAGTGTTTTTCTGCATGTTTTCCAGTTTGTCCCATCCCTTTTTCCCCTATCCCTCAGTTTTCTTCTCAGAATTCATTCTTGCCTCCCCCTTCTCCTGAGCAACTTGGTTCCTTCCAGAAAAGGACGTGATATTTCTCAATTGTCTTCTTTATTTCTTATATATATTTTACAACTAAAATAAATCTTCAATGGACCCATTTCTGGGATATATTAATATAGGAATTAGACTATTAAATTTAATCTTAAATGTGCATTTAGTTTTTCCATAGGAATAATAGTTTCTGAAATTTAAGGGAGTTTTGTTCCCCCTCCCACTTAAATTTCATTTCCCATTTGCGATCTTTCAAGCATCTTGGACCTCAGCCCTTCCTCCTTTTAAATTTTTGTTCAATTGAGACAGTAAATTCTAGATAAAATATAGTTAGCCCTCTGTTTTGATTCCTTTATTCTTTGTAAGCTTTCTTTGCCTCACCTTACTCCCTATCTTCCTGTTTCCTTCTTGGATTAATTCTTGCCCTCCTTGGCAACTTTGTTACTTCTGGTAGGGACATTGGCACTACTCATTTCTCAATTCCCCCCCCCCCTGTCATTTCATATATATATTTCATAATTAAAATAAACCCCACTTGTGGTCATCCTTAAATCTACCACTAATTTTTCAATAGGGTCCATAGTTTTTTAGATTAAGGAGGCTTTTGCCCTGCAATTTCTGTTTTCTTTTCCCACTTCATTTTTTATCTCACATGCATGATTTTTCATTTTAAGGACCATGGGCCTCAGCCGTTACTTTTTCTAAATGTTTGTATGTCAGGCTAGCTAAGATATAGTTAATGCTCTTTTTTCCCCTGTTAGCCCCCTCTCCCTCACCTATCCCCAATTTTCTGCTTGGAATTCATTCTTGTACCCCCCCCCCCACTTCTTCCCCTTCTGTGCAACTTTGTTTCAGCAAGGGACATTGGCACCTATTCATTTTACAACTGACCCCCCCCCCCCACCATTCCTTATATATATTTTATAACTGAAATAAACCTCCACTTATACGGTATCTTAATATAGGGCTATTAGATCGTCATTCCTAAATCTGTCATTAGTTTTCAATATGGGCTACCATAGTTTGCATGATTTAGGGGGATTTTGTATCTCATTGTTCATTTTTATCCTTTTCCTTCCTTAATTTTCATTTTATGCAGCTTGGGCCTCAACTGTTTGTTCCTCTAAATTTTTGCTTAATTCACATAGTAAATTCCAGCTAAAATACTGTTACTTCTCTCTTTTTTTGCCCCTCTTTTTTCTTCCCTATCACTTAGCACTTCAAGTGAATCAAATATTGACTAAGGTCATTGCTATATCTTCTCAAACCTCAATCAGGAGCAAATAATTGTGATAGTAGAATTATCGAACATTTGACTAGCTATCGAGTGTGTCCATACGATCAATTACATCAATTTTTGAGTTTGCAACAATTTCTACTTATGGCATTGGCTAAGTAAAATTTTAGTACAGTACAAATCAGTATTATGTAAATATTAATTGATTGGTACCAGTCACATTTTTATATCATGATTTGCAACAACGTTATCAGGGAGCATACTTATTTTTTTCCCACAAACATATAATTTAAAAATCTGAAATTTTTTTGAGATACATACCACATTCTCATCAGAATTTTGTCCATCTGAACAAAGACCAGATCTATCAGAACTTACATTTTGCTTCACCTAAAGAGAAAAAATTGTATTAATAATAAAATAAAAGATGCAAAAGGTAAATAAAGTTTTAAGAAAGAATTCATTAAAATTTAAAAAATATATTTTATTAATTTAAGTGTTTTTCATAGCACATCTGTGGCACTTTAATGACACACTTCTGTGTCATAATTCACTGGTTTATGGTAAAAATATGAAAATTTTCTTTTCTACAACCCTCTAAGTCTGAGAAGATTTTTTGAACATGTTTTTTAGAACAAAATTTTTGTTAATATTTTACACACCAATTAACTACTTTCAAGTTGGCAAGCTGGTTGAGTGGTGTATAAAAGATGATATTAAGTGTAAATTTCCTTAAGGAGAAATTTCCTTGACTACCTTTCAATATGTACAAACTATTTAATCTCAACAACATATTCAAATACCATGTCAGGATAAAAAATATCTCAGAATTACATTTCTGAGTATGATGACAGTTCTGAGGAAAGAAAAAGCTGCACTCTACATCAATATTGTTTTCAAATTTCATGAAATCATGAATCTTTTTTAATAGTTAGCATAGAAATATTGAAAAGAAATATGGACAGGGGGATGGATAACCAGTTTTGACATTCTAAAAAATTAAATAAGACAATATGAATTCTGAAAAACTAATGATTTCAAAGAAACAATATATATATATATTAATTTGCTTTCCAAAATTGATGTAAGAAATAGTCAGCCCTCTTGTCAAATATCGAACACTACTTGGCCAAATAGTGTTAGATATATAGATGAATAAATTCAGGATAAAATTAAATTTTCATCTTTTTAAGCAATGTTTTTCTATAATCAAACTTTCTACTTTGTCACACATTCATACAATTATTTTCAGGGTTAACCCTACGTCAAATAAATACATTTTAACCAAAAATTTTATTTAATGAATGAAAAGATACATAGAATTAAAGTAACATTTTATTACGAAATATATCTGGTTAAAAATGTGCATATTAGGGATGTAATGAAGTGATTTTGCCAAAACTTTAGGCAGAATACAGTATAACTTCTTTATTCCAGAGTCATCAGGACCACAGCGATTTCGAATTATGGAAATTTCCAGATAACAGAAATTTTGAAACTAGAATGCATTTTGATACAATGTAATATTAATAACAGTCATTAATATGGCAATATAAAAATGCAAGCAACTTGATAATTTAGAATAATTTAATAAAACCAGGGCTGCTGGATTTTAGCCAGGCCAAAAAAAGTCATCCGGCCTTTTTTTGGCTTAAATCATTTTAAAAAAAGCTGGCTTTTTTAAAAATGAAAATCAATTTTAAGTGTTTTTTTTTTATTTTGGCTTTCTTAATTGCAATTTTAATTGTATACACAATGACTATTTTAATATAACAATTTAAATAATTGATTTCTAAAAAGTGAATGCTTTTATTTTGGTTAATGAATAAGCTCAATTTAAAAGAAATATTTTACTTAAAATTTGTCTATTAATTTACTATAAATTTAAACTTCAAAATTAGATTTATTTTGCTTCAAATTTTATCCTTTTGAAAGGGAAAAAAGAACATTTGCATTATATTATATTCAGAGTTTATATATAGGGGAGAGTGGAGGGCTAATGGGACAGTTTTAAAGTTTTAATTATTTTTAAATGAAATCAATAAATTTCTGATTTTTTTTTTGTATGCATAGAAAGAGAAGTATTGGCTTTATATAAAAAAAAACGGTACTTTTCGGTTAGCCGGGCGCCAGTGAAATTTATATATCTATGTATACATATATATACATATATCTATACATACACACATTTATATATGCTTGTATGTATATATACATATATATATACACATACATATATGTGTGTATGTATACATATATATGTATATATAGATATATACATTTCACTGGCGCCCGGCTAACCGAAAAGTACCAAAAAAACAATAATTTGAAGCGATAGCATTCGTCGTTTTTTAAATAAAATGACTTTTATACACTATTGTACTTGTCCCATTAATCCCTTAGGTTAGGGTCTATTGGGACACCCTGTTGGTCTAACAGGACATATCAAAATCAACACAAAAACTAGAGTTGCAGTAACTATTTTAAAGACAACACATTTTACTTCAAAATACAATGTACATAAACAGTATAGTATCAATTATTGCATATTAAAATTTCAAAAAATTAAAATAAAAAAAGCATTAAAGTTGATGAATGAATAGTTTTTTGATCAATTGTAGGCTGGGGTAATTTCATTACAATATCTTTAATTTTAGTTCTGTAATTTTCTTCTTTTTCAGGACAGACAAACTTTTGTGAATCGCACCTTTTTGTGAGGTAACTCAGAAAAAGTTATTGAATTCCACAGTTTATTTCAATAAAAATTGCCACACAATGAGATACAGAATGTTTTCCTTCAAATTTTATTAAGACAAAATCATTTTCAGCTATTTGCTCTAAAAGAACATTTTCTTCAACATTAATTCTTTCTGGTAAGTCTTTATTACTTGAAGAATCATGTAGTACAAAACTACTTTCAGAACTTTCTGAAAAAGAAATACACTTCTTATTTTTTATGTTAATTTAAGCATTTTTGAGATGTTTTTCTGAGTTATTTTAGTATCATTAACTACTTTTTCAAGTGTTTTTTAAAACCTTTTAATAAGACAATTTTTTAAATAAATCATGTATACCTATCACTAACAATAAGTACCTATGCATCATCAATCCAGTTGTCCCATTAGTCCCCATATGCTGATATTTTATATTTTTCTAAGCTACATAGCACATGTTTATCCAAAGATAATTTAACTAAGTTTAATATAAAATGGAATATTTGTATTATATTAATTAGTAGCCTCATAAAAAATTTCAGGCAATAATGAATTGTAAATGTCATTTAAGTAAAAAAAATCAAACTTATTTTTTATAGTTGAAAACAAACTTTCTTCATGCACTCTTTCAAACAATTGCAAATAGCTGACTTGTTGTTGTTGAAGTTAGTAACTTTGGTGTTGCCATTTAGGTGTAGCATAATGTTTTGTTAAAAATAATGTTTTCAATAAAATTTGGCCACTGTCCCATTAGCCCCCACTCTTCCCTATATAGTAGGGCCTCATTATTAAACTTGACCAAGATTATCGCCGACTTTTAAATATCAGAAGCAAATGCTCAAACACATGGTTAGTTTCACAGTGAACATGTTTACTTTCTGTTTTCTCATTGTCAGAGAATGTAGAAGAGCATCATGACACCATTCACAGAAAACTTTAGAGAATTTAAAATGTCCTGGTTTATTTTCATTTGTTAACAGGAGCTTAGGAAATCATAAAATAATTTTTTTTTCAAGCTAATCATTAGATATTTTGCTTGAAATAAATATTTCGTTTATTTCAAAACCCAGCTAAAACAAAAGTACTGAAGCTATTTTTAATGATTCTTGTGACATAGATACATTGTGCTGTTCTCTGAAAAAAAAAAACATTTTTTGAAATTTTCTCTCTATAAAGTCTAATTAAGAATTAAAAAAAATTAAACATGGTTAAATTTTTACAGCTTGTTCTATTTTAATGTTGGGCATTTATTATTTTATCACATTATTACAAAATGACAGCCAATTAAGTGAGAATTTGAAAAAAAAACCCACTTTTCAAAAAATCAACCCGTGTTAACTGAAAAATAATTCACACCTGACATAATCAGCTGAAAATGAAGCCATTTATTACATATTAATGGTTTAACATAAAAAAAAATTTAAATTATGTAGATCATTCTAATATTCTATAATAACAAGAAAATTTGCAAAAGTGAAGCTCATGTTTTACCAGAATTCTACAGTTGTTAATTTAAATTATTTGAAAACTAAATAAACACCCCTTAGGTATTTTTAACTATTTTTATAATTCTAAATGGTACATAAAAACAGAACTAAACAAAACAAAAAAATGATTTTAATGAAATATTTGATGTAGTACTAGGGTAGGTTTTTTCTTTTTAGGAAACATTTCAATGTGGGTTTTTTATTAGGACAGCACAATACAAAGAGATTGTAATTACAATCATGATTCAAATGTAGCGGATTTTTAGCAAGAACCCTTATCCAAAAATCAATGAAATAATGGAGGAAAGCAAGCAAAATGAAAGTAAAAACAATCATGAAATATTTAGTATTACTTAATGTTGTTCAAATTAGTCAAATGTAATCTATTTGATGTAGAAAATTATATAAATGCAATGAAAAACAGGAGGATGCTTTTTAAATAAAATTTAAATTGAAAGTACATTTTACACAATAAGAATGATATTTCAAACTATTAATACACACATATTTTTATATAACAATTATATACAACAATACAATACAATTAAACAATATTCCAATATTTTAAAGCCTTATTTTGAAAAGTAATGCTCATGTATTTTTCAAAAATTAACAATTTCTTTAGAATGGGACGAACTTTCAAAACAACTGCGCCTAAAACCGTTGCAGCTCTTGCGGGAATTTAATGTATTACATTACAGTCTACATATGCATAAGCATAACACATTTTTATTTATTTAATAAACTGATTAAACTGCTGCTCACCTTTCCTCCAGACAGTTTTTGTCTCTTCGGACCCATAATAAAAAATAAAGCAGTGATAAATCGAAATTACAGAATTAGAAATGAGGATTTATTATTCGTTACAAATTAGAGTTGTAAAGGAGATGATAGACAGAAGAAAAATAAATTCTTATTGATCCTGTGTCTGCGTCCGGACCTGACACAAAAACGATAACGATGAAATTTGCCGATGAACATTTCGATTATTTGAAATTAAATCAAACTTATTTTGATTTAATTTCAAAGAATTTTCCAGAATTGAACAAAATATCATTAAAATAAATCAATGTTCCGAACGCAGGCCGTTCAAGTTCACTATGCCATTGCCAACTTATTATAGTAGGCAATGACTATGCTTACATTCACAGTATAAAATCACTCCATATTTTAGTCTCCCAACTGATCTTCGCTCCTGAACAGAGGCACTGGGTATTAGCTTTACGAAATACGCCAGCGAAGTGATGACGTCACTGTAATGGCTGCTGGAGACAAGAAGTTTCGGTTTCCCGTTGAGCGTTAATGTTAGCAAAAAATAAAGTCGTGTTAACAGTATTAATAATTTTTTTAAAGAAATTTCTGTTACAGTTTTGCTAAATCTGAGATATGGCATTCATATGAATTCAACAAACTTCTGATTAAGTGCGTCATTTTTTTTTAATTCATCAAAAAAGATAAGTCTTCATGCAGAGCATCAATGGTCGATGTTTTGAATATTTGAATGTAATTTAAAAATGTTTTTAAGGTTTTAATTTCTTTTAGTTGATATTTCTATTACTCAGGCGTACTCTATGTTAAGTTTCATCTGAGTTAACTTGTGTTTCTGCTGGGTTTTTTTTTCTATCTTTCTTTTTTTTTTTTTTTCCTCATTTAGACAAATTTCTCTGCTGAATCGTAAAGCAAGGGTGATATTTTAATATATTTTGCTTGATATTCCTGCAGTTTAAATGTATTTTTCAGTCGTTTTCATGTTATTTCTGATTTTTTTTCTTAATTATTTTACTTGATTACCGAAAATGTCTATATTCAGTTGTTTACTTAGTTAAAAAAAAAAAAAAAAAAAAAAAAAAAAACCCTCAAGTTTTCGATATCGCGTCGAATGACCTAAACCCAGTTGAAATCGAGCCCATAGAGCCCAAGAAAAGAATGAGTCCCCAGGTAGTGGAATATTTCTCCCCGTAAATTTAACGAATTTCCTTTAACATTAACCCGATATTTAATTTACGGATGAAATCCCCCCAGCCTCTTTCTAAACTTAACCCCTTAACAGTAACGCGATTTTTAATTTACGGCTGTAGTGAGTAAACGTAAGTTGATGCCGAAAAAGAAGATTAATATTTAAAAAAAAAAATCCCTGACGGCTCGGCCTACAGGCACAGGTAGATTTTGAAGACGCAGACCGTGGGGCGCCTGTTTATTGGGAATGCAGAAAAAAGGACATTTTTGCCATGATGCGGCAGTTGTGACCACCCACTTCAAAATCTACCTGTGTCTGTAGGTGGAGCCGGCAGGGATTTTTTTATTTTTTATTTCCTATGGTCCTATAAAAAACTTGTCAATATAAAAGTTCTAGATAATATTAAGAAGATTTATAATAAATTTAAGCGGATTTGATATCTTGTGAATTGACAAAGTTATGAATTTTTTTCTTCTTAAACTCCTATTTTCCCCCCTTGAGGCCATTTTTAATTATATCAAAAATCTGCCATACATAAATTTTCGGCCCTTTTCCTAGAAGTAATAATAACTTCAAACAGATTCGATATGTATCATAATTAACAAGTTATGGGGTTTTGTTTTCACAAAAAGCCCTACCCCAATCCCCCCCCCCCCGTCCCCAAGAATGGTTCGATTTTGCCCATTAACGAACTTGACCTAGATTTTATGCCCCTTGATTTTATGTATCAGTTTGAAAGAGATTTGTGCAGAATTATTGAAGTTATCGTGTCCATAAATAAAATATATATGTATATATATAAAGTTTTGAACTGGGGGGTGGTTTTGGGTACCTGCAAAAATTTTCCAGAAATTCCAACATAGGGGAGAATGTAATAAGTAGTATTTCTTACGAAATCTACCTCGTATTTAATAAAATTTTATAAAGATAGTCAGTCTTCCTGCATGTAATTATGCGATGACCGCGCAAAAAAATATAATCCAGTAACTATGAAGAATCATTTGATAAAATTATCATTAGTGCTCTAGCCGTTAGAAAAAAAAAAGAAAAGAAAAGAAAAAAAAAACACATTTCAACTCAGATGAAACTTAACATAGGGTACGGCCTGAGTAATAGAAATATCAACTAAAAGAAATTAAAACCTTAAAAACATTTAAAAATTACAATCAAATATTCAAAACACCCGCCATTAATGCTCTCCATGAAGGTTTATCTTCTTTTGATGAATTTAAAAAAAAATGACGCACTTAATCAGAAGTTTGTGGAATGCATATGAATGCCTTACCTAAGATTTAGCAAAACTGTAACAGAAATTTCTTAAAAAATTTTATTAATACTGTTAACACGACTTTATTTTTTGCTTACATTAACGTTCAATGGGAAACCGAAACTTCTTGTCTCCAGCAGCCATTACAGTGACGTCACACTTCGCTGGCGTATGGGGCTGTATTTCTAACTAAACAGGATCAATCCCGCAATCCCAGCCATAGATCAGCACCTTTCCTTTAATTTTTTTACTGTTTTCGGTAAAGTTAAATGTACAATACGTATTAAAGGTAATGTATATAAATATTTCTGTGTCTAATTTACTGTAATAATTTAAATTATTTGATATAGTCTGTGAGATAAGTGGTACTTAGCCCTAACTAGTATATGAAATTCGGATCGTACCAGATCTAATTTTAATTTATTTTAACCTAGACCAACATACGATCCTAAGAAAGATGATATGTTGGTCTAGATTTTAACCTTTAGCTAAGATCCACATGATTGGGCGCGCTTAACATTTATATTCATACTTCATATATTAGTTTTTGAACTATCCTTTTCACAAATGCCACTCAATTTTTTAAATGCATAATGCTTTCTGCAGCATGATTATTTACAACATGAACCTAGATATGATACATAGATCTCTTCTAGGTTCATGATTTACGAAGTGCTTACATTTTTCACTTCTGTTTATGACTAAAGTTTTTCTTTCAGCCCTTTCTTTCATGTGCTTTCCTGATCCAAAAATATAAATGAGCTGAAAGGGAATTAAAAAAAAAAACGGAAGGTAAATTTACTTTTATTGGAACAGATGTAGTACACTCATGCACCGATATTTGGCGATTTTTTTGATTGGCAAACACCATTCAAGCATAATAACTAGATTATAAATAAAGTAGAAAATCTCCAAAGTTTGGCGAATTTTTTTCTTTTTTATAACCGATTACAATGAAAAGGTGCATGAATATAAAATATCAGTTTCTTTCTTTTTTTTTTATAATTTGTTATTATTAGTGATCGTTAAGCATATAATTTCTTACACTTTACATTTTCTGCAGTTTTCTAGTTGAATATTTTGTTCAGATTTCGAGTAAGTGTAATCGTAGTCTATTACAATCGATTATAAAAACTAATCTCAATAATAAATTTTGGTTTCCAAATAATTGCTTAATAATCATAATCAAGAAATTTCACTTAGATTACAATCATAATCGCAATATAATCTGTAAAAAAAAGCTCTGTAGTCATAATCTCGTGCAATGAAGATGCCGCCTGCATTTTAGCGGATCCCAACCGTTATAGAAATGTATGGGGAAAATTAACGAATTGCACGTGAACAAGAATTGGTATCACCATGTTAAGTAGGTGATCTCTTTATTTTCTGTTCCTGTCAGCTTATGTAAACTTGTTGAGTTATATTTATAATGAATTAGCCTTAAGACTGTAAAGTAGGTATAGATATTTTTCTGAAAATGTTATGACTTTTCTCTTCTGCAATCAACTTTGATGTGAATAAAAATATTTTAATTTTTGAATGATTTACAAAAAAAAAAAAAAAAAAAAAGCAATAAAGTGTTTCAATAAATGAAATATTACATATTCATATTTCATGAAAAATTAATGATAATTTATAATATCTCTTTATAAAATATTACTTTTGGTAGATAATAAGATATAATAATATAAATATAATGATTCCGCATTTATGTATAAAATATTATCTAATGCAGATAAAATAATTAATATTTTGTAATATTTATTATAAAATATAACTTTATTAAAAAATAAATATCAATTTCTATTGACAGTATTTCATAATATTTAATGATGATAGTAACTAAATATGATGCTATATATAATAATATCAATGACAATTAAATATTCCAATAAACTTTTTAATAATAAAAATTGATGATAATAGTAAACATTTTAAGTCCTACATATTATTTTATAATATATTAAATAGTTAAATGAATATTTTAATATTTTATAATAAATATTATAAAATATTAAATAATCATAAATTTAATATTTAAATAACTCGTAATAATATTTATTAAAAAATAACTTTCTTAATAATTATAATATTTATTTATATAAATAATATTTATTATAAATATTATCTTTTTTAATATTGAAAATATTAAAATAAGTACTTTTTATAATAATTATTATAAAATATTCTTTTTCATTTATATTGATACAAAATAATATTTAATAATATTTACCGACACTAAAGTAATAATAATAATAATATATATATATATATATATTATAAAATACAACACATTATCAGTAAAGATAATGTATTTCAATAATCTGTTTCATATAAATATTTCAATACAACAATCATTATAAATCTGACAAGACAGATTTTAAATATATCAATTACTGTATTTTCAGGCATATGAGCTGTGGCATATACAAGTTTAAAAGTGTAAAATATTCTAAGTGTGGCTCTTATGCCAAGGCAGCAGGTATGGTAATTTTTTTCCATCATAGTGATGTGTTATGAGTGACACCTGTTTTTTTTTCCATATTGATATCTTATGACGCATTTTTTTCCCCTTTGATCAACTGTCACATGCTCTTAAGTTGGTACCAAAACATTAGAAAATGTCTCTCAACCTTAGATGTCCATGAAAAGTTATTTCTTTATTTATGAGCATCAGTGGGGTTAAAAATATTGGTCTCATCGACTCTTAAGTTAAAAATTATGTTTTCCGTGCACCCATCAATAAGCACTGTATCCTCGGGATAATTGAATGTAGATCTGTCGCAAAGTTTTTTCCTAAAAACACCTTCCCCTTGTAACATAAACACATAAAATTGACAGGCCTGACCTATTAAATCGAACGACATTTTTCATTTTTTTATACCGTAAAATTCCATTAATCTGCCCTTCCCGATTAAGCGCCCCACTCCTACTTTGTAAACAAATTGGAAAATTTAAAAAATCACGAGAAAGCGCCCTCCCCAAAAGAAATTTCGCCGCGCACGTCAAGATAAACACCAAAAATTTTATCTCACGAGTGATTTTTTCCCCCGATGATCAGAAAGGCATGACGATTCTTTGATATATTGCCCGAGTGTACAAACACAAAAGTAACATACACAACTTCAACTATTTTCAATCTGAAAAAGCAATATAACAAAAAATTAGTTTTGCTGTAAATTTATCTCCATGGTGATATGAAGGTAATAAAAATATCGATAGTGAAAGTTTCTCATGAAATAAGTTAAAAAATGTGTATTTGATGCTGTGTGTGAAATATTTTGATTAAAAAAAATCTATTTTAACAAAGAATTTATAGTCATATTTAAGTTTATTATGAAAACCAATCACAAAAAATTTATCGATTGATCAATCAGTAGATGGCGCCACAGTCGAATTTGTATCTTATTTTGTGCTATCTTTGTGATAGCAATGTTTTTAGTTTTAAAAATCTGGCAACACTACTAATTCGTTCTGTATGTTCTCAATTTTTGTGATTTGTATTATTTATTTAACATTTATAGATACAAAATAATGATAAAAAAAAGTGGTTATTTAATCTCCCTAATTTACAACAGATGGCGACACCACATAAAATGTTACTAGTTCTAGAAAGTATTTCAATACATTTTCGACTGCAATTTCTCAGTGTTTTTTAATTATTTTAAATTAATAAGTACCTTTTATTTTTCTGTTACCATATTAATGACATATATTAGTGTTATTATTTATCTAAATGCATTCCAGTTTCAAATCTTCTGAAATCCATAATTTTATATAATCTGAAATCGCCATTAATCGTGAAGTTATACTGTTTTTCTATTTTGTATATCTTTTCTTTTCAAAATATTTTTATTTTGTCACTTTATTAAAATAATGCATAATTTGCAACGATCGCCCATTAGCATCCCCCCACCACCACCACCCATAAATGTCATATACTACAATTTTAATACCGTGTAAGCGCCCCCCTTAATTATTTTACGATTTTCTGTCATGTTTAGGGGGGCGGATTAACGGTATTTTATGGTAAATAAATTACTTATTGAGTTAAAAGTGATTTTTTTAATAGGTTTTTCTCCTTTTCCATGCATCATGCCTGGAATTTCAGTTCAAAATGTAACTTTGAGAATATTTTCTATGATCTTTTGTTTTTATCAAGAAATAGAAAATGCTATTCAATTACATAATTTCTGAATACAAACACCAGCCAATTAGATGCATTACTGAACAAAAATGAACCAATGTAATGCTGCATTATGACTGACGTAGGCAACTCAATGCCCATCCATCACATTGGTTCATTTTTTCTCAAATCCAGAAATGTGTCAGAAAGTAGCTTCTTTAGATTTGAGAACAGCCTTAAAATGCCATGATGATGCTAAACTATCATTCTTTTCTCCTCTTTAGTAAGAGAGAAACTATTCAAATTCTATTCTTTTACATATAAAAAGGATTCTGTAAATTTGCCAGAAATTTCGTGTTGTTTGAGTATAGGAAAATAGAGTTCTGCAGGAGCCAAAATTTCTAGGCCTTACTTGAACGGTAGAATTATTTTTCTTGGCCTGGTCTGGTATAAAAGTTATAAGTTTAGCCCACGCCTGGCACAGCCCATACAAAAATTTTATTGGCCTGACATAAAAGCAGAAAGTTCAACTGTAACCTGCCCAGGCATGGCTCGGTATAAAAATTAAAACCTCAGCCCAGCCCGAACCGTACAAAATTTTTTTGGCCTGGCACGGTATTAAAGGTAAAAGTTCAACCTGCACCTGGCCTGGCCAATGCAAAAATTTTATTGGCCTGGCATAAAAGCAAAAAGTTTGGCCCTAGCCTGGCCTGAACTGTTAATTTTTTTTGATCTGGCACGGTATAAAAGTTAAAAGTTCGGCTCTGGCCTGACCGTACAAAAATTTTATTGGCTCAGCATGAAAGATAAAAGTTTTTCGTCTAGCCCAGCATGCAGGAAAAAGAAATTGATCTTCAAGCAAACAGAAAAAAAAAAACATTAGAAAAAGATTGAAAAGTAAAGCTCTTTTTTCCTTACTATTAAAAAAATAATTTATCTCCATTGTCAGTTGAGGAAATTTGTTCAAATTTTCAGTAAGTTGCAATAATAGTAAATTAGGCTGTGTAACAAACTTTTCTTTAAAAAAAAAATCAGTTACTAGAAAATTAGACCACCTCTACAGAAAAACTACTGCGAAGAAAAAGGAGAGAATTATCTTTAGTTTGTTTTGTTTATTCAACTCTTTGGAGTCGTTAGATGTTATCAGAATTAAATCATTAGCTTTTGTTGTATAAGTTTAATACTCTATATATCTCTGTTTGGTTATTACTCTGGTGACAAAAAGTTGCTTTTAGCAGAAGTCTGAGGAGTTAACACAAAACTACACATTTTCAAAATGCTTCCATATAACTATATGGTTTAATACATAACATTTTTCAGTAATATTTTGCTTGTTTACATTTTTTGGCATTTGCATACGTTTAATTTAACATGTCTTTCATCAAATGGGATCTCCTGCACTCCCCGGTCCTTTAAAAAAAGAAAAAAAAAACAGGAACACAAGTTATTCTAAAGTGGTTTCAGCAAAATCTTTCTAGATATATATTAATTGAAAATGTTAAAGTTTGTGAAAATTTTAAATGTAAACAACATTATAATCAAAATTTAAGGTTAACATTAATTAGTAGATGTTATTAATTGATTCGTATCCGTCACACAATATTGAATTTAGTATTGAACTAGTCGGATATGGCAATCCCAAAACTTTCTTCTATCTCATACGTGTTAATAGTTCAAATTTCACTATCATACCACCAAAAAAAAAAAAACTTTTTTGTCATTTTGTTGTACATCAGCTGCTTGCGAATCAACAGGGTTACCTGGAGGCGAGCAGCCAATGTATTATACTAAACTATGAAAAGTCCTTCTGGCCTGTGCCGGGAGGAAAACATAGCCTCCTTATTGTTTAGTTTTGAGATTTTAACTAATTCTACTGAAAATACATGAAGCTAAAATGTGCAGAACCCAATTATAGAAGAGTCATTCCCTTTTCTCAACAATAGTGAATTTGAATGAGAATATCTCCAAATTAGACAGACACAGCCAAGTTTGCTTCATATATGGCAACGTATTTTTGTCGCCAAATTTGGTGACATTTCTACAATTGTCGCCAAGCTTGGTGAGAATTTGATGGTGGTGAATATAAATATATAGTGTTAAGCATGTAAGTGTTGAAGCAATGGTTACAACAATGAAAGCAAATTTAGAGAAATAATGTTCAATAAAACTCATAAATTATACCCGTTTATGGAGGAATCCTGCTGTATTGTTTCAAAATGTCAGCAATCCTAGAATTTCAAACTGCTGTATCTCAGCCATTTTTTAAAATAGAGGCAAAACAAAAAATGCTCTGGAATCCTTGGATCAAGGCCAAACATTTAACGCAAAAAGTTTTTAGGATTTCTAATTTTTTGTACAACTTCTTGAAATTGAAATCTTTAAATGGCTATCACAGCGCCCCCTCTAGACGCAATATCCCCAAATTCAACTGGGATCTGCAGGCTATAATCAAATTCTATATGCAAATATACATAATATATTTGCAATAGCAATAAGGCATATGCAAAAAATTGGTTCAATTATCTGCATAATTGCATACACTTTTCAATGATACAATAGTGAAAATGGAACAAAAATCGTGATCACAGCACCTCCTTTCTTCGAAATATCCCCAAATTCAAATGGAAACTGCTGACCATAGCCAAAAACGTCCACAAAAAATTTGGTTCAATTATCTGCATAACTTCATAGACTTTTCGATGATACAATAGTAAAGGTGGAACAAAAATCGCAATTGCAGCGCCCACTTTCGTCGAAATATCCCCAAATTCAATTGGGACCTGCAGGCTAATGTCAAAAACAGAGAAAAAAAATTGTTCAATTATCTGCATAACTTCATACACTTTTCGATGATATAGTAGTAAAAATGGATCAAAAATCAAGATTAAAACACCTCTTTTTGTCGAAGTATACCCAAATTCAAGTAAAACCTGCTGGCCATAGCCAAAAAAAAAAAAATTGTTCAGTTTCAAGCATAACTTCATACATTTTTCGATGATACAATGAGGACGGACAGACAAACATTTTGTAAAAACATGTTTTTCGGAATCTCTAACCCCTAAAACATGTAAATCCGTCAAAAACTGGAAGTCGAAAAAAATTTCGATTACAATACTTTCTTCTATTATAGATAGAAGAAAGTAAAAAGATGAGGGGATGCTCCATACTCGGATTCAGTATTGCATTTCTGGCATTTGTAGTGTTGAATTCAGGCATTTTTCTCCTCAGGGATTTCTGTGGCTCTGGTAGTGTGGGAAATTGCGCATTTTGACCATTAAGAGCAAAAAATCTCAAACCTTCTCGGGAGAATTTGCATCCCAGGCCGCCCCCTGAATTCACCACTCTGCATTTCTATATGTGAAACAACATTAAAGAATTATCTTTTTTGTATTTTTTCAGGCAAAGAAAATGTCCACACTGAAAAGAAAGTCTTGCCAGTCTAATCCTCAATTAGTTTGTGATAAAGAAGTTTTGAAACAGCTAGAAAGATTAAGTGATTCTGTTGTCGCAGAAATGACAGCAAGTAGGCCTCCTCTTCAGCCTGAACAGGTACAGTAAAATGAAAAGTAGTATTTTTCATTTTGTTTTTATTTCTTATTCTCTTGTAGTGCTTGATATATTTATAAATTTGAGTGAACCCACATGTTGTAGGTCTGTTATGATTAACTATTGAAAATTGAATTTATATTGAAATGAATTATAAAGTACTAGCTGACCTGCCGGGTTGTGCAGGCCATGATAATAACCTTAAGTATACCTAAAAACAGAGTTGAATGATTTCATATTTATAAACAAAAGTCTTTCGTAATGAATCTAATGTTCAGGTCCCCACTGTCTTCAATAACATATAATCTCGAATAATGTATGATTTTCTATTTTATAATAAAAGTCTATCCAAACAAAGGTAGAGTTAGCAGCCCCTACTTTCAGCAGCATACACTTGATTTTATATTTTTAAATGAAAATCTTTCCAAATGAGCCCAATGTTTAGCCCTGCTGTCATTGGTAACATACATTCTTGCATTGATCTGATTTAATATTTTTAAATAAAAATCTATCCTATCGAACTGATAGTTGTGGGGGCCACTGTCTTCGGCAATATACACCAGGCATGTTAAGCACACTCCTTTCTGTTATTAAAAACAAACTTTGAATTTGTATGATTTTATATTTATTAATGAAAAATCTTTCCCAACAAATTAAGAGACCCCATTACACTGACTGTCAATTTAATTTCTAACATTTGGATCTATTAAACTTTCAATTATGACCAAAAATGCATGAGAAAACTTAAATAGTATAAAAAGGGTACCAGCCTCTGACTCTTTTAAATCCCAAAATGAAACCTTTCAGTGTATTGACAACCTGTATTGAAATTTAGACGTTTTCCTGGACATATTAGCCCTCAAATAATGCATACTTGAAACAGAAAATGATATTGACAAATTACTAAAGAAAAAAAAATCTATAAAATTACTTCAAGAATTTTTATTAATTTTTTTGAAATAGTAAATATTAGTATTTTTTAAACATAATATATCATTAGAGAACTGTAAAAGTACCCGGAATATGTAGATATATATGCTCTATTCTGCTAATTTTTTTTAGCTCCATTTAGCTGTCAAATTAAAAATGTGTCAAACATTTCCAAATTTAATGCAGTCATACTACGAAGTTTACACATCAGCAGACGAATAAAAATGTAGATGGCAGAAAAGAAAAACACAACACACTCAAATCCATTTATTTCAACACAATCATGTTTAAATTTTCCGAGGGAATGTTCTCTTTGTAGAACGATAATCTTAACAACTCACCATCTTAAAGAAAAGCATAATTTTTTATTAGATACCAGCAGCATTTTAATTTTAACACTCACTTTAACAACAAAAATCTCCACTATCTGTGTCTGTCCATTCATTTTAAATGAAGAACGCACAAACAGAATTTTGTAACATGTGACCTCCTTTAACCAATGCATGTTCAACTTCCTGCTCGCACTCATTTTTATTGGTGAATTAATATTGAAGAAATAAGTCTCTTCGATGTTTTTGGCAGGAATAGAGATTATTAATAGAATAAAGTTCAGCTTTTGCATATTGAGAAAACAATTTTAAATTAAGAATGATTTTTTTAGACTATTAGGAAAGGGTATGATAAACTTACACAGATTAAAAGAAATGAAAGAGATTTAAATGAGGGAATAAATAGGAAATATTTAATATAATAAAGAATTTAAGAAAATAGGTCTTTAAGAAGAAAAATTCTTAGGAAATGTGATTTTTACATCTTATTTGATAGAATTATTTTTTTATCCCTTTTTCTTATCAAGGTACAGACACTACTCCTATAATTATCTTTCTAGCTTTTCTTATCTTTAATTAAAATATAAATTATTTCTTTATTTAGAGCATAAACATTTTTCTTTATTTACAATATTAAATCCACTTATTAAAGTTAGTTACCTTATTGTTTGCAATTCATCATTCTATAAATTAGTTTTCCTATTAGTTCTTTCATTAGTTTTCTTAAATCCTTGTTTACAGTTCATACTCTAAAGACGTTCACCACCTGCATTTCCTTCTTTCAAAACATCGTGCTATTATCAGCAATTTCCTCATATTACTGACAGTAGTTATCTCAACTGCTACAAGAGGGCACCACATCTTCCATTCGACTGTGACTGATAACCGAGCAGCACATCATGGAGACTTTTCTAGAAACTGTTTGTTTTGCACACTTGTTGGGAGAGTATAAATAATCTCTGAACTGGCAATACTTTGCCTGTCTAGTTCTTATCATTAACCTATCGATGAAGTAAAGTCCTGTTTTTAATTTCATTTTATTCTACCAGATACCTACATAAGTTTAAAGAAGTTTACTCATTCATCTTTTAGTTGCTTTTCATCCTTTATCTTTGAGAAACGTGAATCTTTGAATCAGCATTTGTTTTTAAGCTGTTTCTAAAGTAAAGAAGTTTTCCATTTGCTTCTGACTTTCTTAAAGGTATGGTAAAGATTTAGTGAGTCATCACTATTGTGTTAATGATGTGTACTCTGTATGAAAGAAGATAGTGATGGATGTCTATTTACATTTTGTATTTTCTTTATGAGTGACTTAACATTTTTACTTCCTAGTACATAACATTTGTACTTCCAAGTCTGCAGTTCCTGTTTAGATATAAATGATGAATATCGAAAGTTATTTCAACATGCCATTATAAATCCATTCTGAAAAAATGAAAGTTTACTTTCCTAAAAGCACTTGATACTTAAATTTGACTTTGTATACGATGAAAGTAATCTACCGAAGTAAACTCTGTTGGAAGATATAAATATATGGTGTGTGTTTATTTTCAATTCAGTCAAGCTCTGTGATACTTTTTCTATTTAGAACTAGAACTGAAATTATTTTTCTCCTAATTGTCATGAAGTTATCCAATGATATTGTTTATAGACATTAGTTTTGATATAATGACACTTATTGAAGTAAAGAACCTATTTGGTATGTTATTATAGTTACTTTTATTTTATGTATTTTTATTTCATTTACCTTATCTTTATTTTATTTGTTTTTAATAAATGTGGATTTAATAAATGTGGATGTAGCAAAAGCTAATTTTTCAGTATCAGATGGATGTATGGGTATGTGCCAGTAGTCAGATGCTAAATCTAAGGTTGAAAAATACTGAGCACTACTGAACTTATCCAAAATTCCATTGATACAAGGAAGGGGTTCAGCATCATTTTTCATTATTGCATTTAGTTTTCTATAATCAACATATAATCTAGTTTTTTACCTTCCTCTCTTTTCATAACTAAGGTAACAAGGGCAGAATAAGAACTATTGCTTTCTTTAATTAATCCAGCTTCTATTAATGATTGAATTTGACTAGCTATTTCTTTTTCTTCTAAAGGGAAAGTTCTGTAAGGCCTCAAAGATATGGGTAGGTCAGATTTGAGAAAAATGCATTGGGGTTCAATATTAATTCTACCTACATCATATTTATGTTTCGAAAAAATATCTACATAATTTTTTGCAATACCCCTCAACATGTCATTTTAAATAGAATTTATTTCCCCTATTAATTTTCAATCAGAATAATCATAGCTCATGAAAATTTTGAGGAGTTATGAAACTTCTATAATCGGGTTGCACATTAAAGTCATAATTATTTGATTCTTGAAAGTCCTGAGTTGTTATATGACTTTCATAATTTGATGACACGTTATTCGATTTCTCAGTTCATTATGATTAGAAGATTTTATTAAATTATCACAATTTTGTTGTGCATCAATTTCTCTGTAAAAGCATTGAAATGGAGAAATCTCTCATTCTGTATGAATGTGCTCTTATTTATAATTTTATTTCCTTGACTAATCTATATATATATGTATAAACATTTTTATAATCAATATTAAAATTGAATTTAGAACATTATTTCAAACCTAATATAGCATATTCTAAATTAGTGTTACACACTAGAAAATTGATATATTTTTTAATTTTACCTATTTTCATAAAAACACTACACATTTGATTAAGTTGTAAAAATCCTTTAGCTTGGCTAATAGTAATAGGAGGAATTTTTTTAATCTGAGCATTTAATTTAGAAACATATTTAAGAGATAAAATTGCTATTGTTGAGCCAGTATCAATGACACAAGATAGTTTATAACTATCAGCATATCTATGCACTATTAATTGTCAGACATTATTACTAGATTGAGAATTATTTGGAGGCATATTAGATGGAAATGAATTAGTATGGAAAGTACACTCCCAGTGGAAAGCATTTATTATACCTTTTGTTTACTCAAGTTTTGCATTGCGTAGATGGGTACTGATTTTGAAAATAATAATTTTGTACTCTATTTTGGACATTTCTAGGTCTGTGAACATTATACTACATTGTTGAGGAATCCAATTTTGAGGAGTATTTAACTGATTATTGGGCAGATTTGGCTGAATCCAATGTCTGGGAGTATTAAATTGTTGAAAATTTTGTCTGTTAGGCTGCACACTACATCAGGGAATGATAACATTGGGTTGATTAGGTTTATTTGGTAATGATGGGCTTGTAACAGCAGGGGTGCAAACTTCCACAAATTGCTTTACAAGTCTGTACCACTCTATTGCACTATCAGGTGGGTTAACAATTAGATAATTCTAATACTCTGGTTTTAAACCAACTGTTAGTCCTTGTAGTAAAATAGTCTCAGATAAATGTAACTTTCTGCCAATTTAAACCTTTTTACGAAAAAATTTTTCTAAGTTACTCAAACAATATAATTTCAATGCTGTTCCATTTATTGAAATCTGAGTAAGAAAAGCTTTGTCTTTGATGATACAGATGAAAATATTCCCTTGCAGAAAGCATATTCCTTAAAAGGGCTGTTTTTCTAGCCCTTAAAAGAACTTTTTTGTATAGTTCTTGAATTAGAAAACAGTCGATTGAAAGTTTAATCTTTCAACATACAAGTTCACTACTCCTGCTGCTTTCACTATCATAAATAACCTTCTCAAACAGTTTTCTAATATCAGAACCAGACGCCAAAATTAAAGGAAAGCAGAAGGAAGAAAAAATCAAAGAAAGTAAAGTAGTGGAAGAAAGAAGAAGGTAATATGATCAACTTATCTCTCAAATGGGGTGGAAAAAAGCAGAACAGTCAATCTGTTATATGAGCTGTTATCATAGCTACTGACCTGAGATAAGGGCTGCAGAGTTAACCTTGACTAGTCATTTCTTTTTGCTGAGACTATAACCATATGGGCCTTCTGGGTAAAATAAGTAAAGATGTAATATTTTAAAAATACAAAGATCACAATGATGAAGCTCTGAGCATTTGCGCCAATAAATCATTAAAACAACAACCAGAATAAAAATTATGTAATTTTGACGCAATCATAGTCAGTTCCCTCAGCTTTATAAATGATGAAATCAGAAAAAAAAATGAAAAAAATTCTTATGCAAATTATCAAATAAAAATCAGTAATATTTGTCTTATTCATCTAATCTTACATAATCGGGAATCAAATCTGCAAGAAATTCTTATGTTTCTTAATCCTTTAATTATAACAGAAAAGTACATTGAAATTTTTTAATACCCAGAGTACCCACTGTCGAAAATTTATTTCATTGTCGTTAAAAGTTTTTTCATGGCCAACTGTCATCTTTCCAATTTCAAGATTGTATTCTCTTCGGCTAGTTGGAATAACAGTAAAAGACTTTCTGTTTACAGACTTTATATAAAGAGGAATATAAATTTGGAAGAGACATCACATTTTATCATGTTGCTGTAACAAATAATAAATTACTTTATTCTATTATTTAAGCATTGGATAGCTCTTGTCACTTTCACAAATTACTAATTATTACTTTTTAGAATCAGTTGCTTTTGTGAATCAATCATGTTCACAGAAAGTAAAGTATGTTAATTTTGCGGCTTGTTGGGATGAGCACTGTAGATCAGCAAATGGCATAGAAATTATCAGCAGGATTATAGCTAAGATTTTGACTTTCATCAAAAGGATTCATACAAATAATAGTTTGATACAGTAAATAAATTTGAATAGTATTGCCACACTATATTGTCAAGCCTAAATTATAAGTTAAAATGAGCATTTTTGCTTTAAAAAAGAATGTACCTCTGTAGATGTTAAAATACACAATAATGTTAAATGTTAAAATCAGACAGTTTTTTCTGTGAGAATGTTTCTGCAGATCCAAGAAGGGGAAGAGGTCTTATAAAGTCTCAGGAGAGATTTGCATTTCTAGGTCATTATTCAGTATAAAATCCTAAATTTTCTAGGAGAAATGTTCTTCTCCCCTGGACTACTTCTGGAATTTATCACTGATAACATGTCAGATAAATAACAAATATAACTGTAAATAAATTTATATATATTTTTTAAAGTAATCTCCCAAACTACATTCATTCTAATTAACATTGTAGTAGTTTTGTGTCAATCTTTTTAATATCTATATGAGTTATTTTCTCCTAACTCATCTCAACGTACAAACATGATGGGTGTAAAATCCATTTTGCTGAACTTAAATGATTTTTCTTCACAATTGTAATGTGTAAAGATTTTTCCTGTTCCTTTCAGGTATAAATTTATAAATAAAGTTAAAATTCGTTGAAAAGTTAGTGACATAATCACAGGTATCAGTTCCATTGGATCATTTTGCAATATTTCAAAGCTTGTGAGCAGCAAACTGTGTAATTAGAGTAAACTGTAATTTTATAACTTAATTTAAAAGCAATATTAGATTATTAAATGAAAATTATTTTATATTTTCCATTTTTCCCTGAAGGCACTGTTGACAAAGACTGAACATGATCAGTATCATTCTAAAATAGATGCTGCTATTCACGGTTTAATGTGGCATTTCACAAAAATTTGCATTTGAAAATTTTATGATTTAGTATTGAAAAGGACGAGATGGGAGATTCATTATGTTTCTTATAGTTTGGATGAAATGATTCAGTTTTATAATTCTGCATTTGTATAAGTGAGTAACATCATTAGAAGAATGATTTTCTGTTTTCAGGCAAAGAAAATGTGCACACAAAAGACAAAATCAGCTTCCTCTAATCTACGGTTTGTTTGCGACAAAGAAGTTAGCATCCAGTTAGAAAGATTAAGTGATTTTGTTGTCACAGAAATGACAGTACATAGGCCTTTTCTTCAGCCAGAAGAGATATGATAAATAAAAGTCATGATTTTTCATTTATTTACTCACTCGATGTAATGCAAGTGGGCACCTTAACTCAACTAATTTTTCTTTAAGCAATGACCTTATATTTACAAAATTTCCATCAACGTAAAATCAAACTGTGCAACTTATTTATAAATTATGAAATAGAACAATAAAATTTTGTTTTGCTATCGGTTATTTATTTATTTTTAATTTCTGGTTGGCCTTCTTTTAAAGAAAAAATTAATGAGAATAAAGTGGCTGTCGGCATTTACTTTTATTAATAGTTTTTATTTAAAGAGTTCTATTAATATGCACTAACTAACTTATATTTATTATTTAATTCATTTATTTATAGTTTGATAGTGCAAGATACATTTTAAAAATTGGCTGAATTAAGCAAAAATGGCTTCATTAATATTATTAAGCAATGAGCTTTTGAAATGAAATATAAGTTATTTGGTCAATCACTATCCAAATTGTATGAAATTTAAAAAAAAAGGAAGCATGGCACTACCTAATAATAAGAGTAGCAAAAAAGGCTAAAATAAATAAATAAGTAAAAAAACCACTGTTGGTTTTTATTGGTTTAAACTGGCTTTTCCAGGGGAGAGGAGGGGGACTGAAATTGATGTTTTTGGTCAAAATTAGCTTTTACACACTGAACCAATTTATTTATAAACTGCACATTTTAAGGTATTTTTGAACTAATTTTAGAGACATTTTATTGAGTTAGAATTTAATATATTACAAAATTTCTAAATAATGAAGATTTTAATATTGGAATAACACAGATGGAACCACTAATGAATTGTTGTCAGAATTGCAAATATGTCAGCTAAATTAAAAAAAAGCAACCGTTTTCTTTGACTTAATCCAGGCTTTAACACTTTTTAAAAATTTTTACTGCTTTAAACAATTATTTTATTTTAAGGACAATACTTGTTTAGTTATATATTTTATTACTTAACTAATTTTAAGGGCTATTTGTATGTAATTGTCATATTTTTTTGATAAATATTTTAAATCTTTTATTGTCATTTACTAAAAAAAACACTAATCCTCAGAATTGAAAGAGTTATTAGAAGTAAGATGTGTGGTAATTATTCCTTTGAATAGCAAGTATTTACACACTTTATTTTAACAAGCTTTATTCTGAAAACAGTATTTGTAATTGTTCTCTCTGTTATTTTTTTTTTTTTTACACTTTCATATACTAAAATCTCCTCAAGGATGAGATTGGAGATATATTTCTTATAGGTTGGATGAAATGATTCAGTTTTATAATTTTGCATTTGTATAAGTGAGTTATTTGTATAAGTGAGTGTCATTAGAAAAATTATTTTCTGTTTTCAGGCAAAGAAAATGAGCACACAAAAGACAAAAACAGCTTCATCTAATCTACGGTTTGTTTGTGACAAAGAAGTTAGCATCCAGCTAGAAAGATTAAGTGATTCTTATGTCACAGAAATGACAGCACATAGGCCGTTTCTTCAGCCAGAAGAGGTATGATAAATAAAAATCATTATTTTTCATTTATTTAATGTAATGGAAGTGTGTACCTTAACTCAACTATTTTTTCCTTAAGCAATGACCTTATATTTACAAAATTTCCATCAAGATAAAATCAAACTGTTCAAATTATTTATAAATTATGAAATAGAACAATGAAGTTTTGTTTTGCTATCAGATATTTATTTATTTTTAATTTCTGGTTGGCCTTCTTTTAAAGAAAAAATAATGAGAATAAAATGACTGTCACTGTTTACTTTCAATAATAGCTTTTGTTTAAATCGTTCTATGAATATGCAGTAACTAGCTTTTATTTTTTATTTTATTCATTTATTTATAGTTTGATAGTGCTAGATACATTTTAAAAATTTCACTGCATTTAGCAAAAGTGGCTCCATTCAGATTATCAAGCAATGAGCCTTTGAAATGAAATATAAATTACCGTAATTTCGGGTATATGCGCCGCACCCATTGTAAACGCCGCATCATTGAAAAATCGGTAAAAAAAACAAATATACACATGAGCGCCGCACCCATTAGAAGCACCGCATCATTGAAAAATCGGTAAAAATTAAAAATAGTCACGATAAAAAACGTTCGGCATAATTGGATTAAAAGTAACAAGAATAGTGATAAAATCTTACAAGATATATGAATTAACAATAAAACACAGGTTATCCTGAAATACAATAGGAAAAAAAAAACGTACTATGCCAATATGCATACTACGCCAATCGATTATTCGATTATCGTTTTAATCGAATATCGCCGTATGCGGTGTGCTTATGAAATAAATATAATTTATCAACTATTGTAAAGTATACAATAAATACTCTTAAAGAGTGAGCTATTAATATTGAAACACAGGTTATCTTAAAATACAATAAAAAAAAAAATACGTACTACGCCAATCGATTATTCGATTATCGTTTTAATCGAATATCGCCGTATGCGGTCTGCTTATGAAATAAATATAATTTATCAATTATTGTAAAGTATACAATAAATACTTTTAAAGATTGAGCTATTAATAGTGAACAGAAAATAGAGAAATATGAGTATGTTAAATATATTTTGACTATAGTAATTACGTTTTTATAATAAAGATATATTGTGATACTATGTACTGTTTATGAACTTTATACTGCGATTAAATGAATGTAAATAAAGGTGAAATATGAATGAATGTTAATGAATCCATGTGTTTAAAAGTGTATTTGAGGCAGTAAGACTAAAAAAAACCTGAAATGAAGGCTTGTTTTTCACAATATCTAGATTTTGCTATGTTGAAGGAAAAAAAATCATCGTACCCGCCGCCCTGGCGTATGCGCCGCATCGCCGATATTTTGAACTTTCAAACACGTATGTGCCGCGGCGCGTACTCCCAAAATTACGGTATGTGATCAATCAGCATCCAAAATGTATAAAATTTGAAAAAAAAAGAAAGCATGGCACTACATAATAATGAGAGTAGCAAAAAAGGCTAAAATTAAAATAATAATAATAATAAACCACCGTTGGTTTTTATTGGTTTTAACTGGCCTTTTTATTTTTGGAAAGAAGGGGCTGAAATTGACATTTTTGGTCAAAATTGGCTTTTACACACTGAACCAATTTATTTATAAACTGTACATTTTAAGGTGTTTAACTAATTTTAGAAACATTTTATTGAGTTAGAATTGAGGGGTATTACATAATTCCACAATAATAAAGGCATTAATATTGGGATAACACAGATGGAGCCACTAATGAATTGTTGTCAGAATTGCAAATATGTCAGCTAAATTAAAAATTTTTATTGAGTTAGAATTGAGAGGTATTACATAATTAAATTCCTCAATAATAAAGGCATTAATATTGGCATAACACAGATGGAGCCACTAATGAATTGTTGTCAGAATTGCAAATATGTCAGCTAAATTTAAAAGAAGGCATACTAATTTATTTGATTTAGTCTAGGCTTTAACACTTTAAAATTTTTTACTGCTATAAACAATTATTTTATTTTAAGGACTGTATTTGTTTAGTGTTATAATTTATTACTTAACTAATTTTAAGGGCTATTGTTGTGTAATTGTCATATTTTTTTATAAATATTTAAAATCTTTCATAGAGTTATTTAATACAAAACACTAATCCTCACTATTGAAACAGTTACTAGGAGTAAGACGTGTGGTAATTGTTCCTTTGAATAGCAAATATTAACAAACTTTATTTTAAAAAGCCCTATTTTGAAAACTATATTTGTAATTGTTCTCTCTCCTTTTTTCTACACTTTCATATACCAAAATTTCATAAAGGACGAGACTGGACAGCTGTTATGTTTCTTATACGTTGGATGAAATAGTTCGGTTTTATAATTCTGCATTTGTATAAGTGAGTAACATCATTACAAGAATGATTTTATGTTTTCAGGCAAAGAAAATGTGCACTTCAAAAACAAAATCAGCTTCATCTAATCTATCGTTTGTTTGTGACAAAGAAGTTAGCATCCAGCTAGAAAGATTAAGTGATTCTTATGTCACAGAAATGGCAGCACATATGCCGTTTCTTCAGCCAGAAGAGGTATGATAAATAAAAATCATTATTTTTCATTTATTTGTTTGATGTAATGCAAGTGTGTACCTTAACTCAACTAATTTTTCCTTAAGCAATGACATTATATATATATGTTAGCATATATAAAGCTTTCCTTGATCACTTATACAATAATCAAATGCTTTCATTTCTTTTCTTTAAAACTCCTTTTTTTAAACCCTAATCTAACTGCTATTTATTTTCCATTCAAATCTCAGTGTTTATCTAGATCGATCTTTTCAGAGATCGCGATTACGTCACTTTGCTTTCCAAAACGTCATATCAGCTTGCAGTTGTTTTCCCCTCCAACGTCATTAGCTTTGCTGGATTGCATGTTTGTTATCTTTAACCACAAGAGGGCTTCTATGAATGAATGACGTAACATGACACACCTCTTTTTTTAAGTACTACAACTTTCATTCAGCTGTTGGTTTAGACTGGGGTATAAAGATTGAAACACAACGTTATCATTGTCTGGTTTGTTTTTTCTTTTGAGAAGTTTCAAGAAACCATTTTGCCTTGTCAGCATAATGGAGTTTCATTTTATTAGATTTTTTTATTTGACCAGATGTTTCCAGCTGTAGTTATTCACTTTCCTTTTTTTGTTTGGTTGAAAGTAGAAGATGTTTTTACTAATAGGGAAAGATGTTTGTGCTACATATGTTGTATAGAGTTATCAAGTGGATTATAAGTTTTATACAAACATCGTTTTCCAGAATTAGATGTTAATGGATGTTATGAAAATGAGACTGAATATTTTTTTGCCACGTTGTCATTGTCAGCCATTAAAATATTTCGTTATGTAAGTTTATTTTTCATACTTTAAGTTTATTTATATTCTGTTTGAATTTATTTTTAAATGTTTTTTTTGTTAATAAACGTTTAGTTTATTTAAAACTTAACTTGCTTTCTCATTGTTTATTTTACACTCTGCCATTTATTTTTCAGCTTCCAATACTCTGCTTATAATTTAATTAAATTTTAGAAGCCAGCATTTTTGGTGTATGCACCGGCTGTCCCGATATACCGGGACTATCAATATATATATATTTAAAAAATTTCTATCAAAATTAATTCAAAATGTGCAAATTATTTATTAACTAGCTAACCTGCCCGGTGTTGCCTGTTCCCGAGATAATAACAATGTGTTCTATACGAATATGACTGACATCTGTAAGGCTATCGCAATCAGGTCAAATACTGCCGTTATCGGGCTCATACAACCCAAGACTGAAATCGCACCCTAGTGGTCGAAAGTGCAACTAAAATATTTAAGGCTATAGATATTAAGTTGAATGAGCCAAACCCATCATAATCGGTTCTTTAGAACCAGGGATACTCCTGTAGTGTCACCTTACACCACCAGGAGGCACAATATGTTCTGGAAGAGGCCTTTTCAGAAATCTCAACCCAACCAAATTTCCTAGTAGATTTAAAATTTAACCACGGGGAAACATTGCCAAAATAGCAGAAATCGTGAAAGTGGGTTATGTAAGCAATTGGTTTCGAAAGGGTTAATGTAGAAATTTTAGTAAACCCAGTGGGGCGTTTCGAAGAAAATTAATGTGTCATTGATCTGGAGTCTACTGTTTGTCGGTATTCGCATTTCCCGACTCAATGCCAATTTTTAAACTTGGGCTGAAAAACAAAAAGCGCATGAATGAGTTTTGAAAATGTTTTTTCTTTTCAGAAGGTTAAAATTCAAATTTTTCAAAACAAAAAGCAGATTTTAAAAAGCAAAGGGATGTAGATTAGGCATGGTATTTTAATTTTTCGTATCTTGTTTATAAACGCCGATTCAAATTTTTAAAGATAGGAGAAATCATTAAATATGCGAAATTGACTTATGGTAAAAAACATTTTCATAAGTGTCAATGTGAATTTTTTTAAACTAAAGATTTCTGCCTAAACCGATAGAATGTAGATGTCTTTAAGTGCATTTGTTTTTTGTTTGGTTCTTTTAGAAAGCTGGTGCCAGATTTTATACATTGGAGAAAATCAGAATTCGCAAAAGTGAGTCCTGCGCACGAATTTTTTTCGATAGTTTAATATTCTAATTTTTCAAAAACAAAAACAGATCTCAAAACAAGAATAAATGTCGATATTGTCTGGTATTTTTAGTTCTTTGTACCTTGCACTGAATCGCCGATGCAAATTTTTAAAAATTGCAAAAAATGCAAATCGGCATACAGAAAATATACTTTTTTGAAGGGTTAATTTTCGTATATTTTTTAAAACCAAAGGTGACTTTGAAAAGGGCAAAGACAGTTCTTTAATTTGGTGACCTTCATTTTTCGGTATCTCTTGTAGTTCGGTGGATGCAAGGCTCGGAAAATGGGAGAAAATAAAAAACATGAATTCGATGCTTATTAATTTTTTTGAAATGGTTAAATGTGAAATTTTTTCGAACCAATCAGATGGTATCTATTTATGGTAAAGATATTATCATCTCGCTAGAAAGATTGATTCTTTTTTCTTCGAAATGACAGCACATAGGTCTTCTCTTCATCCTCAGCAGGTATAGTAAACAAAAAATATCATTCTTCATTCATTTATTTTAGGCAATGTAGCAACCGTAATAATTTTGGTAAATTTTGGCAAACTTAAAAACTTTTTAAGCAATGCTTTTATATTTACAAAATTTCCATCAAAATAAAATCCAAATGTGTAAATTATTTATTAATATAAAATAAAACAGAGTAATAATTTTTGTTTTGTTTTGCTGTTGGATATTTAATTTTTTTAAATTAATTTTGTGTTTTGTCTTACTTTTAAAGAAAACATTAATGAGTATAGAAATATTATCTCATTAATCTATATTAATAGTTTTTAATTAAAATTTTCTGTGCAGTGATCAGCTGTTTTTTTTCTTTTAGTGATGGATACATTTTAAAAATTGGACTGAAATTAGTAAAAGTGACACCTTTATAAATATTAATCAATGTACCTTTATTGATATGAATTAAAATTCATTTTTCTGATCACCATCTAAATTGTGTAAAATTTGCAAAAAAATATTTGGGGGTGCAGGGCACTGTGTAACGAATGTCCTCATAGCCAAGCTCAAGACCACTAAGAGTATAAGAAATGCTTATTTCAAAAATGAATTACCAACAAGAAAATGTTCAGACAATGAACAAGAATCACCAATGTCACTGTCAATTCTCTTGCAAGGGCAAAAATTCAGAGCAGTGTGTCTGAACTCACTCCGGAAACTATACAATTCCTGCTTAAGAAATATCAAACTGAGAGATTCTTACCCGTGGAAGAGAAAACTTAAACGTGGATTGCATCTATCATTATAGTAATAACATTTCTTTTATAGACTTTTTTCCCTGGCCAAAAAAATAACAATTCAATGACTAGAACCTGAGATTAAAAATAAATATCTAAATTTACAATTTTATTTTAAATATATAGACAGAAATCCAAATAATGTTGACAGTAAATATTTATTTTTTAATTATGACTTATAACATAAATTAGCAATTCAGTACATCAGTGTCTTAACTCAAAAATCATTAGTATTGCCCAGGAAAATCTTTATATCCTTAAAAATACAGTTGAAGAATTTTGTAACTTTTATCATACTTGGAGCTATTGATAATTTTATTTAGATTGGTCAAGAAGGTGGCTTTCAAAGATCATTTAAACATGAAAAGGAAAGGTAATTATGTAAACCATAAAATTTCTACTTACATAATGTAAACTGCCCTGTCTCTGTATGGTTACTAACCCTACTATACCCACTTCTATAGAAAGTCCTTTTCTTATCATATTTAGAACTATTTGCAGTCTTAATTCTTCTAAGTCTATTTATTAAAAATTATAACCACTTATTTAAGTTTTATTTAACTCATAAAAATTTTAATTAAGTTAAATATTACTGCATAATTTAATTTCATATTGACGAAAACAGAATTTAGTGTTTATATCTTTGGCAAACTTAGAAAATTATGTTTTTATAATTTTCATTTATAACCTTTTTATCTCATCTGCATTTTGCATTTTTTTTGTCTTTACTAAATTTATAATTAAACATTTTTCATTCTACTAAATACAGATAGACAATTGTTTTTAGAATCATTAATATCTTGCATTATTTTAAGTATGCCTATTTTTATATAAAAGCAGTAACATTTTTATCACATTCGTGTATTTTCCTCTTAATTTTTTTCTAAATATTTTTCTTTTTAACATTACATATACAAAATATCTCATAATTACTAATATGTACATTAAAAATATCAAATATGTAAATAGTTTTATCTAATTTAAATTCATTGAGTTTAAATTTCATTGAAACAAAAAGTATTAAAGAAGTTTCTATAATAATAAACTTAAAAATATTTAAGCAACTTGTACAAAAAAATTTAATAAAAGAAGATTATGTATATGAAATCATCTGCTGTTAAATGATATTATTAATTTTTAGTGAAATTTGATGCAGCATTATAATACCAGAGTATAAGAAAAAAAGGTATTCCTTAAATATTTTTTTAAATAATTAGTAACTGTGAATAAATTGCAGTTTAAATACCATACAAAAGCTATTATTATTAAATAATTCTAATTTCTGATAACTATTTTTAAGCACATGGTATGAGTATTTTAAAACTATAAAGCATTGATGAATAAGAATAAATACTATAAATGGTAAACAAATAAAAACCAAATGTCATATTGTAATTTATTAGAATGAAAATATGTTTAAAGTACTCACATTAATTGAATAAGAATAACAAAATATATAAATATGTTGCATATAATAAAACTTAAATGGAAATTACAGAAATTTTTTTTTATAATTTTATTCAAGAACTGGAACAAAAAATATATGCATATTTAATCCTTTAAAGACTATAAAATTTTTAGAAATTTCATAAAGCAAAATTATGAACCATAAACTTATAAGACTTGCCAATATTTCACCAGGTGTGAAATATGGAACAAGTTTGTTTTAATCTTCAAAGACTTAGCTATATATAAGCTAAACGAAATATCCATGATTTGTACCTGATAAAAAATAGAGAGCATGCATAGTTAGTTTCTCTGATTGCAGTTCATCACTGCAGTTTGCTTGTCGAGATTGCCAGATTTTGACCAATATGAGCTTTTCTTTTTGCGTTTACATAAATTAAATTGTTGTTACAATTGTTTATTGTCCTCTACTTTTTGAAAAAATAAAATAGAAATTAATAGACTAAATGTTGAATTTTCAGAAATTTGGAACTAAGAGATATGAAATTGCTCAATATCTCACAATACTGGGCAATATTGTTAAAAAATGTTTGAACTTAACCGATGCATGCAATGCTTGAGTTAATATTGGTGCAATATTGTGATGCTATTTTTCTTTCTTTCAGTAATATAGTTATCTCTTGTAAAATGTTGCATCTTCTTGTAGTTATGTAGGTTGCTAGTATCCTATCTATGCTTCACTCATGATCTTATACTTTTATTTCAAGATTATGGAATCACATGAGGAGCCTTTGAATATTAACTGTTTGCCAGACGAGATGATGATCAAAATTTTCAGTTATCTTTTACAGAATGAACTGGGACAAATTGCAAGGTATGCAAAGTTCATTTCTAGTTTTTATATTAAGATATTAGCCAAAGAAAAGGGGAAACAATTTCATTTTTTAACTTAAGGCTGCTCAACAATTGCTGCACAGGCAATAAAAAAATACATGTATGACACATATGAAAGATGTTCTGGAACATAAAAAAAACATGACAATAGCACAAATATGCACTGTTTCTTTAGGATTGCAAATCATTTGTCAAGATTTTACAGTCTAATTTGGCAATATATATCTGTCACATCTTTGGTAGCTGCTATAACACTGAAGTGCCAATTTTTTTTAATATGAAGTATATGTCATGGGACCAGGAAAGGAGACATGGAGTCATGTTTTTAGAAATACTTATGTGGGACATGGCCAGAAAAAAGTTGGTAACTACTGGTTTATTTGTTTCTATCCTGAAGTCATTTCTATAAGGACTATAAAAGTTTTTGCTTTCACCACTAAAAAAAAATATTTCTGATACAAAGTAATTTAATTTGTAAATGTATGAAATTTGCTAGTATTTGTATTCACCTTCCTGAGCATCATGATTTATTTTCCTTTAAAAGTAATGTATCCTACTGAAAGTGTCAGATTCTTTGCAATATATTGTTAAACTAGATGAATAATTGAAGTCAGGGATCATTTTAGAACATAAAAAAAGGCAGGGTGCATATTATAGGATAAGGGCACATCATTTCATAAAAAGGGCATTTTTTATATTAAGATAAAAAATGCCCTTTAATATTATGGCAGTTGGGGCCATTATATTAAAGGGCAATATAATGGATATAATGGCAATTGGGAGGGGAAGAAGGGGAGTTGGGCAACATGTACTGAAAAGTCCTGTAGCTTCTAAAGTCTTCCTTGATTATAGCAATACAATAACATTTATAATTTGCATAACTTCACCATATGAAAGTATTAAAAATAGTAAAATAAAACTTAAATCTCGATTTTTCCTGCAATATGGATTTTCCCTTGAAGTTGTTTCTCAATTTATTTATAGAACTTGTGTAAGCTATTACGTTATTAAAGACCAGAACAAATGATTAGAACAAGTGATCTATAATACTATTTCACTATAGGAGGTGAAATGAATCAATGACCCTTAGTACTAACCTTTTATGTCTTGTTCAGGAGAAAGAATGAGTCATTCAAAGTGCAAGATTAGTGAAATACCAGGCCATTTCATAGAGAAATAAGGATAGTCTAGCATTATCTGATAGTCTGATAGCCATTTCATAGAGAAATAAGGAGGGTGGGAGGAAAAGAGAAGATTTACTTCTGGTGCTCCATACTAGTGTTCTAAAAACAAAAGACAGGTAAAGAATTTTTGAAAAAACAATGCAAACAAGGCAAGATTCTATACGGGAATTAAATAAAGGTAGGATTCTACATGGAAAAAGGGCAAGCAGGGTGGAATTTTATCTGAAAAGAGCATGAGGATGGGCTGCCCCTCCAAAACTCTCTAGAGTGATTCCTTTTGAAATGGTATATGAAAATTTTATGCATGTAACAACTAATTTTTACTCATGAAAGTTTCACATTTATCAATGTAAAAAACAGAAAGATTCCATAAGAAAATGTGTTTTACATGTAAATTTGCTGCCTGTATTAAAAATTTAACCATTCTTCTGAACCACCCAGTAGCGTGTACAGGGATTTGTAAATATAATTATAATTATTTTATATGTTCATTGTAAGGTATCTTTAAATTAATACACAAATTATAAATATTGCATATATCTGTGATTTTCAAGATAGTGTTATGCAACAGTTAAAATTACAATATCAAGCATATGTACAAATTGGCATTTCATGTTTACATTTTCTTTTCTACTTGCAGAGTGTGCAGAGGATGGAATGTTTTGACAAAAAGCCCAATGTTATGGAAAAAAGTTGACATGGAATTTTCATCATATCATGAGTCTCAAACTACAGTTGCTGAAAGTTTTGTGAATCTGTTACCATCTTGTGTTTCTCGTATTTCTTTAAAGTTTGTCTTCCATGATGATTGGATTGAATCATTGTATTTTGAGAAACTTTGTATAAAGCTGAAAACAAGGTGTCCTCATCTGGAAATGTTAATTTTGGATCATGCTAGACTATCAGATACTCTTCCAACAGTTATAGATTTATGTATTCAACATTTAGAAAAAGTTAAAATATTGGTATTTAAGTTTTGTGAAGCTCCCTATGGTCCTGTGAGAAGAAAATATGGCGGTATTTCTAAAATTGAACTTTTAGATGTTGCTTGCTGTGATTTTGGCTGCTTCAGTAAGCTTCCATTTTCAAGAATGCCCAATTTGAAATGGTTGCGTTTAAGGGGTTCAGATATAAACGATTCATGGTTTGAAAGTGACACTTCTTTCTTTAATCAGTTACATATGTTGAATTTGTCACACACAAGAGTCAGTTCCAGAACAATTCAAGCAATACAGAACCATGCACTTAATTTAAACGAGCTATATTTGTGTTTCACACATTTAAAAGATGATGATTTAAATACTAATAATTCAGTGTTTCTACACCTGAAGACAGTCTGTCTTGTATATTGTCATGGAGTGACTAGTAATGGCATCGTTTCACTCATCCAGTCATGCCAGTCTTTGCAGAATGTGTATGTTACACAAGAAGTGGCTCAGTCTTATGCAGTACATCCTTATGTTGTCGTCAATAAATACATGTTGAGAATTGTTAAAGAGTTGGATTTCTTTCACACCCATAATTTTTTACTTAAGTAAAGAGATATTTTAATGCATTTATGTTCAATAAATTTATTTTATTGGTAATTGTGAATTTATTCATATGTTTTATTTTGTTAAAATTTATAGTGTAGTAACCGAAATTCTTTTAAGTTACATTTGTTGATAGTTTTACTTAAGAGATGATTGTTGAAAAATATCTTGTACAAAACAAGTCTAAATCTTAAAAAGTCCTTCCGGCCTGTACCGGGAGGAAAAGGTAGCTTTCCTATATCTTCGTTTTTAAATTTTAGCTAATGTTACACGAAAACAGCAAGTTAAAATGCAAATAAAACGTTTACAAAAGATTCGTTAATACTGAATTTGAATAAGAAATTCGCCAAATTATTGAGCAATAGCCAAATTGGCTTCATTTTTGAAGACTTATTTTGGTCGCCAAATTTGGCGATATTTTGCCATGGAGTATTTGTATATTGTCCAAGTCTTGGCCAAATGTCGCCAAGTTTGGCGAGAATTTGGTGCTTACGGATATGAATATATAGTTTTATGCGTATGATTGGGAAAATGATTACAACAATGAAAGAAAATAATTTGCGAGTAATCGCATTAATGTGCTGTTTTGTTTCAAAATGTTAGCCACCCTAGAATTTCAAACTGCTCTATCTCAGCCATTTTTTAAGATAGAGGTAAACCAAAAAATGCTCTGGAATCCTCGTATCAAGGCCTAACACTTAATTAAAAAATAAATTTAAATTTTTAACTTTTTTGTATATTTATTTTAGTTTTAAATTTTTAAGTGGCCGCCATCTTGAAACAAAGTGGCAGACCAAGCTGGCCAACGAACTCGGTCGAGACATTGGTGAGCTTAATACACACAATTAGTTTCATCAAAATTGATTTATAAATATGAGCGTTATCGTATGACATAGGTCAGATATATATATATATATATATATGGAGATATATATATATAAATCAACATTTGACCGGAGGGTAGTTTTGGGGTCTGAGGGTCATGATCGGTGAAAATATACCAAAATTTTCCGGAATTGCTTTCCTCCGAATGGCTGCAATAGGTAGCTTTATACTTTTTTGTATTGAAAGCTACCTAACAATTTCCACTATAAAATTTTAATGCTTTAGGAAAGTAAAAATATTTTTCATTACAGCATGCATCAAATTTTAAGTGTTAATTATGTAACAAACATTTAAATAACACATTTTATTATCATACAAATGTTATTCATATATTTTTTTAATTGTAGCTAACTGACAACCACCTAGTGATTATCTTGACTTAAAATCGATTTAAAACACTAACTTTGGCAATATTTCAAGGACTATGTTATGCTTTTATAAAAAGAATAAAATGCTTCATTGTTGGGTTTTTTAATAAGAATATCAAGAAATTCTATGCATATGTATATTCAGATGACCTTGCAAATGCATCAGAAAGTAGAAGAAAGTTTGGATTCATCAATTGCTTCATTGAATACAATGTTACTACATGGCAACTTCATTCAAATGTATTGCTTTTTATCTCCTAATTATTGTTATTATCCATATTCAAGAATGGCACATTGAAAAGATGTTTTAAACAAATATTTCTAGTTAGATAAGATGAAATTATCAATAATGTGTATATAAATTGTAAGCTATAGTTCTTAATAAAATTTTATTCCTCACATTTAATATTTAAGGGTGTTCTCAAGTTTTTCTTTCCTCTCTCTCAACAACACATTCATTAACATTCCTCCATGGAAGAATTCAGGTAATTTTACTCAACTGATAAAGACTGTGAATCTTTTTTAAAAATTTTAATACGTCCATATATCTCATTAATGTCAAATCGTATTTAACCTTTCTATGACTGTCTTGACTTGAATTTCAGCTTTAAAACTATGGCTAAAATTTTGCAAAAACCCAAAAGGATATGAAAGTTTCATGCATTTATTTATTAAGAGATAACTGTGAATGTGAGAAAGTGCCTAAACTTTGTATTTTTAAATGTGATTTCTGGAAACGAGAATATTTTGAACAGGGATAAACACTTGTAGATTTACTTTAATTTTTAGAAGGTAAATAAGACCATCTGTTTCATTGAAGAAGGGAGTCTTAATTTATCTTACTTTATTGGCATAGTAAACTTGGTAAGTAATTTTTTTTAAATACAAAAAGTGCCATCTCTACCGGGAATGAGCAAAATGCCACATGCTCATGGTAGATGGATGAAAACTCATAGCAAATATGATTTATCATGCTTGGCTTAGACTCTATTACAACGCACCTTCTTTAAAAACAAGTTGCTATAAAATAATTTTTCTTCTTTTTTTAAAAATTAATCAAAATCTGATAAACTGTCTGTTTTAATCTTTGCAGTGACGTTTCCTGATTCATAGCACAATTTAATTTAAATTGGTTATTTTGAGTATAAGTATAAAAAAAAATTAAATGTGTCTCATTTACAATTTTTACTGTTTGAAATTATTAAAATTAAGTTCTAATAAATTTTGCAGTAACAAAATACAATATTTAGTTGGTGATAAATTTGAAGGGAGTGGGGAACATCCCCCAGAAAATTTGTGATTTTTTGTTTTTATATATAATTAAAATTGCAAGACCCCCCCCCCTTACATAAAATCCTACAAATGTCTCTCAAAACGGTTTTCAGCAATTTCTCAAAATTTCTTTAGATATTAATAAACTTAATTCAACATCTTTATATTTTAGGAATTATTTTGTAAGTAAACAGTGATTTGACATAACTTAATTAAATGCATTTGATGAATTTTTTCTAGTTTTGCTTATATATGCAGATTCCTCAATTGAGCTATTTTAAACATTCCCCCTTATCTCTTTAATTTTACTTATTATAAATCGTATCAATAATAATCTTGGTACATAAAAACTAAAATCTTTGAAAAAACACTTTAATATTTAAAATTTCTGTCACCCTAATTATTATTGTAATGATAAATAAATAATCAATCATCTAAATTTCTCTTTTGGTAATTTCTGTTTCTCCCTTTTTTACTCCAGCTCAAAATAAAAAACATATAAAACTTGATTTAAAAAGAAATTTTCTCCAATTTGTTACTTTGTAGTAACTGTAAATAAATAATAATATTTTAGTGTGCTGCGGGAATTTAATCATGTGCCAAATATGATGCCAAAATTAGGTGTTTGTGTCAAGACTATTTTGATAACTACTCTTCAAGACAGATGGATCTCATAAAAAACGTCACCTGTAAAAAATACAGCCAAGTCTCGTGACTCTTTTTCCCAAAAAAGTTCTGAGATCGTGTAAAGCCAAGTTTAGCTATCTCATTAACTCTGAAATTTTCATTCATAAATCACTCCTAGTCTCTACATCTTGTTAAATATTATTTTGTGACTTGGCAATTACGCAGCACAGGGAAGTTATTACACCTTACTATGTTATGGGATGAGATGAGATAATATATAAATTATCAATCATAAACAGAAATTTAAATAGAAAATTATTGTGTCATTATTTAATAACTTTTAAGACCAGAAATAATAAAATTTAATTCTGCATATAACTTAAGTTTAAATATATTTAAATTACTAATCTGCTTTTTCTTTAAATTTTCTTTTTTTACTCCTTTTTACGTTGCAAACATTTCAGATGAAAAAACGTAACAGATTCATTTTTATGTGAGTAAAGAACCTAGTGCAGCGATAAAACAACACACGTTTTTTCTTCGGTCCAAAACATAATAGTGATTCAAAAATTTGTATGGAGTTGTAAATTTTTTTTAGGTAGCTTTCAATACAAAAAAGTATAAAGCTACCTATTGCAGCCATTCGGAGGAAAGCAGTTCCGGAAAATTTCGATATATTTTCACCGATCATGACCCCCAGACCCCAAAACCACCCTCCGTCCAAATGTTGATTTATATATATAGATATATCCATATATATATATATATATATATCTGACCTATGTCATACGATAACGCCCGTAATTATGAATCGATTTTGATGAAACTAATTGTGTGTATTAAGGTCACCAATGTCTCGACCGAGTTCGTTGGCCAGCTTGGTCCGCCATCTTGTTTCAAGATGGCGGCCATTTAAAGATGTAAAATAACTTAAAATCTAAAATAAATATACAAAAAATTTAAAAATTCAAATTTATTTTTTAATTACGTGTTAGGCCTTGATACAAGGATTCCAGAGCTTTTTTTGGTTTACCTCTATCTTAAAAAATGGCTGAGATAGAGCAGTTTAAAATTCTAGGGTGGCTGACATTTTGAAACAAAACAGCACATTAACGCGATTACTCGCAAATTATTTTCTTTCATTGTTGTAATAATTTTCCCAATCATACGCATAAAACTATATATTCATATCCGTTAACGCCAAAATTGGCAAAATTGGGCGACATTTGGCGAAATATCGCCAAATTTGGCAATCAAAATAAGTCTTCATAAATGAAGCCAATTTGACTATTGCTCAATAATTTGGCGAATTTCTTATTCAAATTCAGTATTAACGAATCTTTTGTAAACGTTTCTTTGCATTTTAGCTTGCTGTTTTCGTGTAACATTAGCTAAAATTTTAAAACGAAGATATAGGAAAGCTACCTTTTCCTCCCGGTACAGGCCGGAAGGACTTTTTATTCTTCCACTGTATATGTTAAAACACAGCACTCTTCTACAGTCAGTCAAAATTATCATAAGTACTCATTTGAAGTTATTAAATTTTCTATAAATATGTTATAATTGTAAAATAGAAATAATTAAAAATATTTAAAAAAATATTTTATAAAAATTTTATATAAATATCTAGATTAAAAAAAATATTTAGGCCAAATATTGGACCAATATTTTCCATGAGTTTGTAAAAAGAGAAAAAAAATAAGCAAGTTGAAAAATATAAGGACACATTCAGAATAAAACAACAATTTAATTGAAGGAAAATTTTTTTAGCCATATTAAGATAAAATAAAAATAATACAATAGTTATATGCAATTATCTGAAGAAAAAAATTAAGTCAAAATATATTCTTGATTTAAGTTATGTAGTTCCCCAAATGACATTGGATTTTCCAAGTGTATTATATCTTCCACAAAAATTACATATGTGGCCTCAAAACAAAATAATTTTCTGCAGCAGCTCGAAGCAAAAATGAAATAAGAAATATTTTCTCTGCACTTGTTTTAACTTTTTTGAATACAAAATAAGATAGATAACAAAAATTGTTAAATTAATTGTTTACATCCAAAGATGTATTGCAAATTAAAGGTTTTAAGATTTATAGGTCTACAAATTAAAGGGGAATCGATTATATTTATTAAAGTTTATGGGTTTTCATGTGTAATTTTCCTGCATTCCAAACAATTGAGAAAATAAGTACTCATGATTAGATTCTTGTTATTATAAATAAGAAACCTCGTTCATTATCTCTAAAAGGGAGTACATACTTAATTACATAATCTGAGAAATTACATTTTAATTTACTTACACAACTGCATTTGACACTGTGACAAAAGTGAAAAAAAATTATGGCAAGCATGTACCTAAAATATATGTTTAAATTCTTCATTTTTTTAAATTTAAATTTAAAACAGATGTAGAAAAGAGAAAATAAATAATAAATAAAATAAAGATAAAGTTAAATTTTAAATTACTAGGGGGCTCAGCCCCCTACTCGCTAACGCTCGCCAACCCCCCCGGGAATTGCGAAGCAATTCACATTTCGCTTGCCCCTTTTTTTCAGCAATTCTAGCCGGAATGAGTTCCACTATAAAACATTTGAACATATGAAACTGACAATTTTTTTTTTTAATGTAAAAAAGTAATTCTCCGTTGAAAACACAACTGAAAATGTATTTAATTGGCGCTACCAATGAGTATATAAATCTTTTAAATACTATGAAAAAAGGATCTTTTGTACAGCACGACTTAAATTCATTAGAAAAAAAAAAACTACGTAGAAATTATTTTTTACTTCACCAATACATCAACAGATGGCGCCAGGTGCAATCTACAGTTTATTTTTTTTTCTCCGACTTTTGAGGGAGTGAAATTCGTAAATGAATTCTAAATAAGAGTTGAGAATTCATTTGAAATTAACGATATTGCTCATAATTAAAATGAGGAATCATCTCAGACGCTTTGGATTACGTATATGTTATTTTATTTTTAATAATTGCTAGTTCTAGTTTCATTCTATGGTTTCACTTTCACTACTCTCACACTTACCGCCATATTGGAGGTGGAGCTGATCTAGCACAATCTAGGCTTTCATTGGTCTGAGCTCTGGAAACCACGGTTGTTGCCAAACCATAAGTTACAAATTCAGCCCGATTTTCGCGCCACGTAAGACAAATATATATATAGATACTATAATTCTATCTGTTGTATAAATGTAACAAACCTGTTAAGAAAATAATAAAAAAAAATCTTCCTTGAGTTTTTTTCCTTTTTTATCACATAAAAATGCAAATTCAGATCAAAAGTTTAAATAGCCTTTATTGGGTTACACAAGTACACAACAGCTTAACTGACATTCTTTTTATTTCACTGTTCATAACTATGATAAAAATATCATGAAAGAGAGAAGCAATCTGAATTAAGCTTCTCATAGATATCATTTTTGTTGCATTTAAACAGTTATCTAGAAAAACAATTAGCAGCATATATTGATCAGAGGAGGGTATTATAAATAATTTCGATATACCTCACAAAATTAATCAATTTAAATTTATTGATTAAAACAAATTCTTTTCTAACCATAAAGATCCCACTACTTGAATCTGTAGCATGGTTCCTAAAAATCATGATTTTATTTAAAATTATATATACATTTTTTGTATAATAATATCAACTTAAAAATTTCAAATGCTGTTATTTAAATTTATTATGATTAACATTAATAATTCAGTTTTTATTACTTTATTAACATTTCCATATGATAAACATGTAATATGCATGAAAATTTGATTATTTTAGAGATTTTCTCAAGCAAACTGCAATGATAGGTTTGACTTTCTCAGTTACTATCAAAACTAGAGAAAATTCCTTTTTCATTTGAAATAAAATAAAAGTTTTCAACAAATTTACAATGTTTCTCTTTGTCAAAAAAGAGTTCTTTATTATTTAAATATACAATTCTATTTAGAAAATTATTTTTTAAAACACTACAAACAATTTTTACAGTTGCCTGTTAAAATACTATCTTTCATCTTTGGATTAATTCAGTCAGGACTTAGAAATTTAAACTTTTAAATGAAAATCATTTAAGTTTGTATTTTTCTTCAGCACACCTTTTACAGTATGCTCCACAAACAAAAAAGTTTTTTCCTCTATATATGAAAGTGGAGTGAAGCTTTAAAAAGATCATATTGAGAAAGAAATTTCACAAATACATTAGTACTTTTCTTATGGATGAGTTTTTAAATGTTTCTTTAGGGCACTATTATCAGAATATCCTTTTGAGCACACTTCACAAATATATGGCTTTTCACCTGTATGGGTACGGAGATGTAGTTTTAGAGTAGAGTGTTGAGAAAATCTTTTAGTACACACTTCACAAATAAATGACTTTTCTCCAGTATGGGTACGTAAATGTTTCTTTAGATCGCCTCTGTCAGGAAATCTTTTGGAGCATAAATCACAAATGAATGGCTTTTCACCTGTATGGATGGTAAGATGTCGTTTTAGAATAGAGTAATAAGAAAATGCTTTAGAACACACTTCACAAATAAATATTTTTTTTCCTGTATGAATGATAAGATGTTGTTTTAGACTTGACTTTTGAGAAAATCTTTTGGAACAAACTTCACAAATCAACATTTTTTCTCCTGTATGGATTGTAAGATGTCGTTTTAGTTTTGATTTTTCTGAAAATCCTTTAGAACACACTTCACAAATAAATGGTTTTTCTCCTGTATGAATTCTAAGATGCCTCTTTAGACAACTAATCTGAGAAAACCCTTTTGAACATATATCACAAATGAATGTCTTTCTTTTTGTAAGAATTGGCTGATCATCATGTTGAACATATTTTAAAGAGCCCCCAACATTACTAATAATAGGCTTTTCTTCACTCTCAATAAAGAGGCTTTCTTTTGCTCGACACTCCACAGACACAGTTTTTTCGGACATGGTACAGTAACACAAGATTTTTCTAATATTTTTTTTATTTGTATCAAGTTGAAGTCTTAGTTTTTTAGTCCGTTTTTCAGCATTGCATTTATAGAAGAGAATTTTCTTATATAAATGAAGAAGAAAGTTTCATTTATAGGATAAATTTACAGTTTGAATAAAATCTTAGAATAAAACTTGAATAGAAAAAAATATTCTCCTATTTTGGTGTAAATATATGTCAAAGAAATTTACTTGAGGAAAAATTATTTACTGCAAAGTTGCGTTTTTACAGTACTTTTAATTTTTACTGGAATGCGTACAGTGAAATATCTGTGTTTCTTACTTCTAAGAAAATATTTTTTTTTATCCTTCGAAGGTGAACAATTCCTGTCTTTCTTTTTATATCTGAAATAAAAAAGATGTTTTATTAATGAGCCTTTTTAGCTGTAATTATTGATTTACTTCAAGCCCAATATTTTTTTAACTTTGTAGAAAAATTTAATATTTTAAACTATTAAAAAAACATGTAACTGTTTGTACAGTCAGTGTAATAAAAGAAAACATATATTTTAACCGCCAAATTATCACAAAAACAAAATGAAAAGTTGAAGGGATTTTTGTTTTTTTTTATTCAATTATGTCCAGAAAATATGTTTAGCGTGGGAATCTCCATATTCATATTGTAACAGACATGAAAAATTTCGGTACTTGTTTACTTTATCTACTATCATTTACAGTCAATAGAATATGTTGCCAAACAATGTGATTAAAAGTCAACAATGGATAAACACACTGCTACATTCACTAATGATATAAAAATGTTGTGTGCAATGCTGTGACAATGTTGCCACAATGTAGTGTGAAGTGCTGCACATAATATGCAATGTACAGTCATCCAAAATAAAAGAAAAAAGAACACCCCATAAATTTTAATTATGAAATTGTCTCAGGAAAAAAGGAAAAGTACCGGAACAATTTTCAACTGGAAATGATGTCATCTTCCAATTTATGTTCAAGAAAGATGTAGGGGTCGTCTTCAAACTGAAATTGTAACATTTCCGAAATTTTCAATACGAATATCCAACTTTGACAACATATTTGGCTTTTTTGGTAAGTTTTACTTTAGAATACCAAACAAGAAGAAATTCAGTCAATCAGTTTAGGAATTATGTGCATTTAAAGTTTGGAAGTCTTGTTCTTAAATTCACTCTTAATTGTTGAAAAACAGGTTGTAACACAGATAATTTTTTAAAGCCTCTCTCAAGAACTACTTGGCTGTAGAGCTGTAATTTTGGATTTGCATATTTGAAGCTTTTAGAAATCGATTTCTTAAAAAGTTCACAGGTTACAATTTAATGTATTTATTCTAAAATTCATTGAAAAAAAATAGCTTTTGAATTTAATTTTAGAAAAAATAAGAAAAATAACCTATAAATTTTTTAACAGAAACAGATTCTAAAAACTTCAAACATACAAATGATAGATTACAGCTTATTCTGCCAAGTAGTTTTTCAGTTATGCTTAAAAAACTACATGCATTGCAATCTGTTTTGCAATGACTCTGAATCAATTTAACATTAAGTATTTGAAACTTTAATCTTTCAGAATTCCTAAACTGCTTGATAGAAGGGTTCCCATTTCGTATCTTAAGAAAAATTTACCAAAAAAGCTAAATATGAGGACAAAAATTAGTTGTTTATATCAAAAAGTTGAGTTTGGTACAATTCCAGTATCAAACTTGTTCTGTTTTCGCTTTTTAAATTTAGCTTTTAAATTTTTCTGGTGGTATATTCCATGATCAGATCTACTACCATTCCATTAAGTAACTGAAGGAATAGTCCTCCGATTCTACCAACAGCGGCAGTCGGCCTCACCCAACTGCCTTCTATCATTGCTAAGAGCAATGAATAACTTCAAAGTCGCTTCAGTCATTCGATGTATTAAACTCACTGACTGATTTGTTAAACTTATTGAATTTAGCTTCTAAATTTCTGTGGTCGGATTTTTTGTGATCAGGTCAACTATCATTATGGTTAATAACTGAAAGAGACCTCCGATTCTGCCATGCTGCCTGTTCTGTGAATAGCGTTAGTCAATCACCCATAAGCTTTTATTTTAACATAAATTTTTAAAAATTCCAGCCACATTGCTATTTTCGTTCTTTTTTCAGTAACAATTTCGAGATTTAAATGTTTAGGGTGCTCTCTTCTTGTTTTGGGACAATTGTGCATATTCCATTTTTATTTATTTGGGGGGAAAGTCAGTTTAGTTTTTGAAATGAAGGATATAAATTTAATGCTATTTCTCTAAATTTGCAGTAAACAAAATCTGGCAGTGAACAATGTGATTTAATGCCACTATTGTACAATAGTAGAGTCACATTCATTGTTGTCAATTTTGTAGATAAGCTAGTTAGTTTTTGCAATGAAAGATGTTAACTGATATTTCTCTCTTTTCCTGTTGTATTTATTTTAAATGAATCAAGATTTAAAAACTTGGATGTGATAAAGTATTTTCAAGACTATGGATTTCTACTCTCAAAATAAGTATGCATATATGGCCCGATATGACGCTTTGTCTAAAAATTTAATAACGATGGTGATGCAGTGTGAAATAGTGTGACAAACAAATCTATTAAAGAAAGCAACGAGGTCCAATGGCTCGAAAATTGCATTTATAACCGTATTAAGGTCTATTTACAGGTCTAAAAATAATCAAGACTGAAAAAAATATGTTATATCTGTTACTTGTATTTGTTCATTTTCTGAGTCAATATATATCAATAATCTTCCTTTAAACTTCTGTTATTATTTCAGTTAAATCAAACTTTTTGGTATCAAATTTTATTTAATATCAGCACATCAATTGGAAAACTATAAAAATTATCTTTTGAAAAATTGATCTGAATTACATAAAACCAAGGAAACATTTTATGTGCATGTTTTGATGTCACACTTATCCATATTTCCCAATATTTGGCAAAACATTTTAAAGAAAATTGGTTAACAGGACTGGAAACAAGTACCACATTTTCTACATGAACGTCCAATTTTGACATCATATTTGATTGTTTGGTAAATTTTACCTAGGGATACCATTTGAGAAGTCATTTGGCGGAGAAGTTTATCAATCATGCAGATGTAAATTTTTAACTTGTAATGTTAAATTTCTTTTTAATAGTTGTCAAACCAAATTGCAATGAGTGCTGTTTTTTAATCATAACTCAAAGACTACTTGGAATAATCAGCTGTAAGTTTAGATTCATGTGTTTGAAACTTATAGAAATCGCTTTTGTTAAACATTTTATTGGTTACATAGATTTTTTTATATCAAATACAAAGTATGGAAAAGGTACAGTCGTGGAAAAAAAACTGAACACCTACTACTAACTCTGCAACAAATTATTGTAGAAGAAAATTATTGGTTCTAAACGATTGGAAATAAAGTCTGCTTTTAAATGATGTATATAAAATTTGTTTAGGGGCCCTCTACATATCAAAACTAGCCAAAACTTAATTTTTGTCATTAGCAACACCCAAGTTTGACACTATATTTTAAATCTTTGGTTCACACTATGCCTAGATACCCAATTTCAAGTCATTTGGATAAGTTTTTGAATTATAAACATTCAAAATTTAGAGCTTCTAATGTTAAATTACATTTTCATATTTTTATTAATGTCTGTTGAAATTATAATCCTAAAGTGCTAATTTTTTGCTTGGTTATAATACTAGAAGATACAAACATAAATATGTTGAATTTGAAATATTTAAAATTTTATAATATAAATTATAAAATTAATATTTGAAAAAAAATATGAATTGCAACCTATATTTTTTATAGATATATATTTTTAATGTCCTGCTTTATGCCCATATAAAATTAAAATTTTTTCTTCCAAGTACTTTTCAAATTATACTTAAAAAACAGCAAGATGCTGGTTAAAGGGGCTGTCTATGATGTGCAGAAAAGCATAATTAGAAAAAAACATTTTACACTCATTTTTATTATGTTTAGAATAAGATTTATTTTTTTTTTACTTTTTGTGTCTACTTTTCAATTTTTTTATTAAAATTAAGTAAATCGTATTTGCATGAGATATAATTTTATGTCAGTTATGTGCATTAGTTTTGCTTTTATTTTTAAATTAACAAAGCTCATTTTTTAAAAATGAACAGTCCTACCTTAGAAAAAAAAATCTTACTCATTTCTTTTGTTATCTTTAATTGAACTTCTAGATTCTTCCTCAGTCTAATAAACCTATTTTATCTTTTCTGTGAAACATATCTTTGAAGTAAAGTTTCTCATAAATGCATGTCGTGTATTTTCTGAAAAAGCTATAAAAATGTGCCATTAGGAAACAAAATTTATGTTCAAACTGAAAATCAATTTGTCTGGGTTTTTCTATACCGTTTCCTTATATTGACATAATATTTGTATTCTAAATTTTGTATTTCGCTGATATTCTTCACATATAAATTTAGAAAAGAGCAAGTAACATAAATTCAAAATCTGAAAAAAAAGGCATTATAAAAACACCTATAAAATTTTAATCACATTCACATGTTTGAAAACTATTTGAATTTCCAATAAACTTATATTTTATAAAATCGGATAATTCAACTTTTGTAAACCATATAAAATGAATATTGAAAAGGATTTTACCTTATATAACAATAGCTGAAACGTATTAAGTGAGTAAAATTGTCATATTGGCAAGAAATAATGCATTAATAGAAGTGACTTAGTCATTCTGTAGACTTTCAACAATCGAGTACTGAGCTTCAATTTGGATACAGCCCCTAAAATATGTTCATTTAAAAAAATAATTAATTTCTCTGAAACTAATATTAGGAAATTCATGATATTTGGTATCTAGGCATAGTTTAAATTGAAGATTTAAAATATTGTGTCAAAATTGGTTCATGCCATTGAAGAAAACAGAGTTTGGGTTTGTTTTGATATGTAGATGGCCCCTAAGAACATTTTATATGCATCATTTAAAAGGACTTTATTTCCAATCGTTTGATACCAGTAACTTTCTTCTACATTAATGTGTTGCAGAGTTAGTAGGAGGTGTTCTTTTTTTTCCACAACTGTACATATTCACACAAATATTTTTACAGAAATTGCTTTCTAAAAGCTTTAAATACATTAATTCCAAATTACAGATCATTCTGTTTATGAGTTATGCTTAAAAAAACTATCCACATTGCAGTTTGTTTTTCAACTATTAAAAAGGGAGTTTAACATTAGGAGTACTGAACTTTACTTCTGCATAATTCCTAAATGGCATCCCGTTTGGTTACCCAAATGTAAAATTTACTAAAAAATCCAAATATGATGTAAAAATTGATTGTTTGAATTGAAAATTTCAAAATTTGTTACAATTTCAATATGAATATAGCCCGTTCCCCCTTCCAAAAGAAAAGAAAAAACTTATTTTTTTATATAAATTGAAAAAAAGCATAGTTTCATATGAGTGCCTTAGTTCATTTTTTTGTGACGATATGGTGATTAAAATGTATGGGATATATCTTTATTTTATATCAACGGTACATTACATTACTGCATTATTTGTTTACACATTTACATACTGTTATGAAATGTCAGAAAATGTTTTCTCACATTTCTCTTGAATTCTCCTTTATGGAGCAGAAATTTTAGACACTTTAAAATCAGCAAGGTACTCATAATTTTCATTGAGAACATTAATATGATTTTGAAACAAAATTTAGAGTTAAATTTTGAAATTACAAATTGAATCTCACAGCAATAGACACAATAATTCAAATAAGATGTGAGATAACAAGAATAAATTTAATAACCTGATATGAAATTATTGGAAATCTTATCAAATCAGCGATTCTAAACCCTATTGGAGAATTTTTAAATTATGTTCTGCGAGGTTTGGATTGTGTCTGAGTATTAATTATATATACTTCTTCAGGTAGTATGCTGCTTTCATGATTTCTGTTAATTTTAGTCATTTATAGTATTACATTATCATATTCGAAACTTCTCCATTATCCCATTGACCAATTTTCATAAAAAAGAAAACTATCACCAAACTGTAATGCCAAATAAACAAATGAAAGAATGTTGCCATTGGAATATCAAAATAAATCAATAAATAAAACATAAGAAATTCGGAAAAGCCCAACTCACCATAGTGTCAGCTATCAGTAAGTTTAAACAAAATTATTAGAAAATATTAATGAAAACAGAAAAAAAATTAAAATAAATAAATAAATAAAATACAAGAAATTCGGAAAATCCCAACTCACCAAAGTGTCAACTATCAGTAAATTTAAACAAAAGAATTAAATTATATTAATGAAAACAGACAAAAAGTAATCTTAAATATTTATTTATTTACATTCTTCTTCTTAATTATCTCTCTCGGCTGGTGAATAAATGTTTGTGATGTCAGGTGAAACTGATCTGTTGCACCGTAACGATGCTTCACAACATTTTTTTAATGCTTTTTCTCTTTTAATATCCTGGCACCACCATTTAAGGATGCAATTGTTATTTTATTTAACAAAGTAACTAATAAATCAGTAAAACATCATTAAAAATACAAATAAACAGCAAATTAAAAAATCCCTTGATGACATAACAAACTATGTAATGCCACTGACATCAAACGAATGGGACTGCAGTTTTGGTGTTAAATTCTATAGTTTGGCAATAGTTGTTTGTTGTGAAAAATGGTCAACGGGATAATGGGGAAGTATCTAACATTCTATATTACAAATAAAGGAGAATGCGGCATAACAGTTTATTCATTTCAAAACAATTGATGTGTCGACCAACAAATGCTTATAATCCCATTAAAAGAAATCAAAGATGTAGCTATAGGACTGAAAGTAACACTCCTTCAAAATGTCAAAATTAAAGATTCATAACGATGCACATTGTTCATACACAGCACATATATTCCAATAAATATAAAATTTTAACATAGTATACAATATAGGATCTGTTATCGAGAATGATTCGGACCTGGGGAATTCTCGATAAGGGTTTTTTCCATAATTCGGAACACATTATTTTTTACTATAAGTATAAGAAATGTACAAAATAACTAATTTCACAAATAGTGGTAAACATGAACAATATATGTAAATATATACTTAAAATTTTGTAAATTTAATAACTTATTTACACAGAATAGAAAACATTCTAAATTACAATTCAAATTATAAAAATATTACATTAACAATTAAAAATTGGTTTTGGGACTTGGGAGCAGAATACATTGATTTGGATTTTTGGAACATTTGTATTAAAGTTGGTTGCTTATAAAATTTTGCGTTAATAAAACTAATTATAAACTATAATTTCAATTAGTTGCACTAATTGTTTCTGTTTCCTGTACACTGACATGATTTGCTGTTCATGAAAGTAGCTTCTCTGCTACATTCCACAAATCAGTTGTTTAGTGAAAAATTTAAGTTGCTCATCTGTTTTTAATGCTTTAAATCTTAATATTTTTTACCATAATTTTTTATATTCGTTTATTGAATGCAGGCAATATCATTTATTTATTTATTCTTTGTGTTGACTCTAGAACAAAAGGGCCGCTGAGCGGGAATTCGTAAAAAAGGGCAAGCTGTTCTCGAAAAACGCTTGCATCCTGTTCCAAAAACATATTTTTAACTGGACTGTTCAGTGTCCCCTTTTATGAGTAGAATTTTCCAATATTTTTTCATGACCGACCGACGAAATTTTTGCAACTGATTGGCCAATTTCGTAACATCTTTGAGATTTTCCTCTCGATTGACAGACAAATTTCATGATTTTTTCCCTGCGACTGTTTGAAGAATTTTACAGTTTTTTTCGACAATGGACTGGGATTTTTTTCTGCTATCGATTGATGAATTTTACGATTTTTTGCTTCTATCAATTGGCGAACTTTGCGATTTTTCTTGCTACCAATTTGCGTAAAATCGTAGTTTTTTATGTAACTGACTAATGAATTTTGCTGCTTTTTCTTGCAACTGTTAGCGTAAAATTGCGTTTTTTCCCAACTAATTGACGAATTTTTGACTTTCTTGTGACCATTTGATGTAAAATCACAGTTTTTTTCTGCAACCGACTGACGAATTTTGCTAATTTTCTTGTGATCGATTGCCATAAAATTGGAGGGGGTTTTTTCCCAATCAATTAACGAATTTTGCGTTTTTTTTCTTGTGACCAATTGGCATAAAATTGCAGTTTTTTCCCACAACCAATTGAAGAATTTTGCATTTTTCCTACAGCTGACATAACACTTTCACAATTTTTCCCAACAACAGAATGACGAATTATGCAAATTTTCCCCCACAAATAATTGATGAATTTTGCAACTTTTCCTCCAATACAGATTGACACATTTTGCAATATTTTCCTTCTACTGATGGACAAATTTTGCAGCTTTTCCCATGACTGCCTGCCGAATTTTGCGTTTTTCCTGTGACCAATTGACCGCAATATTTTCCCATTAATGTACAATAGGTAAAATTTTTAAGTGGGAATTTGTTTATCTTCAGATGGGAGATGTTGTTGCAAAAGATTAAATATATCGTCCGGATATATACAATGCTGCGCAATAGAAGAAACAAAAATATTGTCGCGTTCAGAATAGAATAAAATCAAATCTTTACAGAGGAATAATACTTTTCAAATAAACAGAAGTAATTAGAACTACAGTGTTTGTAAAAACCATGTAACATCATGAAATATTTGTTTTAAATTATGTTTGAATTTAAATATTGTAATAATGTTTTTGTAATTTCTCTTTAAATATTATTTCAGCTTTTACATACTAATTTAAAAATTAATAATTTTGAAATTATACAATTAGAAAACAAGTACTTCAGAAACGTATAACTAAAATTTTTAATACTTTTTTATTATATATATATATATATATATATATTAACTAGTTGATCTAAAATTCATTTTTTCTTTAATTTAATGTTTTTCTAATATAAAATAATAGAACGAAATTTTAAAAGATATTCAAATAGTTATATTTTTGAAAACCAATAATAATAGAATATTGAAAATAATGTTATTTAAAAAACTTAACATACTGTCCATTAAGGGTGAATGGATTTTTTTCTTGATATGCATGTATGTTAAAAAATCCCTGACGGCTCGGCCTACAGGCACACGTAGATTTCGAAGACGCAGACCGTTTGGTGCCTGTTTGTCGGGAATTGCAGAAGAAATGACCTTTTTGCCATGATGCGGTAGTTGAAACCGCCCACTTCGATACCTAACGGGTTTGCAAACGAAGCCGGCAGGGATTTTTTTAAATTTTTTTTTTGTTGTTGTAAGGGTTGGTCCTACAAAAAATTTGTCAATATAAAAGTTTTAGATAATATTAAGAGTATTTATAATAAATTTAAGCGGATTTGATATCTTTTGAATGGACGAAATTATGAATTTTTTTCTTCTAACCCCTTGGGGTCATTTTTAATGATATCAAAAATCTGTCATACATAAATTTTCGGCAATTTTTCTAGAAGTAATAATAACTTTAAACGGATTCGATACGTATCATAACTAAGAAATTATGGGGTTGTTTCTGTTTTCACAAAAAGCCCCCCCCCCTCTTGGATTTTGCCCATTAACGAACTTCACCGAGATTTTATGCCCCTTGATTTTATGTATCAGTTTCGAAAAGATGCGGGAGTTGGAACCGCCTACTTCGAAAAATAACTTGTTTGCAGGCGGAGCCGGCAGGGATTTTTTTTGTTTTTAATTTTTTTTTGCTATAACGGTTGGTCCTATAAAAAACTTGTCAATATAAAAGTTTTAGATAATATTAAGAGGATTAATAATAAATTTACGCGGATTTGATATCTTGTGAATGGACGAAGCTATGATTTTTTTTCTTCTAAAACCCCCTTGCTCCCCCCCCCCTTTGGACCATTTTTAATTATATCAAAAATCTGTCATACATACATTTTTGGCCCTTTTCCTAGAACTAATAATAACTTTAAACGGATTCGATACGTATAATAATTAAGAAATTATGGGTTTTTTACTATTTTCACAAAAAGCCCCCCCCCCCATTTCCCCCCTTCGTTCGATTTTGCCCATTCACTTGACCGAGATTTTATGCCCATCGTGTCCATAAAAAAGTGACATAGATAGATAGATAAAGTTTGTAACTGGGGGTGTTTTTGGGTTCTGGGAGTCATAATCGGCGTAGATCTGCAAAAAATTTTCAAAATTTCCAACTTAGGTGAGCATGTAATTGGTAGTATTTCTTACGAAATCTACCTAAAATAATATAGAAGATAGTATTTTAAGTAACATTTTATTTTTCATGTTTTGATCCACAAACAGGGTACCTTAAAAAACGAAAGCATACACGGCAATGTAAAAATTGAAATTATATTTATTTATTTATTTATGGATGCAGTTTTAATTTTCTTACGGAAAATTTCTCATAAAATTCTAGTTAATAATCCTTCACAAAAATCAGTTTGATAAAATGGACCCTTTCATAAAATATAAAATTCTTATAACAACATAATTACACTTCAGATGAGATACAAATTAAAATCAGTTATGTATTTCAGTTATTCGGTATTTAAGTTATTATTATTATTATTATTATTATAACAATTACAACAACCAACTATTAATTTTTTTTCGAAACTCTGTCTACGGGATAATCTGTCTACTATCAAAAAGAAATGACAAGTGTAAATTAGGTGTATATTATATTTAAAATATTTTATTATAATTATCAGGGATCTGTTTAAGAAAAAATTGGGTCCTTTAAAGGACTCTTCACAATTTTTTTCATTTTAAAACAGGACCCTTCACAAAACTATTTTCCCTAAATCAGGACCCTTCATAAAACTATTTTTCCTAAAACAGGACCCTTCACAAAATTCTTTATCTTAAAAATAGGTTTTTTACAAAATTTTTCCATCTTTAAACTGAACATGCCACAAATTAATCATTTAAAAGTAAAATCTGACCTTTCACTTTTACACGTATAAAGAAAATATATGTATTTTACATTCATATATCTTCTAAAAAATGTATAAACAAGAACCTAAATATGACGATCATCTCAAATTCACAAAATTATGACTAGATTTTTCACAAATATAAAAAGCTGTTCACAATTTCACAAAAACAGGACCCTAGGGAAAAAGTCTGGATAGACCCCTGATTATTATTATTATTATTTATGTACAATTTCATGAAGATACATGCCTAATTTTTGACCGTTTGATATTTAAAGTGATATAAAAATCCTTAAAACGTATCCGTTTAAAACCTTTTCGCAATTGTTTAAAATTTTTTGTCGATTAACGAATAGCATATTGAAAATAAAGAGATTTTAATGTTATTTTTCGGGTTGTTTCAGTAAATTTCTTTGCTTTTTCTTTATATACCTGCCACTTTATACATTGCTCTCATGGTAATAAAAGCTTTAACATTTAATGGGATGTTCGAAATTTAAATGAAATAAAACATTTTTTTATACCATTGAATTATAAAATTATGATAAGGAAAATAAAAACATTTTATTAAGCACATGAGAAGTTTCGGTACACCTCCTTAAGGTGGTTCCAAAATGATCTGATCAACAACCCGCAACATTCTGACACGTTTTCTCGCTCATTTTTAAACACAAATGCATAAAATTGGCAGACCTGACTATACTGAAGCGATTTGGAAGCAAAACGAGTTTTCCATTTTTTGATAAATAATTTACTTACCGAGTTATAAGCTATTCATGTCATGTGATGACCAGTTTTTCTCCTTTTTCGCGCTGCGGCGTCAGAAATTCGGTTCAATACGTAGACTTTCACTGTATTTTCTGAAAATTCTTTTGCTTTTACCAAAAAATGGAAAACGCCTTTCGATTATAAAGTCTCTGAATAAGAACCCCTTTCAATTTCATGCGTTTTTTGAACAAAATTGAATTAAAAATTATGTCATAAAGTAGCCAATTTGGATTTGAGAACAGACTCAAGGTGACCCCTGCTCAACAACATGAAAACTTTTGACACAATTTCTGACCCATTTTTAAACGCAAAGACATAAAATTTGTATGCCTGACTATGGAAGTGATGTGGAACCGAAATGAGTTTTCCATTCTTTAATAAATAGATTACCTATCGAGTAAAAAACGATTGTAATGACGTGATGACACTTTTTTCGCTCTTCTCGGGCTGCCGCTTCGGGAATTGATTTCAAAACGCCAATTTTGACAGTATTTTCTGAAAAATCATCTACTTTTACTAAAAAATGGAAAACGTGTTGCTATTACATAGTTTCTAAATAAAAACACTTGCCAATATCATGCGTTTGCGAATAAAATTGAATTAAAAATGCTTCAGAAATTAGTTTGTTTGGATTTGAGAACAGTTATAAGAAATTTCCATTTGGACCTCCCATAAGAAATCTCATGGAAAGCTGTATACTGTTAACATTGTCAATAAGGATTACAGGAAATATAATAGCTAAAGTGTGGATAAACCTATTGCACACTGCTACATTCATAAAAGGAGAACATTCATAACCTCCTGAAAATTCCTGACAAAGGCGTTTTAGAAATACCTGACCGATTTTAGAATCTTTAGAGGATTAAACATTCTGGTGGAAGTGGATTCTTCATCAGGATTTGGTGTAAATACAGACACATTAATAATAAGAAGTGAAAGATAGTATTGTGTAAATATTCTTTAGACTATTAATATATACTTTAAATAAAGGTACATTTCTGATCAATGTCCGTCACTTTATTCTATAGAAAGAAGCTGAAGAACGATGAATTGACCAAAATCTGTACTGAGTGTCAAATGCCACAATAAAGCGAAAAGCTTGTGAAACCCTACTGTAGGCTTTATTTTTCCCATTCATCTCACAATTCTTTTTCATTGTATGATTTTCTCTTCTTTGGAATAATTTAAGGCTGTTTTGGAAAGTTCAACGTGATTTCTGGAACAGTTCAACGCTGTTTCTGAGATTTGTCTCTTGCAATTAAACATACTATATATGACTACATAATTATTGCAATTTCGTGTACAGAAATGGAATCTGATTCAGATATAGAAAGTTTAGTGTCTTCTGAAGATGACTTTAATTCTTCTGATACCGAATCTGAATCGGAAAATGATGATGATTTAAGTTCTGTGCGAATCTGGACTCCTATAGATATATCAGCTAACGAACCTGCTCATCCAAGATGGCCATTCATCGGAAATTCAGGTTTGGCTGTAAGTATTGAATCAGATGATCCACTTGAATATTTTCAGCAATTTTTCGATGAAAACGTATTTGCTTTCATTGTTGAAGAAACAAATAAGTATGCGGAATCATATCTTTCAAATAAAGAACCTAGTTCTAGGCTTCTAGACTGGAATGCAACAAATTGCAGAGAGCTAAAAAGTTTTCTTGGACTACTTTTACTTCAAGGGCTGGTGAAAAAACCTGTAGAAAAACTATTTTGGTCCAAAATAGAGACCTATTTTAAGCACTCCTTTCTTTGGACAAGTGATGGCTGAGAAGAGATACTCGCTCCTGATGAAATTTTTGCATTTTGAGGATCCGGAAAAATAGGATCCGGATAATCATCCCAATAAGAAACTGAGAAAAATATACGACATACATAATATGATAATAGAGAAATTTAAAACTGTATATATTCGTAATGACAAAATATGTATCGATGAATCTTTAATCGCCCACAAAGGGCTGCTTGGCTGGAAACAGTACATACCAAGTAAACGAGATAGATTTGGAATTAAGTTATTTCAGTTATGCGAGTCAGATTCTGGCTATATTTGGAACTCATTGGTTTATACCGGTAAAGGGACTACATTTTTGAAAGAATATGAACATTTAGGATTATCGACGAAAACTGTTATGACTTTGTTACATGATTTAAAAGGACAGGGATACTTGTTAACAACGGACAATTTTTATACGTCTCCAGAACTTGCAGAACTTTTAATACAAAACAAAACTGATTTATGCGGAACAGTGAGAGCCAATCGTAAAGGTTTGCCGTACCAATTTAAAAGTGAGAAGTTGAAAAAAGGAAATATTGTCGCATTTCAAAAAGGAAAAATGTGTGCCTTAAAATGGATGGACAAAAAACCTATTATAATGCTCAGCACAGTACATAATGCTGGTTGCACATACGTGCGTAATAAATATGATACAAGTGAAAAGAGAAAACCCGTAGCAGTCGTAGATTACAACAAAACAATGGGTGGAGTTGATAAGTCAGATCAGTGCTTGTCCTATTACCCCACAATAAGAAATAGACAGAGGAAATATTATAAAAAAATCTTCCGTCACCTAACTAACCAAAGTGTGTGGAATGCGTATGTTCTTTATAAAAAAACAGCAATGAAATTACTCAGATAAATTTTCGAATGAAACTGATTGAAAGACTTATTGAAGAAGGAGGTTGCGTGCAAGAACCTTCTGCACGCGGTTATTGTCTAAAGTCCACCGAAAATGTAACACGCTTAACAGGAAGACATTTTCCTTCTAAAGTAGAAGATAACGATAAGCGAAAAGCAAAAGCCAGAAAATGTGTAGTTTGTTCTCAAAAGCAAAACGAAAATGGCAAGCGCATTCACCGTGAAACACGCTTTCAATGCGACGAATGCAACGTAGGTCTATGCGCAGCACCGTGTTTCAAAATATATCACACGTATACTTCTTTTTGAACAAAATAACCTTTCAATTATTTGTGCGATATTTTATTTCATATTTTTGTAGTGTTTTTTTTAATTTAATTTGTAAAATTTGTTATACATAATAAGTAATTATTCATTAAATTAGGAAATTGTATCTTGAAAATAGCATTTTTCTTTTTTCGGTCTGTTTTCTGTGTTTAATTAAATGTGTGTTTTTTAACGATATGTTTTTAATAATGTTTTTCATTAATGATATGATTTCACATACTTTTCTTTTCAATGAATAAGACAAAATATTTAAGTAGATTTTCATTTTTATATAGAAAAACACGTCAAATGAAATTACCCTCGAGATGTATTTTATTGTTTAAAATTAAAGTGATTAACAGATATTTTCCCAGGTTTGCAATGGAAAATATAAACACAACTGAAAATAAGTAAAATAGATTTAATGATATATTCTGAGATAAAAAAAATTCAACTGTTTATGTAACTTCAATATTAAAATTTTATACAATAATTAAGGAAGTAAAAAGTATATAATTTTTAATACATCATTATCTATATTTCATAATAAATGTATTATTGAATTTCATTTTATCATTTTTTTATGTTCCCTCATAACTATCTTTCCATGGCTGTCGAATCGTAGATGTACAAAAGTTGACAACATTTCCTTAAATATATTTTTCCTTAATAAAAAAATGAGAAACACTTCAATTTCTTGTAAATATTGTGCAGTTATGAATATAAACAAATTTTGTGAACTTATGAACATACCTACAAATTTGACATATTTATAAATAAATATATGATTTCATGAATGCCTTAAAAAAGTAAGTACTTTGGATATGACAACAGGTCTTATGAAAATATGCACTTTCTCCCCTCCAAAAACATGCAGTATTAGATTCGTTTCTGACTTCATGTGTGCTCTAGAAACTATGAAGAGCTCGGATGTAAAACGGGATAATTAACAAAAATGCAAGTTTTGTGATGTTCATTATACAAATTTGCTAAAGAACAATCAAAACTATAAAGATTGCTCTCTTTAAAACAGCTGATTTGTTAAGAGTGAACCTTCATTTAACTTATGTGGAGCAATATTTATCTGATAGATTTTATTTTTTTTAGTTACTCGACTTGTTAAATTGGAATAACAAAAATTCTTAGCAATAAATTTGATAACAAAAATTTTTTGCAATAACCAAAAAAATTTTTTTTTTGATTATGATCATTTATTAAAAATCTAATTTAAAGAGACTGCATCAGAGTTTTACATAAGAGTTTTACATTAAGAATCAGAAAAATAAAAATAGTTTGCCATATTTTACACCCAAGTCCTCCAAATTTTTATTGATATATTTATTTATTCATAGATATTTGAAGGTTTATTAATTTTTTTACATAAAGAATTGTCATTTTATAATGTGTAGAATTTTACCTATGCAAGGCCTAATAAAAGATTCCTCTGTATAAGTAAGTACAAGAATGAATTAAATCTTAAACAAAAATAAAAATCGTATAAAAATCTATCGTATAAAACGTATAATCGTATAAACGTAAATCGTATAAAACGTAACTAAAAATCGTATATTACATGCAACTCCCTATAAGATTCTCAAATAGATATTTTATTTTATTTTATTATTTTATGAAGCAACAAATTTTACATTTTTTTAATTTGTGAATATTTTTTTTCATCCCCCCCCCCTCTTTTGAAATTTATATTTATTTTTATATGTATTTTCAAATGTAATTTTTTTTAATTAAAATTTATTTATTAACAAAACAAATTTAAAATTTTAGACATAAAATTGGTATATCTTCTGAATAAATAATTTTTCTTGGATACATTTTTCATTTTTAAGTATAAAAAAAAAACATTAATTTGATTTACAAAATTTTCATTAGAAATGTTAATAGTTTTCTTTAAAAAACTAGAGGATTTGATAAGGGATTTGATGGGGGATAAGTCATGATTCAATGCTATCAGATCTTTTCTAATCAGGTTCTCATTTATTTCCTCTTGAATGTGTTTTTTTTTTTTTCGTTGTTCCAAGACTGGATTCCACCGCGGTCCAGCTGGTTGTCATTTTCTTGATTGATTCAAGTAAAATATTTAAAAAATGGTTGTCTAAATATCGTTAAATGAAAATTTGTTTTGTTGTCTGGACTTTTATAATGACTCTGAAAGAAAATCATTTTAAAAATGACTTGACTTTCATCACTGAATACTTTTTGCAAGTAATAATTTAATTATTTTAAAGTATTTTTTTTTTGTTTTAATATCCACGTGTAAATATAGTTTTCAACTAAATAGCATTTGTAAATCTTAATTTTTGGGATTTTAAAAATCAGGTAACGGTAAGTAAGAAATGGTTATTTCAAAATATGAATTAAATCTATTCAGATAATCAAATTTTGAATAAAAAATTAAAAAGAATACTTATAAAATTAGACAAATTTAAAAAATGACTGGTCACTGCACACCACTCTTTAGTCAAGCATGTGCCTGCAAAAGATGGTTACATAATTTTGCATAGTTTGATGAAATCTTATAAAATTTATTTGATTGAATTGGAATGTTCGATTTCAACATTAAATAGTTCTTTAAATAATTCTTTAATTTAAAAACTGTGTGCTTCAGAGTGTTTACCATAATTTCTCTATAAAACTAGCTGCATACATGTTTTTATATGAATTAGTTTTTTTCAATATATTCCAAGAAAGGGGAAGGGCACAACGAATTCAAACAGCAGTAGAATTAATTACCCCCTTTTTTTAGAATAGATATATTTTTTTATGAATAATATTTTAATATGTGAGTCAAATATTTTCAGTTTTTTAAATTCAAAACATAGAACTCTGAGGAAAATTTAAAGAAAATGTTCCTGAAAAATATTGCACAAAGTGTCATTATCTGTTCTTTCAAAAAAAAAAATTAAGTATATCACATTATTATGACAAGTAAATAATTAATATATTATGTGATACATCTATTTAAATCTTGGTAGAAGGTTCAGTAAACAGAGGTTACATCATAAAAAGCAATATATCTTTTGATCTGATTATTGTATTTACAAGCGATTTGCGTCATTTCATCCTAAAGGTTGTAAAATATTTTTAATCTTAAAGTGGTTGTTAAATGATTTGCTGAACAACGCAAAAGTTTCTGACACAATTGCTGACTCATTTTTAAACGTAAAGACATAAAATTGAAAGACTGAACTACTATGAAGCGAATAGGAATCGAAACACGTTTTCTATTTTTTTATCAATAGATTACTTATCGAGTGATAAGCGATTCTGGTCACATGACGACACGTTTTTCCCGAATCTGGATCTGCCACGGCACGAATTCGGTTCAAACCGCCAACTTTGAAAGTTTTTTTCTAAAAGATCTGCTTCTACCAAAAAAAAAAAAAATAGAAAACGTGTTTTGATTATAAAGTTTCTGAATAACCATACCTGCTCATTTCATGCTTTCCAAACAAAAATTAATTCAAAAATATTTCTAAAAGTAGCCTCTTTGGATTTGAGAACAGCCTTAAAAAAATGTGATTTTTCTTTCGAGATTTTTGTGTTTTAGACTATCTTAATTAACCATGCGATATGATTAGGTAAAAATTAAATAAATAACGAGGGCAGCGGAGGGAGAGGGGATTTTGCTGAGGAATCAAAAGTCATTACGTTAATTTTACATTGTTGTCTGGAAAACAAAATATATTTTTATGAATGGCTGTAATAAAAATTTTGGATGTTACAGAATAGATTAGAAAATGCAATCTTTAGTAGTGGCTTTCCTTCTCATTATAAATGCAAGTATAGCTGTTTATTATTCTAAAACAACAGCTTTAGAAAATAAAATTACGGTTTACAGCCAGAGCCGTAGCAAAGTGCTCTGAGCCCCCCTCTCCCGCAGCAAACAATTTTTGGCCCCTCCTCTCAGATTTCGGAGAAACAGTTACATTGAATTGTCCACCGTGAGTTTCATTTCTAACAATCCAACGGAGCTTCGCCCACGACGGCCGCTCTGGTCTCCCATCAAACGAACTTTGAGTTATTGTGTTTTTTGTTTGTTTGTTTGTTTTTTCGAACTAGATTAAATTCAGACTTTCAATATGTCGTTCACATTGCTAAAGGAAATGATTTGGCATTTTTGAAACTTGAAATTTAATCATGGCACTAGTAAAATTTAGCGAAAATTTTTCCGCTCCAGAAAGAATTGTCAAAAATTTGCCGCAAAACGCTAAAAATCTCATAAAAAATCAAAATAAATAAAAAAATTGTAAAGAACAAAAGTTACTATATTAAGCAAAAGAACTTTTCTGAAGAATGTCAAAAAGTCACCGTAAAAAGCCTAAAAAAAATAAAATAAAATCTGCATAAAAAATTCAAGAAAAATTCAAAAATCAGAGAGGACAAAATTTATTATGCTGAGAAAAATTATTGAAACCAGATTTCTTATACATGTTAAAAAATCACCGCAAAATGCAAAAAAACGCTAATCATATAAAAAACTTGCAGAAAATTAAAACAATGCCTATGACACAATTTGCTATATTGGCGTAAAAGACTGAAACCTGATTCCTTTTACATATGTAAAAAAAAGTATCGAAACGTGAAGAAACTTTTAAAAATCGAATAAAAAATATCTCAAAAACTTAGGTGCATAGCTGAATTTTGTGTGCAATTTTTATCTTTTTTTTTTCTTCGGGTTTTGCGTTTTTTCAGATTATTTCTGAAACCGAAGAACTTTTTGGTAGATTTAGCTACTTCCATGATTAAGCTGAAGTTTGAAAAATGCCATCTGGACGCTGCCACAGGAAGAAATTGATTCCTATGACAACGTGAACAATGATGCTGAAAATTTCATTTTAATTTGGATCGAAAAGTAAATCACAGTAATTCAAGGTTCATGATATTCGAGATCAGAGCAGAGATAACAAGAAAGGGTTTACACTGTCGAAGGCAGCCCCCCCCCACACACACACACCAAACCAAGGTTCCTTAGGGAAAAACTGACCAGCAAAACTCCAGTAGTAGATTAAATAATTACAGAATATAATTTATGCAATTAGTAATTTGTGGAAATAAGGAAACTGGTTAAAAAAGAGCAAGAGGTTGAACACCCTGCAAGTGATAGCCTACGAGTGCAATACACACGGGCCCCTGCTTATTACGGCTATATAGGGCACTAAAATGCCATTTTATTTTTGAAATGGATTTTAGAAAATCCAAAATTATTTGCTATTTGAGCAGTTTTAAAAAGAATGGTGGCTATAGAAAGAAAGCGCCCATCTGGTTTGGTTGACAGAAGAAATAGTAGAAAATATTGCAATTCCAGAAAGAAAAATAATAATTGCCAATTCCTACATTTTCAAAATTTGATCAATTTTTGATCTTTGATTTTAAAAAAATGTATTTGAATAAAACATAAAATAAAATATTATTAAAAAATATTTAAAAAGGTAATAATTTTAAAAGTTAACAAACTTCATTATTCGGCTCAAAGGTCTGTAATAAAGTTTACTATTGGGTCCCTGACTTTGCCGACCCCTCCCCCCCCGCCCGAATGGGGGTATGGGGGACAGTCGTAACGGCCCTGTTTACAGCTACACATTGCTATAAATCATAATAAAATATAACTAAAACCAAAATCAGTTTATATATATGTATGACATATATATGTATATGACAGAAACAGAAAAATAAAAATGTTCTCTTTATTTACTTATTTAAAACATTAGGTTTCTTTTCTGTTCATCCACCTCATATATCAGGAATAAAATTATGAGAAAAATTAAAAGAAGAAAATGTTATATTTAATTTAACACTTTGAAGGAAACTGAATGAAATATCTGGAAAAGTTTTTTATTTGTTGTCAAACTACAGTTTTTTAAGACGGAATTTATTTATTTAAGTGATTAAAAAATGAAAAAAAAAAGATTTAACAATTCTGAATCTGAAAAAGTTAGTTATCTTGTTTTATAATACTTATATTACATTATGATTAATTACATTTTATAATTATGTTTTATAATCCAGAAACCTTTTGAAACAGTTTTATTATAGCGAGTAAATGCTGGTTACGGATTCATTCGAATTATAATAGAGCTCAGCTGTTCAATTATTTAACGACTTTTCCATTTTAGAAATATTGCACTTTGCGTCCTCTTAAAAAAAAGGGGGGGGGAGGGTGGTTAACATGGAACTATTAAAATCACAATTTACTTTTTGAGTTTTGTATCAGAACATACAACAACTTTTAAAACATAATTTATTTTTATTTAAAAATAAAAAAATAAAAACAAAATGAAAATAAACTTTGTATTAATCTTCGTACATATAACGAGAATATTAAGAAAAATGTAAAATGTAAAAATACCAATAAAAGTAAAAAGAGGAAATTAAACAAAAACAATTATTAATTTGCTTTGGCTACTTATTTTACAAAAAACGAAAGGCGACGATAAATCTGTACTCTATTCTTGTACATTTCCAATACAAGTTGATGTCTTAGTATGTCAAAAGAAAAATTCCCCCTCAGGAAAGTTGAAAAGCATTTGCTATACAAAAGGGTTTTATTTTGCTGACCCGCCTACAGAACAATAAGGAAAAGCTTATCTTTCACTACAGATGGAGGAAAGAAACAACCGCTTTCAAATTTTTAACGTACACTTGAAGGTCCGAGAATGCTTTTTTTTTAATGGTATTTTTGCTAGCCGTGAGAATTTTTTGGGGGATAATTTTGAACTAGCGTTAACCGCTTAAAGGGTTAACAATTAGAGAATTTCTGGATTTCCCCCCCAAGACTTAAGGGAAAAACTTGCAGGTTTTTTTTACATGCGATCAATGGACGAATTTCACAGTGTTTTCCTGTGATTCACTGAAGAATTTTGTGATTTTATTCCTGTGACTGACTGAAGAATTTTACAATTTTTTTTAACGTTTTCAAAATGAAACAAATTAAGCTTTGGTTATCACTTTGCAATCTGGTTTTCAGAGCGTTCTGGATAAGAGGACGTCAAATAACAGATTCCACACTGTTATAAAATATGTGTACATTATATGAAAGTTGATAATCAGACAATTATTTTAAACTGGTACCTTAATAAAAAATATAGTTTTTGTTAAACAATTCAATGTATGAAATACAGAATCATTGATTTTTATGACAGTCTATATATTTTGTATTATATTATTTTAATGAACTATTTAAATTAAAGAAATCATAAAACTAAAACAAATCCTGACTCAGCTTAAAAACTAGATAGATTTTTTAAAGTACATAATCAGATTTAATACAATTTAAACAAATTGTTTTTTTTTCTTCTACAATCATTACTTTGGAGAGAAAGATAATTTGCACGGAAATCTTAACACATCCCTCGAGCTATGGTAAAGGAAGTGCGGGTCGGAGAAACTTGACTGAAGACCTAGCACTCGGTGTCTTTTGGGTGCCGGGCTCTGAAGCTATTAAGGGATTCCGGCTCATTCCTAAGTGCCAATGTAGTGGTTTCCAAAGCGGTTGGGATCCACCATAAGTCACAACAAACTATGTTGTCAATCACTTGGGAGAAAAAGGATGGTCAGCAGGTGGTAGCGACCCCACTGGCTATAGAGCATACAGGAGCTCTGCTGGTTGTTCTCAGTAAAAAATTCTCTAGAACTTGGGAACGGCAGTTGACGTGCCTGATGAGTGCCCATAGGCTCAGCTCAGTTTTTCCAAACATATTTAAATGCATATGAGGTAATTATGTTAAAAATTAGTTAAAAATACTGTTTAAAAAATTGCCCCCCAATCTATAATGTATTTCTGATCCTCAAACAAGGTTTATATCCAAGTCATTCAATGAATGTTATAAAAAAACTTAGCATGTCCAATCTACAAGTGTTACATAACATATTAACAAACTTATCTGAGACATTTGCAAGATCAATATTGTTGTGCGTTTGGGGTTCGAAAGGATTGATGCCAATATATAAAAACAATCAACAGGCTTTATTCACTCTAAACAGCTCGATGAGAACACAAGAATCTTCCCAATGACACAAATATTCAGCAATCTTCAAATAAAATCAGAACAAAGCAAATTTTCACTCAGAACAAGACGTTCAATACGGCGTATCAAATACAAAATCGCTCAGAGAAACACAGTCTCAATGCAAAGCCTCTCATGTGTATTCAATCGCAGTTGACAGTGAACTGACTCGTGGAGGTCCCAGCTGGCCCTTATATAGGTTTTAGAGATAAATGTAGAATTTTCCAGAGGTTTCGGATGCTAGAAGTTACCAGAAAGTGCTTCAACTTTCGAGAGAGAATCTCAAGCGAGAAAGCACCTCAATGCACAGGTATTGGGGGGGGGAGGGTTTGCACAAAATGTTGCCAAACTCGTCGCCAAGACCATTGCCAATAAACCCATTCCTTGGCGATTTTCCCATAGACCTCCATTGTAAAGACAATGCTGTAAGGTTGCTTTTCTTGCAAAGCACCCGAGGCCTTTTGCATTGAGTTACATAATTTTCGACAGGAAATACATTAAATAATGCTGCAATTTCACTATAAAAAAATGAAATATGTACAAAATTCATAACAATATATACTGTCCCAATTAGGTTTCAAATGATTCAGTATTTCAAATATTACTGTGATTCAAGTTTTGTGTGTCCTTATAAACAAACTATAAGAGCTACATACTTGATTATAGAACTCATCCCAGATACTCACAAAATCAATACACTGCCAGAATTAGGTCCAATTTAGCTTAATGTTTCAGATGTTGTGGTGATGAAATATTTTGCTTTTGCGTGTCCTTGTAAATGAACTATATAAGCTATATATTTGATAAACAAACTCAGTTACTGGCAAGATAAATGTATGGTCTCAATTAGTGATTGACCGAATCAGGAATTTCACCGAATACCGAATATTTGGTCAAAGTGTACACCAAATATTCGGTATTTGGCAACTGAATACTTAAAAATTTTTAATAAATGTTTTTGCATATTGCCTTTTTTAATAAAATTCAATTTAATTCCGTTACATTTTTATTCTTAAATCTATTTACATAAAAAAAATGACTTCTTTCCACACACAAATTCATTAATCCATCATTGTTCTTTACTGAATTTGTAGGATTATCAATTTAAAAGTTGATCAGTGGTCTAGGATAGAAAGCATTCTTAGGCTTCTTCAACCTTTCCAAGAAACAACAAAAATTATAAGTAACAAAAAATCTTTAATTTCAGAAGTAATACCTACTTTCTCTATATTGAAACGTTACTTGGAAAAAATTGATAGTAGAGAATTTTTTGGATTAGGTACCATGAAAGAAATGTTAACAATAGGATTCACAGAAGGTTTTTCAGAAAATTCTGAGTTTTAATTTTTAGTCACTATTTTAGATCCCAGATTCCAAAACAGCCATTTTTAAAGATGAAGCAACCACCAATAAAGTAAAAAAAGTACTTAAAAGTAAAATGCAACAAATAATAAATAAACCCTCAGAAATTATTGAACCAAATCCACTACAAAGTTTTGATAAAAAGGATTCCCTCTCACAAACTGTGCATTCATCATTTTGGGAATGCTTTGTAGAAATTGCTACAGGTGAGAAAACAGAAAGTGAAAATCCTTCTACCGAAAATGAAAGCCTCACATCAAAAGTTAAAGCTTCAGAAGAATTGACTTCATACATTCTATTACCACTTATATCAAGAAAAGACAATCCGTTAGTTTGGTGGAAAAAAAAAACATAATAAGTATCCAACACTATCAAAGTTAGTTAGAAAATACACTGCTTAAAACAATTAAAGGATATTGCAGTTTTAGGTGGATTTTGTATTTGGGAAACTTTTTAGCTGATTGATACATGGTCGACAGACATAGTAGGTTATATGAGAATAAATTACACATGTTTGGCAGAAAAAAATGCATTTTATTGCGCATTTGTGTACAAAAGGAAAAAAACACAATTTGTGCATATGAGAAAAAAAGGATAAGAAAAGGTGTTTTCTTCAAAGAAAATCATTTTCAGTAGGGGTATGGTTTCCACGGGCGGCCAGCAACACTGAACACCTTTGAGGCATGGACTCAATGAGGCTATTAATGACGAGTTGGGGTATTCTGCCCTACTCTTCCAGAAGAGCTCTTTCCAGTTCTTGGAGAGTTTGTGGGGGTTGTTGGCGGCCAGAAACTCGTCTTTCTAGAGCGTCCCAAACGTGCTCGATTGGATTCATGTCTGGAGAACACGCTGGCCATTCCATTCGAACGATTCCTTCCTCGAAAAGGAAATCCTCCACCAGGTTTGCACGATGTGGCCTGCAGTTATCGTCCATTAAAATGAAGTTATCTCTGATTGCTGCAGTGTAAGGGACTACAATAGGTCTGAGGATCTCATCCCTATATCGGTGACCAGTCAGAGCTCCATCTCGAATGATGTAGAGGTCAGTGCGCCCGTCAATGGAGATGCCACCATACACCAACACTCCTCCACCGCCAAATCTGACACTTTCGTGCACGAACGCAGGATTATTCCTACTGCCACGGTCCCTCCAGATGAAAATACGCCTATTATCCGGATGGACAGAAAAACGGGACTTGTCAGAAAACAGAATATTGCTCCATTCATTTCTCCTCCAGTTGACATGCTCGGTTGCCCACTCCCTGCGGTCGCGACGATGCCTTGATGTTAATCTAACACATACCATCGGTCGGCGAGCATACAGACCTACAGCATGGAGCCGGTTTCGGACAGTCTGAGTTCAAATCGTGGTGCCTGTAGCCGAGCGAAGGTGTTGTTGGAGAAGAGTAGCATTCATGTTTCGATGTCTCCGAGCTGTTAACGCTAAATACCGATCTTCATTGGGCGTTGTTGCCCGTCTACGACCTTGCCCTGGTCTTCGGCCTGCACATCCACTCTCCAAAAAACGGTTCCAGATCCTGGAAATGACACTTTGTGACACTCCAATGGCATGCGCTACTTCGGCTTGAGTTTGGCCCCCTTCTAACCTACCAACAATTCTCCAAGCTTCTGAATCTGTCAAATGACTTCGCTGAGACATCGTACTCATCGAAACAAAGCAATCACTGAATGCCGATCATCCTTGTCTTCATTCTCTTTTATCCAGTTGAAAGTCAAATTTCATTCGCTGCCGCTGAAGCGACGTTTTTGACGTCGAACTCAAAATTTGCATACTCCACAGTTTGAAAACCAGAAAAATTTGCATTTGTGATTCTCTTCTTCTATTTTCGGCAAAAAAAATTTCGTTTATATCTTTATTTTATATAAAACTTCAAATATCCTTTAATTGTTTTGAGCAGTGTACTTATCTGCACCTGCCAGCAGTGTTTACAGTGAACGTTTATTTTCTGAAGCTGGACAGATTTATGAACAGAAAAGAAACAAATTACAACCAGATAATGCCAAAAAACTCCTATTTTTACAATATAATTTGCCCATATTAAATTTCAATTACAAATAATAATGAATCACTTATAACTGAAGCATATTAGAATAACACTACATGAGCATTGGTCATCATGTATTTTTATAACTAGTACCATATATTTATTTATTAATTTCACTGGTGCCGGCTAACCGAATAGTACCAATATATCTTTAAGCAATTACTGACCTAAAATAAAATATTTAATAACGGCAATAGCATTAAAAACGTGTTAAAAGACCCAGTATAAACCAAGTAAAGTGCTTTTTCCCCCCAACAATGACAACAAATTACTATAAGGTATATGTTATTACAATATTAATGTTTTGTTAATCGCGAAATAATTTTAATAACTTCTAACTCAATAAAATACCTTTAAAATTAGTTTTTAAAACGTTTACAAATTTATAATTTAAACTTAAAATACTCCACTGCATAAAAGTAAAGCAAAAGTTCTACTTCATTTTCACAGATATCAGAATTTATTATTATTATTATTTGATAAATTGAATCAAAACTATTAAACTTTAAATGCTATTTATAATTATAAGTATTATCATCGGGAATAAAATAAAAAGTAATTTGTGTTTTGAAAATATCTCCTATAAACGAATATTTAAAAAAAAAGTAAAAATACATTTTATGCACATAGAATTTAAAATTTAAGATTACAGCAAAAATGTAATTAAAATAGATGACAATTGCATTAAAAACAATAATAAGAAAATCTTACCTTAAAATGAAATACTTTAGAACGAAATATAGCTTAAATTGTGATAAATAGGCCTAACCCAACTATATTATAACTTGCAACTTTCTCTTAATTTTTAACATTTCTCTGCTTTGGGAATCAAAAGAGAAATAAAGTATATCAGATAAGGAAATATTCTTTTAAGAGTCAAAATAATAAATATACCATGCGAAAATTGCAATATAATACACAGATAGAAAATTATATAACAAGATAGGCAACAATAATTTTCGATTAAATTAACAATAGACAGGATGATACCAGAAGACTTTTCGATTAAAGATTGTACTTCGATTAATAGTGTGCTAGGCTGCTATCTATCACCCTAATAAAATGCATTGCAAATTATATTCAGATATTAGATTAGTTCGTAAAGAAGCTAGCTGTAAAAAAATCAGTTTATAAAACTCTTCTCGGACAGCTGATGGCAGCATGAATTGCTATTAATCGAACAACGATTTTTAATCGAAATATTTGCTGGCTTCATTTCGCCATTTTGCTGATCATAAAGCAATAGGGTGTGGTAAGTTCTGTTCATCAATCTACATATTAAGTTAGATGGAGACGAATTGATGAGATTTTGATTATTTATTACTTATTATTATTATCAATATGTGTTATTTTCCGGCACAATTATAAAAATGTGTCTGTCTTTACATTTTTTGCATCTTAGATTAGCATTTATTATTTCAAGCCCCTAGATTTCATTTCAGACTAAATTAACAAAATACAGATTTTTGGAGTTTAATATGCGAAATCTATTTTAATCCTTCTTACATGTCACACCTAATGAATATTACATTCAAATGATGACCAAATATCTTTCTGTTTCTTGGTAAGTACGCTTAGTTTGTATTTTTACATCACAGAACTTACATTTAAAGCTATTTCGATTCTTAAATAAGAATTAAATGCTTTCTGTTCCATATCCCTGTTGAATACATCATATTTTCTAAAATTAAGAAAAACAATATTTCAGAAAATATTATTTCATTTTGTTTAATTCGTTTGTTTGTGTCTTCTCGTGTTTTACAAAATGGTTGGTAATTTTTCCATACTTCTCTATTATCCCGTCGACCACTTTTCATAACAAAAAACTATTGCCAAACTGTAAGATTAAACGTAAAAAATGCAGCCCTGTTTACTTGATGTCAAAAGCATTATATGTGTTTGTTATGTAATCAAGTCATTTTTAATTCGACATTTGCATGTGTCCCATCGAGCATGTTTGGGGTGTTTTAGGAAGACGTGTTGCTGCTCTTAATCCCCCTCCTTAGACCCTTGCCTAGCTTACAACAGGTTTGCTAGAGCAATGGCTTGCACTTCCCAGCGACCTCATCGACAGCATAATTGACAGTATGACGCATTGCTGTATATGCAGTATTGCTACTAGAAATGATCATACAGCATGTTAAAAGGTACTTTTCCTATACCAAACTGACAAATTGATTTTGCTAATTTTATAATTATGCAATTTTTTTAAACACCATAATTGTCTAGTAATTCCTTTTCATGTTATTTTATACCTTACTATGCGTTGTATATTGTGGCTGAATTTTATTAAAATCTACATGTAATATTTTGAATTATCGCCATTTATGTGATTTTTTTCCTTAATTTTTAGAAACCAGTGTATATTGAAATGTTATTTAAAGAAAGATATAAACCATTCAAAAATCCAAATCTGACCAAATCTGAAATCGTGCATAAAAATAATCATTATGAACAAATTAAAAATGCATGTAACGCAATGGGATTGCAAAGGATTTTCCTGAAGGGAGAAGTTACATCTTTTTTCTACCAGATGGTGTATTCGAGCGCTTGAATTCCCAATTGTTTTTTCATTTGTTGATAGACTGTCTTTATCTTTCTAATTATAGCAGTATCAAGAGAAAAAGTATAATTACATATGGAAGTGAAAGACTCATAAAAAATGTAACAGTTTTTACATCAGCTGTTTGTTTTTGACGGCCATGAATAAGAATTTTCGGTACTTTTCAGTTAGCCGGGTGCCAGTGATGTATATACATGTATATATATATATATACACACACACACACACATCTACATATACATATATATACATACACTTATATATATACATGTAAGATATCGATACGCATCTGTATAACGGGCGCACCTCGATATAACGAACACACATCGATCTCTCTGTAACGAGCAGTCGATCACTGCTATCACACATCCCATTACTAGATATCACGATGTTCGAAGGACCATATTTAGCGCCGTTAAGGTAGTTTCACGGCACTCTTTCGTCGAATCACTGTGTAATTCATAGGCTAGAAGATAAAAGTATGTAGTCGGACGAGTGTAGGACAAATCAGCAGACATTTTCCTGGGAACTAGCTTTTATTCTAATTAATTACAAGTCTCTTTGATTAAGCTAGGCCCAGGCCAGAGTTTGAGGAGTCTTTCACCGGGAAAACATCGTCTTATCGGTCAGAGATCGCGAATTATCGGACTTATAACGGCCGTAGTTATTGGGGAGAGTCATTAGAGTCAAAAGCCACGCAAAAACGTGCTCCTCACATTATATACGGCCAGACAACCGCCAGAGACCGCTCTACAAATCATGAAATGATGTACTTTAATTGGCTAATTAGCCCTTGACTCATATCTGGGTAAGCAGCCCAGATAATTAACATGCAAGATCTAGCCACCGGGAGAAGAGAGATGCGCTACCGTCAGCACTTTTAATCTTAACGACGATTCAAAATTGATATCTGTTCGTAATAAATGTATCGTAAGGAAAGTTAAGTTACAGGGGCAACTAGAAATGAAGGCAAAACTTTAAAATTTTGACACACGATTTAGGGATTTTAAACTTTGAATTTTTATATTTTAGTTTTTGATTTGGAAGGGGTTTAACTAACTATCCTTTCATATCAATCCACATTCGTTCACATTCAAAATTCTTTCATACTTTTTCACATTCATTTCATACATACACATATTTCTACATATATGTATGTATATATACAATTATATGTATATACATATGTATTTATATATGTACATACATCACTGGCGCCCAGCTAACCGAAAAGTACCGAATTTTCTAATATTTCTTGTAGAAATTTTTACTGTACGACATTCTTTATTAACTTCAAGAATATACCCAATGTAAAAGTACTGATTATAATACACAGCATTGCATAATAATATTCTGTCTTCAGCTGAACGTTACATTTTATTTTAGTTCAAGATTTTTCTGAATCTTCATTCAGATCATGATTTGGATTAAGGTTTGAAGAATCTTCATATACAATATTTGATGAAGTCTCACTCTCACTCGATTCTGATAAGTGCATTTATGTTTTTTTCTTTTTTCTTGGTAATAAACCTCTTTTCTTTTTCTTAGGTTCAAGTTTCTCTTGCTTTTTCTTTTCATGCTCAAGCTTTTGTTTCTTCTTCTGTTCTTCCTTTTTCTTCTTTCTGTTTATACGATTTCATTGGATGTCACTCTTGCTTTATCATTCCTGTCAGAAAAATAGAATGCTAAATTTCCTACGATTTGTGTTTTACGTTTAAAAGAAAACGCATCTGCACCCTGGTGATTCCATGTAGAAACAACACTTAAATATAAACAAAAGGGTAACTTACAGTGTCACAGAGGACTGTATTGCTAATACTGCAATAAAGAGACAAGGTTGTTGCACATTAAGTATAAATTAATAACTCTAACCCACATTTTATCACATGTGAGCAATGGAGCAAGTTCGCATTCAGATGATGGTTTTTCGCAGTAAATAAACTAAATAAAATGTCCAGGATCTGTGACAGATAAGAAAATAAATCACATTCCGCAGCTATTTCCTCTGATTGGAGTACATCACTGCACCTTATTTGTTGAGAATGTCCGACATTGACTAATATGAGTTTTCTTCATAGATTTAAAAAATTTTAAATGGTGCTAAAATTGTTTACTGCCCTCTGCGTTTAGAGAAATAAAATGTAAAGTAAAAAACGAAATGTTGAACTTTTCAAAAATTCAAAGCTTACAAATCCAATAGTAGTCATTATTACCCAATATGGATAAAAAATATGTTCGACATTTGCTGAAGTACACCCTGCTTGGACAATATTGAGTCAATGTTGCTGTTCAATCTGGATTTAATATTTTTATCCCTTCTTAAATCTGGCATTTTCTTGTGGTTACATGGAACACAAGTATCCTGTCTATGCTTCATGCATTATCTTATATTCTTTATTTCTAGATTATGGAACCAAATCATGAGGCCGTGAATTTTAACTCTTTGCCAGACGAGATGTTGATCAACATTTTCAGTCAACTATCACAGAATGAACTGGAAAAAATTGCACGGTGTGTAAAGTTCATTTCTATCTTTCCTATTCAGATATTGACAAAAAAATTTTAAGAAAAGGGTTTCATTTTGACTTAAAGCAGAAAATTTATTTCAAACTGGATATGAATGTACAAGTGCATAAAATTTAAAAATTATATTTATGAATATTTAACAGGGTTGGCTTTTTCCCTTCCAAAACTTGTTTTTCCCATCCCACTGGGAAAAACTGGTAAATACCGGGAAAAACGTCCAAATGACAATATGTAAGAAATATTCTGGCTTTCTGAATATGATGTGTAAAATTAAAGTTAGAAATACATAGTTATTACAAATTTCTCTTAGGTTTAAAATTATTTTGTAGGAAAGGAATATAAATAAATAAGAATTATTGCATAAAACATAAAATTTGCTCATAAATTTTTTAATAATAATGAATTTTCTAAATCACACCTGATGAATCCGAAATATAAAGGTGAAAAGTTATCACAAGATCAGGTGGAATCTGCTGGTGAATATTTGCAGACTTTAAATCCAAAGTACTTACAATACACAATACAGTTCAAGTCAGAAGATGCACCTTTTCCGAAGACATTACAAACACTATTTCACCTGTACTACAGTGAAAGAATTTAAGTAAAACTGGAATAGATGCAGAATTTCTCCAATTAATGGAACATCTTCAGGGATGTCCTGGATCATCAGCCTCTCTGGAGTGTATTTTTTCTAATTTTTCTTTCATCCAAAACAAGATTAGAAATAGACGATTTACAAAAAGCCTCTAAATTAATATTTTGTTATATAATGCTAAAATCCAATGTTGAAGAATATGAGTACGATTATGATTGGTAAATGTTTGGGAATCTGTGAGGTGTGTAAATATTTAAATGAATCCACTCCATTGTCAGTTTTTGTAGATCTTTTTTTTTTTTTTTTTTTTAACCTTTCAAGCTCTTTACTTAGAACTCAGTTTTGACATTTTTAAAGGTTGTTTGGAATTTATATTTATGTTTTCGGTTTTTCCCATGTGGGAAAAACATAGTATTTCCCCGGACGGTAAATAACGGTTTTTACCATGGTATTTACCGGGGGTGGGAAAAACCCTGCCAAACTTGATATTTAATTCTAAAAAATATCAATAATTACAGCCATCGCAAAAACAAAACAACTTTCTTCTCTTACTGGCCTGATTTCAACACTGAAATATGTGACATGATGTCATAGAGAAATCTTACTCACCTTGTTTCGTTGTGCACCATTTATTATTCTTTGTGTATTTCAGATAACTTTCACCTAAACATATTATGGAATAAAGGTGTTTAAATTATCTAAAATTTTTCATTGATTATTCGTTCCATAAAAGATTATCATAAGTCAAGTAAGTACCCTTTTTTATCTCATTATTTAAAATGCAAAATACCATTCCTACCGTTCACATGTGAATTGTGTGAATGTATTGTATGTGGCACGAATTGTATGCTTTTATTTTTACATAGTAAACAGAATTTAGAGTCACATCTATTGGATAAAAAAGTAATAATACAAAATCCTCTTTTTTTTTGTGTATGTGTGTCATGTTTCGTGCTTAGAATTAGTGTTTTTAATACAGTTTATGTCAATCAAAAACATTTTTTAAAAATTAATATTTTTTTCTCATGTTTTGTGTCTAGAATTACAATTTATGTAAATAGAAAACATTTAAAACATTAATTAATAATATTGAGTTTTTATGCATATCTTTTGATAAAAGAATTTCAATAGCTTTTTGTACAGGTATTTGTTAAACTTCTAGTGTTTTCAATTTTTAAAAAATTGTTTTTAGTCCAGTAGAAATAGCCATTTACCTTACAAAAATTCGGGTAGTTCTGATTTTTGGGTATGTTGTAAAGGTTGACCCTCTAATAATAAAACCAAGTTTTCGACCTTCTAGACCTTGTGCGTTTTTCACAATATTGAAAAAACCAATATTTTTCGGCACTTTTTTCGATTTTTTTTAAATAACTCAATTTTAGTGCATTTTACAGAAAAAAACACTGTTACCGTTTTGTAGAGCATAAAATTCTCTACAACATGCAGTATTCAGGTTTGTAAATTGTCCAAATAGAAGGTAAGATACGGAGCCGGGAAAAGGGTTAAATTTGGAAAAAATGTAAAAATCCACAAATGACGTTAGTTTTTGCTTAATAACCCACTTTTAGTGCATTTTAGAAACAAAATTGTCATAATAAACTTTTTAGAGCATGAGATAGTCTATAGTTTCATTTATTATAGGTTGACCGTCTAATAAAAAAAACAAGTTTTTGACCTTCTAGACCTTGTGTGTTTTTCACAATATTGAAAAAACCAATATTTTTCGGCACTTTTTTGATTTATCTTAAATAACTCAATTTTAGTGCATTTTACAGAAAAAGCTCTTTTACCATTTTGTAGAGCATAAAATTCTCTACAACATGCAGTATTCAGATTTGTAAATTGTCTAAATAGGGGGTAAGATACAAAGCCGGGAAAATAGGGTAAAATTGGCAAAAATCCACTAAAGACGTTAGTTTTTGCTTAATAACCTACTTTTAGTGCGTTTTAAAGACAAAAGCACTTTCAACATTTTGTAGAGCATAAAATTCTCTACAACATGCAGTATTCATATTTGTAAATTGTCCAAATAGGGGGTAAGATACGGAGCCGGGAAAATAGGGTTAAATTTGGAAAAAATGTAAAAATCCACAAATGACGTTAGTTTTTGCTTAATAACCTTCTTTTAGTGCGTTTTAGAGACAAAATTGTCATAATCAACTTTTTAGAGCATGAAATAGTCGATAGTTTCATTTATTATAAAATTAATTATTTGTAATAAACCTTTAAAATCACAGCAAAAAGATTTTGGATGAAAACAGGAAAATACTGCCTAACAAGTTATTAATGCTCTAAAAAGTTGATTATGACAATTTTGTTTCTAAAATGTGTCGTGTATTAAAATAAAACTATTACACTAAAATGGCAACGCATGATAGCCAACTTTTATCTGCTGTGTTTTGGCAACGAGCAGAAACTTTAGAACTGGGATAAAATGTTGTTTGGATAGATTTATGTTTATTGTTAAATGTTTGTTTCTGTGTAATGTAGTTAATAAATGATGTGTGTTAAAGAAACGAAACTTTAATAAATAATTATAAGACATATAAAGATATACACTAACTAACAAAGAAGCATCACACTGGCGACGAGGATGGGATGTGAAAAAGTTTTATCTTTACCTAAAAGGAAATCGGTTCACTCTCATTACAGATCACAAACCACTCGTGGCAATTTTTGCTTGCAAAAAGGGTCTTCCAGTTTTGTCTGCTACAAGACTTTTGCATTATGCTCTAGTACTACAGTCTTATCAGTTCGACATAATTTATCGGAATACTAAGGATCATGGTAATGCAGATTGTCTTTCACGATTACCCTTAAGGTCTGAAGATTTAGAATTAAAGGATGACGTTTCAGTTCTCCAACTTTCCCAAATTGAAACACTTCCAATAACAGCAAGAGATTTAGCCAAAGCAACTGCAAATGGCGAAGATTTGGCACCCTTGCTAAATGCTTTAAAAGAGGGAACTTCTCTAAAAGGGAAGGAAGTCGAATATACTCTTCAGGATGGTTGCATTATGTACGGCCAAAGAGTCTGTGTACCTAAAAAATACCATAAAAAAGTTTTGGAAGAACTTCATCAGGGACATTTAGGAGTTGTTAAAATGAAGGCTATAGCCAGATCCTATGTCAATTGGAAAAACATAGATAAAGACATCGAAGATGTTGTTAAAAATTGTACAGATTGTTCCAGGATTAAAGATTATCCTCCAAAATCTAAAACACACCATTGGGAGTATCCAAGTTTTCCATGGGAAAGAATTCATGTTGATTTTGCAGGGCCAATTTTTGAGCATATGTTTTTATTAATTGTAGATGCACACTCTAAATGGCTCGAAGTCTATCCTATGAAATCGACAACTGCCTTGAAAACAGTAGAATGTCTAAGAGATTGTTTTGCTCGTTTTGGATTACCAGTCATGTTAGTCAGTGACAACGGACCACAGTTTTCCTCATATGAGTTCCAAGAATTTATGCAAAATAATGGAGTTTTTCATAAAACGAGTGCACCTTTCAAGCCCTCCAGCAATGGTCAAGCCGAGAGGTATGTACACACTTTGAAACAATCCCTTCGAGCAATGCAATACTACCCTGGTAGTATCAATCAAAAAATCAACTGCTTTCTGTTACAATATCGGAAATCACCGAATATGACTACAATGCAGTCTCCAGCAAGTATGTTCTTAAAAAGAGAGATTCGTACGAGAATTGACCTCTTAATTCCTAATACTAAAGAAAGAATTCAGAATAAAATTAGGAAGGATATATATTTCAATGATCGGTATTTTGAAGTGGGTGAAAAAGTAGCTGTACGAGATTACACTGCAGCTAATTCAAAATGGAAATTCGGTCGTATCATCAGCCGAGATGGTGAATTACATTATACCATAAATGTTCAAGGCAATTTGGTTAGACGACATGTTGATCAAATTCGATCAGCAGGTGAAGAAGTGGACAATGATGTTCAGTATAGACCAAGAGTAACAAATATGAACGTCCCATCTGATCCAACAGTGACTTCAACGGAGACAGATGAAGCATCGACTGAGCCACTTCTGACCTCCGAGGATATCGCCAAAGATATGCCTCCATCACTGCCAACAGTCACACCTCCAAGTGCTCCTCCAGTTAGCACACCCCAAGTTGTCCAAAATCCAGTGCAACTAAGACGATCTAAAAGGATCCGGAAACCTCCAAAAAGATTGTGCTGTTAATTTGAAAGGGGAGGAAACTGTCGTGTATTAAAATAAAACTATTACACTAAAATGGCAACGCATGATAGCCAACTTTTATCTGCTGTGTTTTGGCAACGAGCAGAAACTTTAGAACTGGGATAAAATGTTGTTTGGATAGATTTATGTTTATTGTTAAATGTTTGTTTCTGTGTAATGTAGTTAATAAATGATGTGTGTTAAAGAAACGAAACTTTAATAAATAATTATAAGACATATAAAGATATACACTAACTAACAAAGAAGCGTCACAAAATGCACTAAAAGTGGGTTATTAAGCAAAAACTAACGTCATTTGTGGATTTTTACATTTTTTTCCAAATTTAATCTTTTTTTCCCCGGCTCCGTATCTTACCCCCTATATGGACAATTTACAATTATAAATACTGCATGTTGTAGAGAATTTTATGCTCTACAAAATGGTGAAAGTGCTTTTGTCTCTCAAACGCACTAAAAGTAGGTTATTAAGGAAAAACTAACGTCTTTAGTGGATTTTTGCCTTTTTTGCAAATTTTACCCTATTTTCCCGGCTCCGTATCTTACCCCATATTTGGACAATTTACAAACCTGAATACTGCATGTTGTAGAGAATTTTATGCTCTACAAAATGGTTACAGTGCTTTTTTCTGTAAAATGCACTAAAATTTAGTTATTTAAGAAAAATCGAAAAAAGAGCCGAAAAATATTGGTTTTTTCAATATTGTGAAAACCGCACAAGGTCTAGAAGGTCGAAAACTTGGTTTTTTTATTAGAGGGTCAACCTTTACAACATACCCAAAAATCAGAACTACCCGAATTTTTGTAAGGCAAGGCCCTTTTTTGCGCTATTTCTACTGGACTATTTAATTTAAATAAATATATATATCAGAGGTTGGTGCAGGCTTATTTTTCTTGGGAACTTTATGTGAAAAGTAAAAAAAAAAATTGTGTAATTTATTATATTTTTGTTTATGTGTAGATGTAATAGTTTATCTATTTATGTAACATTATACTGTGTATTATCCATGATTTAAACTAAGTCTAAAAGCAGTATAGTTGAGGTATGGGGAAGAATGGGATTTGTCTCATTCCTCCTGTTTAATAAAATAAATATAAATTGTTGCTAATATGCAATTTCACATGTAAATAGAGCAAACTATAGTATATTTTTTTTATGGAATTTCCTACTTTACTAGTGAAAGATGATTTTTTATGTCATCTGTGATTGATCAGCCTGAATATTTTCATGAGTTATTTTCTGTGAACTTTGATATGGTTTTATGAATCTACAATCTTTTTTAGATTATGTATGTAGTTTACATTAGATTATCTGTGTCTTATATTACTTTTTTACACCTGTCCCATACCTGCTTCTTAGTAGGGGGTATGGGACATAGTTTGACAGTTTCTTTAATTTGAAAACCGTGTTTGGACATAATGATTTTATAGTTGTTTGTGGACATTACAAAGTCATTTGTATTCTACAAATTAAAATTTCTGTTTTTATGTCAAATGAAGTTTTTCGTTTTATTATAAAAGCAACTAATTTTACTGAAAATGTCGTTGAAGGTCGCGCTTTGAACCTACACTGTTAAAAATTTACAGCAAACTGTCCAGTCATTTGACCGTTTTTCTAGAAAAAGGTTACGTAACCGTAATTTAAACCCTTAACCTACAATGACGGGCAGAGCCCGCATACGATGGTCGGGCCAAACGTAAATATTACGGGCATAGCCCGCGTACGGTGATCGGGCCAGAAGTGAATATTAAGGACATAGCCAAAATCGTATATCGTGAAAAATTACCTCTGTTTTTAAAGGCTCTCTATTTTCTGACCAATGAGAATGCTACATAAACGCCCTAGGAGCGTTCTCATTGATCAGAAAATAGAGAGCCTTTAAAAACAGAGGTAATTTTTCACGATATTTTTAACAGTGTTGTCTGTGCTATCTACAAACCGCAATCGTCCTACCACGGGCGCTGCCAGGGCTACACTAGATACCGGGCTTGCTCATTCATTATCATGACGTCACAAAAAGTGGCTGGCCGCTACCAGCGATTGGTACAAAGCGAAACGACAAAATGAAAGACCAACAGCGATTGGCACGAAACGACGGGCTCGTCGCTTTGCACCAATCGCTGGTCGCTGCCAGCCACTTTTTGTGACGTCATGATAATGAATGAGCTAGAGCTCCTATAATACAGGCTGACACATCCTCGCAGATATGTGTCTCAAAGTCGAAAAACCAAGCTAATATTCCGCCATTTAACATACAGCCTCTTTCAGAAGGTGGAGGAACGAGAACTAACAAGGCCGGGTGCATGAAGCAATGGCGGACAACGACAGTGACAGGGCCTTTTAAATACGGCAACCCCAGCTCCGGCAGCGGTAGCTTGAGATGCTGAACTGAGACCCGAATAATGCGAAACAAAATGGATATGCGTCAGCTCGTATTATAGGAGCCTTAGAATGAGCAAGCCCGGTATCTAGTGAAGCCTTGGCGATGCCCGTCATGTTTACGATTGGCCCGATCAGCGTGTTACACAAGTCGTGCGAATTCCCCCAACGCTGCGCGAGCTTGTATACGATTTCGGCCCAACATCTTTGAATCTAAATCGTAGGTTAACTATATTCTGAACATAAAATGAACAATAATACGATCAGAATATAGTTAAATTACGGTTATGTAACTGTTTTCTACAAAAACAGTCAAATGACTGTGCAGTTTGTTGCAAAATTTTAACAGTGCATTTTTCGGATAAGTTCATGTAAAAATGATAGTCATAGGAATATATTTAATTGTAACTCCCAATGTACCGAATTTATAGAAAAATTAAAGACGCTGTTCGATTTTTAAGTACTTGAATGTTAATTCTTAAACAAATTTAGGCAAATAGGAATGAAAATGAAATTATCGTCCAATTGAGATGAAAGAACTTAAAAAATCTATGCTAAAATATATGTTTCTTCCTACTGTCAGCATTTCTCGACAGTTAAATTGCTGTCAATCCATGTTTCGTCAACAAAAATTATAGGTCTTCTCATGACCTGATTACCAACGGGGCAAACTTCCACAAGTAAAAAGGAATAGAAATTTTTTACTTATTCATGACACTAATTTTACATGAATACGGCGTTTAAATAAGACAAAAATTTCCATTGAAATTTACTGGTAGAAGTTTGCCCCATTGGTAATCAGGCCCTGGGTCTTCTACCTTTTCGGAACTAGTGAATAGTCCGTTAAATATTTCGTGCGAGACAGAACAATATCACTTTGTTCCAAAAGTAGTTTCCTCTTATTTTGACATTTTTTCCAGCAGAATCCCATTTCAGGAGGAATTTTACACAACGTTTCTTTTGCTTTTGAAAATTGTATGTTTTCTTTCAACTTAGCAACCAATTTCGGAACAGTAGGCACTCTTTTATCTTTAGTGTAGAATTCCTGGATAGTTCTTCGAATTACATCCCAGTTAAAATTATCCAAGTTGACAGTCTCTATGTTTGTTTTTGCCTTTTTTTTTTAGAAGAAGCGAAATTATTTGCATTGTTAACAGCTCCTTTCCGAATTCTTTTTATAGTGCTATCTGAAACACCGGCAATTGCGCTAGCTCTTTTTGTTGCACGTGCTAATGGAATAGTTAGGCAGACTTTATCTACTTCATTATCACAATATTTTACAACATGGTTTAAAATATTTTTCACTGCACTGTGAAAATTTTTGCCTTGAGAGCTTTTAGATTCTTTTAAATCCATTTTATAGAAGTAAAAACAAATACAACATGAATATAAAACGCACTTCTTTAGAGAAAATATGAAACAAAATAGGGAGAGAGAAAAATAACACTAATAGTACAAGAACAGCAAGTGAAGTAATGACAAGCGGTGAGGCGGGTTAAGCGAAACCTGAATTTTGTCTTCTAATCCAATGCTTTCCTCCCTTCGGAAGGGTCTATTTTTTTGGCAGCATGCCAAGGTCCGTCTTTTAAAAGTTGTTCAGCAGTGTTAGTATGAAATCTGGCATTAAATCAATGTCAGTTTTTGATTTTGGTTCTCACTTATTTTAATCATATTAAAATTAGCACTTTAAGGTAGTTATAGCGATATGTCGCCAATATCAATATAAACTCGATGATACATTGCAATATTGAATTTCTGATATCGTCCAGTCCTATTGTATAATAGGGATATTTCATCTCAATAGTTAAGAAATGTTTACATATTTCTTGTTATAGATTTGCTTAAAATCTCAAATAAAGATTGCTCTGTATAGTGTAGTATAAAAACATATGTCTCTGTATAGTGTAGTACAAAAGTATAGTGTAGTTGATGTAGAATATATCTCCTAAATCAAAAATGTACCAGTATTACAAAATTATCACAACTTGAAAATTCAACTAATAATAGCATAATTCAGGTAGGATATATTTACTTTAAATTAAAAACTATCATAATATGAAAACTATCGAAAGAAAAAAACTATTTTATGATTATTGTTCAAAGTGTTTTTATGTGCTTGTTTTCAGTTAGGTAATATTTTTTCTAAGTTGTTGATAAAATTTCATATGCATATAGAAATATATGAAGTTAATATTTATATAAATATCTTTTGTTTTTAACCTTATCCTACTCGAAAAGTCTAAAATATTGTGTATAATCATTACAGTGCCAAAAACTGATTAAAAGTTTAATCCCTTAAACAAATTCAGAGTAAAATTTGGGTCTCGTAAAAATCAGACACGCCAGGACCATTGTGCTGGGGTTTGATCGAACCTTTATTAAAAGGGAAAATCATATTTTTAACTCATTTTTATTAAGTTAATAATAAATTTAAAATGGTGAAAATAACAACTTATACTCCATTTGTGGAGACGAGAAAATGAAATTAAACAAATGCACATAGACATTGGCGATGATTAAACACCTGGGACTGTGCCAAGAGCACCAAAGATACAGTTTGAGTTTCTGCTTTTTTTTCCATTTCGTCTGCTTGTTTATTGTCTTTCAGTGTTAAAATTGGTGATTTTTTGAAAATATAGTTCAAAACGACAACTATGACAGTATTTTCTGTATGATCTTCTATCTTTACCAAAAAATTAAAAACATCTTTCGATTACAAAGTTTCTGAATAAGAACATTTGCTCATTTCATGCTTTTCTGAACAAAAATGAATTTTTAAATATGTCATAATGCCAGTTTAGATTCAAGAAAAGCCTTAACAAATCCAAATAAAAATAAAATTAGCAAACTAGTGATTTGGGCGAAAAGTGTGACTTCTTGGCGATGTTTCTGAAATATGTTTTTTTATTTTTGTTCTCTCATTTCGGCAGTATGAGTATAGAATATTGAATTTCTATCTTAACATTTTAGACGTTATTTAACCCACTGGTATTTATAAAATTAGATTGTTTATGGTAATTATGATTCTTTATTTCACATAAATTTCTTTTGAAGAAAATGTAAGTTATTCACAAAAAAGTAAAAATCAAATGCATCTTTACCACAAAAACTCTGTTGAGAGATTTCCTACATTAGTTCATTCATTTTTACAAAACAAAATTAAGATGTGTGTAAATTATATGCAATAAAAGTTCCTTGTTTGCTGTTAAAAAACCTTATAGTAATGCTGAAGAGCAATTATAATATTTGATTTACTTTGGGAATTTCAAACTGTACTCTGATTATCTATGTCAGACGATAAATTAAAAAGCGTCTTCATTTTTTACTAAATATTTTGAGATTTTACAATAAAAGTACAAAAAGTGTTAAATTTAAATGGTAGAATAAATTGTAGAAAATATGGATTTTTATTGAAACAGTTTTGGGGAATGAATATAGTTATGCTATATTCGAAAATTATTTAAATTCAATTTTCTTCATTGATTTTTGTTTCCCAGCAGAAATTCGTTGCTCTGAAATATGTTTTTGATGAATTGTAAAATATGATGATTACCAATTTCATTTATTGCAGATGAATATAAGTAGTTAAAGAGAAAAGATTAGATATTCATTATATCACTCAATAACGACCAAAGTATTTAAAGTGGGAAATATGGAACAAAACATTGCTTTACAAGAGCATTTTGGAGAAGCACCTTATGACTCGCATCAAGGAAAATCATTTGTTTGTGAAATATGCAACAAGAAATTTTCTAAGAAGAGTGTTTTAAACAGACATCTATTAGTTCATACTGGTGAGAAACCATTTGTGTGCGAGATATGCAACAAGAAGTTCTTTCAAAAGTGTAATTTGAACAAGCATTTGTTAACTCATACTGGTGAGAAACCATTTGTGTGTGAGATATGCAACAAGAAATTCTCTCGTAAGGATAATTTAAGTCAACATTTGTTAATTTATACTGGTGAGAAACCATTTGTGTGTGAGATATGCAACAAGAAATTCTCTCAGAAGAGGGTTTTAATCAGACATTTGTTAGTTCATACTGGTGAGAAACCATTTACATGTGAGATATGCCACAAGAAATTCTCTCAAAAGGGTGATTTAAACAAGCATTTGTTAACTCATACTGGTGAGAAACCATTTGTGTGTGAGATATGCAACAAGAAAGTCTCTCGTAAGGATAATTTAAGTCAACATTTGTTAATTCATACTTGTGAGAAACCATTTGTCTGTGAAGGACGCAACAAGACGTTCTCTCAGAAGAGTAATTTAAATAATCATTTATTAGTTCATACTGATGTGAAACCTTTCGTGTGTGATATATGCAACAAAAAATTCTCTAAGAAGAGTTATTTAAATAAACATTTGTTAGTTCATACTGGTGAGAAACCATTTGCATGTGAGATATGCCACAAGAAATTCGCTCATAAGCAACATTTAAGCAAGCATCTGTTAGTTCATACTGGTGAGAAACCTTTTGTGTGTGATATATGCAACAAGAAATTCTCTCAAAAGAGTCATTTAAATAAACATGTGTTAGTTCATACTGGTGAGAAACCATTTAGATGTGAGATATGCCAGAAGAAATTCACTCATAAGGATAAGTTAAGTCAACATCTGTTAATTCATACTGGTGAGAAACCATTTGTGTGTGAGAGATGCAACAAGAAATTTTCTCAGATTAGTAATTTAAATAGACATATGTTAGTTCATACTGATGTGAAACCGTTTGTGTGAGCTATGCAACAAGAAATTTTCTAGCATCAATCATTTCAAAAGTCATTTGTTAATTCATGCTGTTAATAACCATTCGTTTGTGAATTATGCAAAAAGAATTTTTCTCCAAAGTAATTTGAAACATCATCTCATAATTCATAGTGGTGAGAAAACTTTTGTTTGTGAGTCATGCAATCAGAAATTTTCATAAAAAAGTAAACTAAGTACTGATGTACACTCATAGTTTGCGTTTGCTATCAACTAACTTTGGTACTTCTTTTAATAAGGACCTTGCCATAATTTATACACAAGAGAGTGCGATTTCTTGCTAAACATTACAAACAACTAAATGAAGTAGTTTTAAATGAAAAAAATTCTAATTTTATGCTGCTTATGTTTCCAATAATGTTATATTTTGTATTACATTATTTAAAGATTTATTTATGTATTATATTAAATATCTCAGCATATATGTAAAATTTGTAAATATTGAATGAATGTGTTGTGTTTGTTACATTGATTGTTATTTCTTACAAAGTCATATGCAGTTTTAAAGTGTAAATGAAAGTTCGTATAAAATGTTTGAAAAGTTTTCTTTCAGGCAAAAAGTTATTATGCTATTACTACCAATATGTAGGGTTAAATTTAAAGTTTCTTACTATCAAGTTGTGGCAACTTTTATATCGAAGCAATTTGATAATGCTTAAATATACTATAAATTATATGCAATGTTGAATTGTATTGAATTAATGAAATGAGATATATATCTTTCTTAACCCCTTTGGGGACGAGCGACACGTATACGTGACGCATAAGATGCTCAGAATCCTGGATTATTCTCTCCAGTTATTTATTATTGTGAGCTTTGCCTTATTTAATGACAGCATTTTTATGATTCGATTAGAAGAAAATATCTGTTTTCAAAAACTGGTGGTAAAGGACGCTCGTTGTGAAGTGGTTAACCTTGCATCCCTGGGCCGTGGATGTTAAAAAGGTGAGAAAAATATAAAGAACATGCTCATTTTTTAAAAGTTAGTAACCTTGTTCCAACCCAATATAACTCAAGAAGTAGAACTCTTTAGAAAAAGATCCTAGAGTTCTTTCTTTTGATGTAATTTCATGAGATTTGTATAGAGCTACTATCTGTCTCAGGACCTCATTCACTCTTGGAGAAATTCTTGAGTCAGAAAAAGTAAATGTAATTAAATTCAAAAGTGGTAATTTTTTTACTTTTCTAAAATTTGTAATGGTAATTTAAATCTACTCTGTATGAAGTCTTTTTTTGTCTGTTATCTATTGTTCTGCAATGTGCATCATCCATTGGCGTTTACTAGAAGTTTAAATTTATCTGTGTTTTGAATAATATTTTAAATATCAATTAACTACTATCTATTTTTTCTTCAATTTATACATATCATTGTCCTACATTGTGTGGTTAATATGCATATATATAACAATAGTAAATGAAATCTCTAAATTGTACCACTGACATAAGCAGAAACTTTAAGAATTGGCGTTTGTTTTAAAAGATCAGTTTTAATCAAACCGCAAGACAAGTAGAAAGATTCCCACTTTCTGGATGACACTCTATTATATCTTTCACTAGATTGGCTGTTTATGCCCATTCATAAGCTAGACTTTTAAGCGATTCTCAAAAAATTCACACTCTCTGTTAGAAAACCTGCTTGCAAGTAGATTCATTTATTTCCACACCCTCGATTAACGCAATATCTTTATAGGTCATGTATATTCAAATTCAATGGAATTCAATTTTGTTCATTTAGTCTATTATCCTGGACTTCTAACAGAAAAGTGGATTAACGGACAACTCTGTCCTTAAGAGACTGCTTCACTGAAACTCCTCGATCGCGAAAACCCATGTTAGCCTATGGGAAAACTTAGAATCACGATGACTCCTTACCGAATACTATGATCAAAATATGGTTTTTAGCATCAGAAAGTAGATGTCAGGTACGGACGATGTGCGTTTTTAAAACTTGTCTCCTTAAATTTTGAATATTTCTAAGAAGAGGATAAAATTTCATCGCGTGGAAATTTCAAAGTTTATAAGAAATTTTTAAATAGTTAATATTTAAAGTGACAATTTTTAAAAATGCACATCATCGTCATCTGATATCTACTTACTGATGTTGAAACTCGTATTTTAATCATTATATTAGGTAATAAGTCATCTCATCACACTTCTAAATTTCCCATAGGTTAACCTGGGATTTTGCAATCAGGGAGTTTCAGTTGAGCAGTTTTCCATAACGGCACTCTTACAGTATCAGAATTTTTTACTTATATTTCCAGGAGATGCAATAGAGAAAGTTAGGTACGTACTTTCTATAGTGGATTTGGAGTAACTTGGGCTTAAGGCAGCATTTAAATACAACATTTAACTCCAGGATATAAAAAGCAACCTCTGTGTGTAATGAATTGACCCGAGTGAATAATTCATGATTGACTTTATAGTCATGGGTGGGGCTAGATGATCTTAAGGAGAAAGGTAGGCCTCCCTGCCCGATTTGACCTTGACTTTATTATCATGACTTTATAATGACTTTTATAAATCTTTTATCATGACTTTAATCATGAATTTATAATTCATGATAATTTATGAATAACACTAGGACCCAGTGAGGAAAAAGGTCGCCAATAATCCAAGAAACAAGCTGAAACACATGCCATCTTTTGTGTGTTGTCTCTGTTCAGTAGAAATCATTGTTAACATTCATTTGCATTTGAAATATAAAACAAAAAGTAAACAGCTTTTGGCCAGATACAAATTGGGCTTGTTGGGGGACGCTACAAAATATGGAATAATATAATATAATTACATGCTTAGTGTATCTCTGAAGATGTAATAAATTTTATGTCGTATTTGAAATTTTATTAGCAAGTTCCTTTGATAATTCTTTGTTATTTGCTATGACTTGCCTGTCTAATACAGTGAGAGATTAACAAATTGTGGGAAAATCCCTTATCATCCTGCTACTTTTAGAAAGCAATTCACTATATCGCTACTATCTTTCTGAATTAACACGATATTTGAAAGTACTTTTTATATAAGTTACTCTAAATAGCTTACTACCAAATTATGAAATAAAAATTTTGGTATCTTTCATGCATGCACAGCAAAAATTATTTCATACAAATACCCGCATCTCATCTAATGTTCAATATATGCACCTTTTAACTGCAGTATACTGTTTCTACTGCTTTCTTTGTCAAATTTTCAGAAAGGTGTGTCAAATTCCTTTTCAAAACTCTGCTATAAACAAAAAAGTTTTGACATTTTTCACAGAAACATAATATGAGAACTACGAGACTTCACTAATACGAGAGCTATGCTTACACAAATGCACACAAACGTTGAACAGGACCACACAGTCATATGCCTCAGTGACTGATCATTTAGAGCATTTTATGTTACTTGGGTGATCGCAAAAATTATTTTAATATTGAATTTATTATTGGCCCCTAATTGCCAACACGACTAAATCTTCACTGAAAAATATGAAGTCAAACATGTGCTTTACATCCTGAAGTTCATGGATAATTCGTCCAGAATTTCTGTTGATATTCAACAAACTGTGTAAAATACAAAGCGTCAGTTACTGTCCCTTAATTCTTGGACAGCAGTGTACAAATCCAAATTTATATGCTAACAAAGCCAGTAGGACCGCTATATGAGGTTCATTTGGGAAGATTTTAATTAAAAATATAAATCATTAAACACTGATTTTAGGTATATTTAAAGCTGTTATCTTGTGGCTGAGAGGATCAGCTAGTTAAAAAATTTTTTTTTTCCTTTGTTCATAGTTATAATTTTTTTATAAATGAACTATTATTATTTTTCTAAAAAATGTTATTTTTTTATAGCAATACCTATCGAAAATAACAATATTATCATTTAATAATTGGCAAAATTATGCCAAAAATAAATTTTATAATCTGTAATTGTAAATAAAAGATCAACACTTGTCTCGTAACTATCTCTCCATCTACAAATCACAGTTGTCAGAGTCCCAATTTTATCAGGTGTAAAAGTTGACATCTGAATTTTCTTTACAGTTTGGTGGTTTAAAAAGCCGAGCATAGGAAGGTGCGGTATATATTTTTCATATAAATAATAAAAGATGTGGTCAAAATAATGGTCTAAGCATTTTTTTTATATAGAAATGAACTTAAACGAAAGAAGAGGAACAATTCCAAGCCATTCACTCTTATATCATGAAAAAAGAAAACATTTTTCTATCTTGCTATTTAATCAATTTTCAAGAATAGTAATTAAAAAATTTTGAATTATTTCTATTTTACTATTTTAAACAATTTTTGTGAAAAATTTAACAACTTCAAATGAGTATACTTTTTATAATTTAAACTTACCATAAGTCCACACAACATCTTATTACATCATAGAGTGGAAGAAGAAAACACTTTATTTGGCATGCCTATTTAACAACTGATATGTTTTTCTTCGAAACAAAAAATGTCAAGTGTGTGTTTTTTTTCACATTGCATTAGACTCTTTACTCATCTGAAAAGCGATGAAATTTTTTTTTCGGATATGTCTAGTTATTTTTTAATTTGCATAGTGTTTTTGCATAGTGTTTGCATATGTCTCTTAATTACTTATTCTTTTTTTTACATTATCGAATGTTTTGCTTATATATGTCAGGTGTAATTTAAAAATAATGGAATAAAAATCAAAATGCAGTCAGCATTCTATCAGCAGTGTTTTAAAGTTAAATTGAAGGTTTTGCAGATTAATGAAATTTTGTTGATTGCACATCATCTGTATCAAGCAACACAGACTGTTTGCCAAACTCTGATTTTTTTGAATAAAATTATATTTAATACTTGGAAATTTGTCCATAGAAAATTTTCGCCCACCTTGCAATCATAATATTCAAATTTTTATTGCTTAAAAGGCGTATAGCCAACATAGTGAAAAAGTGCTTAAGCCAGGACTCTAACCTGGGTCATCAGTATAGTGCACTGACGTTCTACCAAATGAACCACCTGGGAACGATATTCAGACTGGCACTTTCTCGCTATAACATGTTGGCAAGGCTACAAATGCAGCACGAGATGGAATATTTTCTGTAAACCACCAACTCTGGGGAAAATAAGAAAGCAAAGAAATTCCAGCATCGATAATTGAATAAATCTATATTTAATAATTGGAAAATTTTCCATAGAAAATTTCACGCGCGTTGCATTCATAATATTCAAATTTTAATTTTTTAAAAGGCGTATAACTAACATAGTGAAAAAGTACCAAACCGGGACTCGAATCCGGGTCATCAGTATAGCACACTGACGTTCTACTGCAAGGTGTGCGAAATTTTCTATGGAAAAATTTCCAAGTACCGTAATTTCGGGAATATGCGCCGCACCCATTAGAAGCGCCGCATCATTGAAAAATCGGTAAAAATGAAATAGTCACGATACGATCGGCAAAATTGGATTAAAAGTAACAAGAATAGCGATAAAATCTTTATATTAATTAACAATAAAACACAGGTTATCTTAAAATACAATAGAAAAAAATATGTACTACGCCAATATGCCTACTACGCAAATCGATTATCGTTTTAATCGAATATCGCCGTTTGCGGTGTGCTTATGAAATAAATATAATTTATCAACGATTGTAAAATATACAATAAATAATTTTAAAGAGAGTGAGCTATTAATATTGAAACACAGGTTATCTTAAAATACAATAGGAAAAAAAATACGTACTACGCCAATCGATTATTCGATTATCGTTTTAATCGAATATCGCTGTATGCGGTGTGCTTATGAAATAAATACAATTTATCAACTATTGTAAAGTATACAATAAATACTTTTAAAGAGTGAGCTATTAATATTGAACAGAAAATAGAGAAATATGGTTAAGTTAAATATATTTTGATTATAGTAATTACGTTTTTATAATAAAGATATATTGTCATACTATGTACTGTTATGAACTTTATACTGAGATTAAATGAATGTAAATAAAGGTGAAATATGAATGAATGTTAATGAATGCATGTGTTTAAAAGTGTATTTGAGGCAGTAAGACTAATAAAACATGAAATGAAGGCTTTTCACAATATCCAGATACTGCTATGTTGAGAAAAAAAAAATCATTGTACCCGCCGCCCTTGCGTATGCACCGCATCGCTGATATTTTGAACTTTTAAACACGTATGCGCTGCGGCGCTTACTCCCGAAATTACGGTATTAAATATAAATTTATTCAATTATCGATGCTGGATTTTCTTTGGTTTCGTGTTTTCCCCATGGTTGGTGTCTCACGGAAAATATTCCATCTTGCACTGCATTTGTAGCCTTACCAACATGTTATAGTGAGAAAGTGCCAGGCTGAGTATCGTTCCCAGGTGGTTCAGTTAGTAGAACGTCAGTGCGCTATACTGATGACATGGGTTAGAGTCCCGGCTCGAGTATTTTTTCACTATGTTGGCTTTACGCCTTTCAAGCAATTAAAATTTGAAAATTTGATTTTTTTTATTGTTATTTAATTGGAAGATTGGGAAAGTTGGGAAAAGTACGAAAAAGAACAGTGGGCTGATAGTAAAGTATGTTTGTGAGTCCTGTAGTTTAAAATGCATGGTTTCCCAACAGCAAAATTGCATCGGTCCAACAAACTCGTTATACTGTCAGGTCATCCGCAAAATACTCTCATTAATCTAACAAAGCAGAATATTCATTAGACCATCTGCAAATCACAACTCTTGTGCTAACTGCTTGAGAAGTCAACTTTCCAGTACAAGTTTTTATATCGCATTTGTTAGCCATTACTTGTGGTTGTACACAACACTTGTCATTTCACTGTAGTGGTAGACGCTGTTTGAATGTTTTAGAAATTTTATTTCAGTAAGTGTGTTTTACAGTGAATAATATTTCTTTCCCATACGTTTCTCGCTTAAATTAAATTTTAATACTCCCCTATTTCAGGGTTTAAAATATTAAAAAGTTTAAATTTAAAACAGTTTAATTCATATTTAACAAAAATGCTTCATCATTACATTTAATTTTTAGAAGTGTATAATTCATATAATTCAATTTATAATATAAAATATAGGATATAGTAATTCAAGTGTATAATTCATAAAAAGTGTACAGATATTGATTTAAGTGACTCAAGATGTCAGCCATTTTTACTTCACAGCACACTTAAATCCATGATTAAACTTTCATGGCACACCAAAATTATGATGCTCAAAAAATATAATATAAATCTGAAGTTTGTAAAATTTGTTTAATACACTTTTTTCTAGATTAAAGCTATGACCAGTTTGAACAGTTATACTGCATTTTATATTACAATCCATTTTCTCTTAGAAAAATATTTTTTCTCTGAAAATATTAACTTAATCTAAATATGAGACTATTTTTATGTTTTTTCCACATGTTCTTTTAAATAGTACACAAATACTGATATAAATTTCTAAAAAATTCAACTTTATGATACTAAGCATCAGTACAAAGTAAATCACATAATATAGGATGCCAAATTTTTAATTGTCTATACTTCTGTGATTCTTCAGGAAATCTTGTTAGAATTTGAACAGAATGTTTTGTATCACCCCTGAGATTCTTTCTTGGCACACAAGTGTGTTATGACACGACACCAATTGAGAATCAATATGTTAAAATATGATAAGATGTTTAACCATAATCCTCTGTTTAAATATATGGATATGATTAAAAGTCGATTTTGAATGCAGTGTCATCCATTTAAACAAATTTTAATGAATTTATAAATTTGTTTATTTTGTTAGTAGTTAGTTTTATTTGTTTAGTTTGTTTTGTTATTTTACAAATTTAATGAAACTTATAAAAGTTTATCTTTTTATCTTATCTGTATGAAACTTTTTCATATTTAATCATAATATATATTATTTTTCTGATATCAGCATCCCTTTTTCTGTGCACATACAAAATGCACTATGAATGAGGTTTCATACGAAAGATTTTTCAATACTCTTTAAACATAGTACATTCACAGTTAATTAAATACTAATAAAAAATATATCAGCAAATAATCTCAAAGACTGCAGACTGCTATGCAAAATAATCGGATAAGTGCACTGGTTTATTTTTATTTCTGATAGCATATTTTATTTCATAAGTTAGACTTTTCTGTCTTTTTTGAAAAAAAAGTGGTTCTTGGTTAACTGTCTGCATCACTAATTTCAGAAAAACTGTAACAAAAGGTTAAAAAAAATTGTTTAATTTCACTAAATATATATATCATTTGAATGATAATAATTATAAAATTTTGAATAGGAATAAAATCTTTTTTGTCAGTCAAATTAACACAGTCAAATTAAACAATCATTTTATTAAACTAATGATTTTAACAATGTTTAAAGTAACAAAAGAAACAAAATAGAACATGTACTCATAAAGTTAGAATACAGTTTTAATGGAATTTGAGTTGCTTTTCCAAAAGGTATTGGAGATGGTAAGTATATCATGTCTTCCAATTAAAGCACATATATATCCTTAAAAGAAAAAAAGGTAATTTTCTGCAGCTGATCGAAGATATGTTTCCTTAATCTATTATTCTCCATACAAAATGAGGTTAATATTTTTGGATTTTAAAATTTCATTTAGACAAAACCACCACTGTCACCTGTCTTATAACTGTATATTATATATTGATCTCCCCTTTTATCTGACACTTGTGAGACCATATAAACTATCATTTAAAAGCATAGTATAAGTTTTCAAGTGCAATCCCTCTCCTCTAACATTTTCCAATCATTACACCAGGGTTACTCATGCTCAAAATCTTGTTATAATACAAATGTAATTCAATATTTATAACATAGTGTGCAAGTTTAATCACATAATCTATCAATAAATATGTTGTCCTGAATGTAAAACTTTATTTGACATTGCAACAAAAAAGAAGAAAACAGATATGAACTTACAATGTGGTTCTGATATTTATATATATTTGAATAGAGGAGAAAACGAAAAATAATTTTATTAGTATCTACAGTAGACTCCTGAAAATCCACATAGCTTGGGACCTGGGGTTGTGCAGATTTTAGAATTTTGCAGATTTCTGGTCACTTTTTGTTTACACATTTTTTTAACAGTAATTTGAATTTAATAATGCACTCGAAATTATAATGAATGCTTACAACAATGTAAAATATTGAAATAATCAAGTAAAATAATAAAAATTAAGAGTTAAAAATTGATTAAAATATTAAAAGTAAAGATCAAGTAAGTAATTAATAATGCATAAATAAATATGCATAATGAGATAATTTTTTCTTAAATTATTCAACAAATCTCACCTCATGAAGGTACGCTAATAATTTACATCAAAATTGTTAAATAACAAAGTTTTATTTCATGTTTAGCCTGACTTAATTACTGAAAAAAGCTTTAAGAATATATAAATAAACAGTAGACTCCCTCATATCTGCACATCGTTGCAGATGTAAACAGTGAAACTTACTGTTAAAATGTAAAGGAAAAATTGAAGATTTTGTAATTTTTATATCATTTTACACACATTATTTTATGCAATTCTTGTTAATATGTCTAAACTCAAGCTTTCTTTTGAAGGAAGTATAAATTTATTTCCCAAAAATTCAAGATGGCAGCAATTACATTCTTTTTATCAAATATATTTATGTATTCATAAAGCTTTTTTGGTTATTAAGTCTGGCAAATCATAAAATAGAACTTTGTTATTTTAAAATGTTGATATAAATTATTAGTGTACCATTACGAGGTGAGATTCGGTGAATAATTCAAGAAAAAATTATCTCATTATGCATATTTAGTTATGAATTATTAATTTTTTTACTTGACCTTTACTTTTGATATTTAACTTTTTTTAAATTATTTTCATTTTTATTATTTTTAATATTTTAATTATTGTTTAAATTCTCTGAATTTTTATTATTTTGCTTGATTATTTCAATATTTTTTATTGTTGTAAGCATTCATTATAATAACGAGTGCATTATTGCATTTAAATTACTGTTAAAATATATGTGTAAACAAAAAGTGACCAGAAAGTCACGAAATTCTAAAATGTGCACAACCTCTGGCCTCAAGCTATGTGGATTTGAAGAAGTCTACTGTATTTGATAAAAAGAATGCAATTTGCCACTGATATTAGCACTATCTTGAATTTTTTCAGAAATAAATTTATACTTCCTTCATGAGAAAGCTTAAGATTAGTCATATTAACCAGAATAACATATTAAAAATGTGTATGGTATGATATAACAACTAAAATAGCTTCATTTTTTCCTCCATATTTTAACAGTAAGTTTCACTGTTTACATCAGCAGCAATGTGCGGATTTTAGGTGTTTGCAGATTTGAGGGAGTCAATTGTATATATTAAAGTTGTTTTATAAAATATTTTTTTTAACTATTATACATTTATGTTTTGTATAAACATAATGCATCTAACTGAAGCAGAATTTATAAAAAAAAATGTTTCTCGTGTGTTTTTCCTTGTGTCTGAAATAAAAAATGATTAATGATTAAGTGAAATGATTAAGTTTTGGAAAGTTAGCATAACAGCTAGATTTAGACAAAAACCTACGAACTGGTGCTGCGATGTGTCCTGATTTTCAGGAGCTCATAGACTTATCCAACGTAACCATTGTGCAGGATGCCAAAAGTCCCAATTTTTCATGATACCCAAATTCTTTTAGTACCAAGCTATTCGTTAGTCTGTATCAAACTGAACTGAACACAGTAAAATTTATGATGACAGAACCTATCTATAATGAAAGGAATCTATCCCTTCAAAGGGAATATCTATCTACCTAGATGAAAGCAAATCTAAAATGCATTTTTTTTTGTTCCTAGCTATTCCATTTTCATAAGTTTTACTGTACTTTGTTCAGTAAACACTGTATAAACAAAACCTGTTTATAACGGAATTCTGTTTTAAAAGTAAACATTTCATTGTCCCTGAGATAGGAATATTATACAATTATACCTGCTAAATTGGAATTTTGTTTGTCCCTAGTGATTCTTCTGCTACAGATTTTACTGTATAAGATTGTTGTGTTTATTTAGTATAAAAAACCTGCGAAAGTGAAATCGTAAAAGAAGGAGGAAAATTCCATTTTAAGCAGACTTTCGTTTTAGCAGGTATAATTGTATGGTATTCCCACCGTAGAGACAATAAAATTTTTACACTTAATGCAGGATTCTGATATAGACAGGTTCCGTTTTCATAGGGGTCCCAATTTAGTATCCACTGTCCTGCTTTTTGTGAAACTGGATATCTCCAACACTAGATATATTCTTTTTTAGATTATATAATTACACATTAATCGAAAAGCCATTCTTTTTTCATAACAATGATAAAAAAATCATAAAGATGTCAGGTAATCCATATGTCAGGTCTCTGTTAGAGACATTTTTTTAAAATGTGGCAAAATAATTGTAATAAAATAGAAATATAGACACACATTGGCAGTATTTTATAGCCAGATATGTGATTTGGTGTATTATAAGATATGCTTTCATAAGTTTAGCGAATATTGAATTCTGCTCTGAATGTCATACTTCCATCAATAGTATATATACTGCTTTGTTCGCAGTTTCTTATTGTTATAAATTAATTTCATTTTGCTGACTAAAACAAACTGTACTCAGAAAAAATGTTCCACAATTTGCATTGGTAGGATATAGTGGTTTTTTTAGAAATTTTAAAATTATAATAATGAGAGGAAATACTTTATCTTAAGATTAATCCTCTTTAATCTCTCATTATTAAAAAAGGGGGCTACAAATGATTTTTTATAGAAGCTAATTAATTTTTTTTAATTTTAAAACAAACAGGCAATAACAGCTAAAATCTACCAAATGATGTTAACCTTAAAAAAAAGCATTTTCTCTTATTTAAATAAGTATAGTCATGTTTCAATATTGAGAAAAACATCTAATGCATATTTAAAAGATTTTTTCTTTTATAAAAATACAAAGATTTCACTTTAGATCACCCTTTTTTCTAGAAAATCTTATGAGCCACTTTTGACAAATGAATCTTATGTTAATAGCACAGACATAGATTTTCCTCCATAGAAAATGTATTTCAGAAGAGCTTAAGTTCAATATTTCACAAATAAATTTTTCTATTTTGCATGAATTTTCAAATATTTCTCTAGATTTCAATTATCAGCAAATCCTTTTAGGCATAGATCAGAACGTTTTTTTTTCTCCTGTATGTGTAATGCGATGTCTACTTAGGCTTTTCTTATGAGAAAATACTTTGGAGCATACCTCACAATTGTATGGTTTTACTCGTGCGTGGCTAAAAAGATGTTCATTTAGATTACTCTTCCTTGAAAATTTTTTCGAACAAACTTCACAAATAAGTGACTTTTTCCCGGTATGGGAGCGGACATGTTCATTTAGAGTGTCTTTCTTCGAAAATCTTTTAGAACATATTTCACAAACATATGGCTTTTCCCCAGTATGAGTGCAATAATGTTTATTTAGCGTTCCTTTTTGAGAAAATCTTCTAGAACACACTTCACAGATAAAGGACTTTTCCCCAGTATGTGTGCATAGGTGTCGCTTCAGTCCTGTCATTCGAGAAAATTTTGCAGAACACACTTCGCATATAAATGGCTTTTCACCAGTATGGGTGAATAGATGTCTCTTAAGATTTCTCTTTTGGGAAAATCCTCTACAACACACTTCACAGATAAATAAATTTTCTCTCATATGAATGCTAAGATGGGCCTGTAGTTTATCGCTATTTAAAAATCTTTTACTGCATACTTCACAAACAAATGCCTTTTCCTGTGCATGAATGAGAAGATGGTTATTTAGAACATCCTTTCGAGAAAATGTTTTAGAGCGCACTTCACATTTAAAATGCCTCTCCTTGGTATGAGTGCTAAAATGTTGCTTTAGATGGTCTTTGCGAGAAAACCTTTTAGAACATATATCACAAATGAATGCATTTGCTTCACTATGATTTGGGAGATCATCATGAGCAGAATATTTTAAAGAGCAGGCATCACTAATAAAAGCTTTTGTCTCACTATGAGTGGAGAGTTGCTCTTTTGTGGAATACTGTTGAGTGAAACTCTTTTCAGACATGCTTCACAGAAAGAAGATTTTTGAAATAAATTTCTTAAGAATTCTATCTTGTTGAACTAATGAGTGTTGCAGACTTTTTTCCCCTGTTCAGTTTCTAGCTTGAAGGAATCGCTAAAGAAGCTTGAAAGAAAAAAATATTTGTTTGTAACAGTGTCAAAATGAGTCAGCAAAAAATTACTCTAAGGTAGCTTTTTATAGATGAGTAAATAATACAAAATTTTTGTGTTTTTCTTTAGAGGAATTCCATTGCATTCTTCACTGAGGAGGACTGTCAGTCTCTTTTGCCTTTAACATCTGAAATAAGAAAATATTTAATTCATTCATCACTATTTTCAACATGATTACTAATTTTTTTTTAGATTTAAATAAGATTTTTTTATAGTTTTTAAACAGTAAAATCAACAGTTATCAATTAGCTTACAGATGTATTACGTAGTTAGCTAACAATTAAAACTGAAATAACATTTTTAAAATAGTACAAAGAACCTACTCCAAGCTATTACTACACCATAAAACTATTTTATTTTAGTATGTTTGAAGCATTTTTAATGCAAATGTATATGATTAGAACCAAATGATTCAAATCAGGTATACAGCTTTCAAATATAGTATTTGTTTTACAAAAGGCTGTATATACATTAAAATATTTATACAGCCCTCTTTTCCTGTAACTTATATTTATAAAATGCTACCCTGTACCTGAAAAGGCAATAAAAGTAATGCTATTCTTTTATGACAAAAAAAATATACCCAATTACTATTCTTAAAGTGGTCAGAAGTAGCACGCTACAAATAACAAAGATTAAAGTAGCTGCTAATTTTTCTAGCAGTTTGTAGAGTAGTGTGCTACATTTTGAACAATGTAATTTAGCGAGTAGCACAATCAATAGTTTGTAGAAATCATTGATACCACTTTTTGAAGAGGAAAAAAAATCGTGCCATTCTACAAATTATGTAATAGGTACTTGTTACAGGTTTTAATGAAGATTACAGTACTTTTCTTATGCTTTATGAGTATTAAAAATAAAATAAAATTATAGCTAATTTTTTTAACTCTCTGGCGACGAAGACGGCCCAAACGGCTTTGCATTCAGAGAACCAAGCCGGCGGCCCGATATTCGGAATAAATTCCTACCTCCTTTCATGTGAAGGGTGAGAAGGCTTTCAATCAATTTGTGCTGACAGTTTTATCCACCTCTCTACTTGCAGGTAAACTGTCATTCTTTCGTGCCCATTTTCCCTAGAAAACAGGGAATTTTTCGGTTGAAAATTTTTATCAGCTAAATGTTTTAATTCCGTTACAATTTATTCAAAAATACACAAATTTCTTAATTAATCGGCCATTCTAAAATTAATGTAATGTATTAAGAACTGTGTGTGTATTAATGTTATAGACAAACAGCCTTTGTAGCTATAGGTCTCAAAGCATCACTCCTTCAAATGTCAAACATGTTTTGTTTAATTACAATTAAATTAAAAAAATTGATTCATGTTCAATAAATAGTGAGCCACAATGTTTTACACAGTTTGCAATAAAAATCCTTTGCCCAGTCAAGGTTTAAATAAATGGCACATGAGCGAACATATTGGTAGGGTTTTGGTATAGTGCAAAAGTACCAAATGGTTGAGTGTGTATATATATGTTATAACTAATGCAGCTGAACATCGTTAAAATATTCATTCTTTTTCTGTTATAGAATATTACAAAATTGGCGTTTTACAGAATTTTTGTTATAAAAGGAAATGAAACATTTATCTCACTAATAATACCGTAATTTCGGGAATATGCGCCGCACCCATTGTAAGCGGCGCATCATTGAGAAATCGGTACAAAAAAATATATATACACGTAAGCGCCGCATCATTGAAAAATCGGTAAAAATGAAATAGTCACGATAAAAAACGATCGGCAAAATTAGATTAAAAGTAACAAGAATAGCGATAAAATCTTACAAGATATATGAATTAACAATAAAACACTGGTTATCTTAAAATACAATAGGAAAAAAAATCGTACGAAAAATTCAATTTAATAAAATTGTCTATGCTTACTTTGAAGATTGATGATTTGAAGAAGATTAGGCTTGAATTACTAATTAAAAATTCATAGAATTTACCTTTAGAAAAACACATTCTTGGTTTATTGTAAATGATAAAGGTAAACAGAACATAAATAAAACTCAAAGACTTGTCTGGCGCCATCTATTGGAACGATAGCGTACTACGCCAATCGATTATTCGATTATCGTTTCAATCGAACATCGCCGTATGCCATGAATGAGAATAGCAAAACATAACTCAAGCGTGATGTTTGAATGTTTATGAAATAAATATAATTTATCAGTGTAAAGTATACAATAAATACTTTTAAAGAGTTAGTTATTAATATTGAACAGAAAATAGAGATATATGGGTAAGTTATATATTTTGACTATAGTAATTACGTTTTTATAATAAACTGTATATGAACTTTATACTGAGATTAAATGAATGTAAATAAAGGTGAAATATGAATGAATGTTAATGAATCCATGTGTTTAAAAGTGTATTTGAGGCAGTAAAACTAAAAAAAACATGAAATGAAGGCTTTTCACAATATCCAGATACTGCTATGTTGAGAAAAAAAAATCATTGTACCCGCCGCCCTTGCGTATGCGCCGCATCGCCGATATTTTGAACTTTTAAACACATATGCGCCGCGGCGCTTACTCCCGAAATTACGGTACAGAAGTAATCTGCATTATTTTGAATTAAGTACATTTAAAGCTGTTCTTCAAAATAATAATAATGCTGCTGAACAGTGCAAATCTGTTTTGTGCATTAACATAGTCACTTTTATATGTGCATGAAAATTGTAGACATTATTAACAAAGTGCTTTAGAATTGAACACTTTTTCTTTTCATTTTACTCTAAATGAATTACATGTATAACAACAGTTCCACAGCAGTTGTGTTTTTAAAACATATTTAAATCTCCAACTTTGATACTATTTACAAAAAGATTGTTAGTCTTTATAGAAAACAAAGAAATGTGATTCACTTTCTTAGTATATAAATAATGGTACTTTTCGGTTAGTCAGGCACTAGCGAAATATATATATATATATATATATATTTCACTGACACCTAGCTAACTTAAAAGTACCCAAATAAGAATACCTGAAAATTTTGTGCATTTACCTCTGAAAATGGGAGAAAGTAGCAAGTTTAGATACATGCTTTTCGATTTTTTGGTATATAAATAAGAATACTTACAAATTTTGTTCATTGAACCATGAATGTGTGAAAAAGTAGCAAGTTTGGATTTGAGAAAAACATAAATAAATAATCAATTAAGTGCAAATTTTAGTTATACACAAAGGGCTCCATACAATACATTTATTAATTACTAACTGCAATGTTACAAAAAATCATTGCTAAAAGAATAAGACTTTATAAAACTCTATACAATGTAGGGTTGGGTAATAGCTATATATACTAGCAAAGTATAGATGGATAAACCATTCAAAGACATATGAAGCCTAAATAGTAAGAAATATCATAATATTCTGTATGACTTTTTTATATCTAAATTGAAAACCTTATATAAAATTTAAACTTGGCATTGTATTAAGTGCACTTCAAGAGGAGGTCGTAAAGTTGCAATGCTGCCTTTGCCTGTGTGTGTTCTGTTTTCTAGATAGGCTTTTAATTAATATCTTGGCTAATTTCTGACAATTTTTTAAAAATCATTATCAACAATCCTTGGATGATTCTGTATTGATAGATACTTTGAACAGCCCTAAACTCCCCTGCTGAGTATCCACAAAGTAAAGTTTGTGTGTAAAACACTATGTGACCTATGATAATTGCTAGTTTTTCTGCAAGGTTTAATTAAACTCCTACTCCACTAATTTTTTTCATAATTTTAGTTTCAGTAGATTTTTTAATGAGGGGGGGAGGGTATATTTTTGCAATACATTTTTGACAATATCTCTGACATTATAATACCTATAATTAAAACAAATGTATTTTTAATTCCGTTTCACAAAATCTTTTGCACAAATACTGATCCCCCACATGTTACACAATTTTTTTTCATGTAACTTAATTAGCCCTCTTAAGTTTTTCGTAAAAATAGTTGTGGATGGCTAATAACTTATAAATATGTGGGTCAATAGCCTTTATACTTCTGCCAAGTTTGAACTTTCCAAGTTCTATAGTTTTCGAGAAGTCTTGTGACACTAGAGGAGCGATAGCTGTTGTACGCATATGTAAAGTGTGGGATAACAGACTTTGTGCTGTGAGCACTTCCCAGACTGTGCTGGCAGGGGATGCTTTATTTATTGCTGCCATCTGTTGGTTATGAGATGAGTTGATTGTTGTTGTTGAAGGTTGTTGTGCTTTTGTTTAGGTCACCATTGAAGAAAGTGGACTGGTGCAGATGATTGAACCAACGAATTCATGAGCAGCAGACGAGAACATTAGTGTCAAGCAAAAGGCCAAGCCAGTGACTTTCAGCTAGTAACTCACGTTACGCTGTTCAAGTAAGATGATATCGCTACATCAGCATTATTGCATTTAATAAAAATAAATGCATTATTTTAGCAACTGAAAAACGTAAGTACTTAAAAAATTCTAAACATAATTTTTGTCTCCTGCAAGCACTTGGCATACCTTTTCTTACCGAAATTATCTAGTTTTTCAGTCCATTATCCAGGGCTGTAACTAGACGTGAATAATATAACAGAATGATATTTATTGGACAAATACATTATAATGGGAAGGACAAGTGATTACATTTTCAGAAAATTTGGAGGTATAGATCCTGAGAAAACACAACCCAAAGCAGCAACCTCTGGCCGCAATAACAGCATTTATCTGCCTAGCCATGGAGTCGAACAGAGATTGGATGTCATGTACGGGTACATCAGTCCATGCAGCTTCAACACTATGCCACAGTTCATCAACCGTAGTGACGGGCCAGTCGCTCAGAAGCCATTGACAGGACATTTTCAATTGTTGAGAAATCAGGAGAACGTGCCGGCCAGGGCAACAGTCGAACATGTTCTGTATCAAGGAAGGTCAGGATAGTACGAGCAACATGCAGTTGTGCATTGTCCTGCTAAAATGTAGAGTTGCAGAGGCATCGAAGATAAGGCAAAACCACGCGCCGTAACGCATCAGAAATGCAATGGATGTGTTGAAATTGCCGGCAATGCAAACAAGAGGTTACCAATATGTGTATCCAATGGCACTTCATACCCTCACTCCAGGTGATATGACAGTATGACGATTCGAATGCATGCTGGCAATGTGCGTTTTCCGCGATGCCGCCAAACAGGGATGATCCTGATGCTGCATACAGAGCCTGGATTCATCAAAGACGACATGAGACACCAATCCTGCTTCATATACAGCATCATGATGGTAACATCCATGTTTGGCGACATCGTGGAAAACGCACATTGCCAGCTTGCATTTGAATCGTCATACTGTAATATCACTTGGAGTGACGGTATGAAGTGCCATTGGATACATGTCTCGGTAAACTCTTGTTTGCATTGCCGGCAATTTCAACAGCAGCCGTTACATTTCTGATGTGTTACGGCACGTGATTCTGCCTTATCTTCGATGCCTCTGCAACTCTACGTTTTAGCAGGACAATGCACGACCGCATGTTGCTCGTACTATCCTGACCTTCCCTGATACAGATCATGTTCGACTGTTGCCCTGGCCAGCACGTTCTCCTGATTTCTCAACAATTGAAAATGTACTGTCAATGGCTTCTGAGCGACTGGCCCACCACCACTCGCCCGTCACTACGATTGATGAACTGTGGCATAGTGTTGAAGCTGCATGGACTGATGTACCAGTACATGACATTCAATCTCTGTTTGACTCCATGGCTAGGCAGATAAATGCTGTTATTGCGGCCAGAGGTTGCTGCTTTGGGTAGTGTTTTCTTAGGATCTATACCTCCAAATTTTCTGAAAATGTAATCACTTGTCCTTCCCATTATAATGTATTTGTCCAATAAATATCATTCTGTTATTTGCATTCCTTCATGGTGTAGCATTTTTAATGGCCAGCAGTGTAGATGATCAAAGTATTATGTAGAAAGATAAATTAGTGCATATCCATATTGTAGGCACTATGTTCTTATTAAACTGTTGATAACTTCATTATATACTAAGAAAAGAAAAGGCTGCAGAATAAAAATTTCCAGTGTATAATTATATTGGTGAAATAATAAGCGATGATGTCAACAAGTAAACAAAAAGCTTAAAGTTCACCTGTTTCATAAAGAGTTGCAACCTTTAATTTTTTTCCAAAAATTCCATGCACTTAAGGATTCTAAAGTTCTATTTTTATACAATAACAAAAATTAACAAAATCAAGGCTGTATTTTGCATTTTAAAATTATTATTGTTTTTAAAACATATATTTAAACTAATTTAAAACACTTATTTGAAATTTTTATACATAGTATTACAATTTAGTATTTGTGCCAAACTGTAAAAGGGAACCAAAACAAAGTTCGATTTTTGAAGTTTCATTTGGTGACTTTAGCATCTTTCCTTGGGGGTGGGGGGGGGGGGTCGATTTTTTTAGCGGGAGGCTGAGCCACCCCTGGCACCCCTCTAGATATGGCCCTGCATTGATCAAACACTGTGGCCAGTGTAAGAAAGTGTCAAACACAGAGAAAAAATTGAAAAGTAATCAATTTCTGATGCACACTGTTTTCAGTAAATTATGTTTTATAAATTTAATAGTTTAAAATAATGTTTTTAGCCAATGGTGCCCTTTCTGAGAGAATGACCCTCCTAATAAAATCAACTTTTATTCTTAAAGAAAAAAAAATTAATATTTTATTATAGAAAGTAAGCATCATTGGAGAGTTACATTTTTTTCTCTTCTTTTTTTTTCTTTTCACAATAAAAATCTTGTAAGAAAACAATTTTCTTAACATTCTAACACAGAAGATGGTTATTTGAATATTTTAACAGGGTTCAATTGAAATTATTATACACAACAATTTTACAAAATTGAAAAGGCACATACAAAAGAATGAAACAAAAGATAATAATATATATTACTGAAGTACTTTTTCCATTAATTTTTTTAAATAAAAAGTATTTAACAGGGATATGAAACAGAAACCACATAATTGTTTTTTAGGAACAGAAACACCTTTAAATGTAAATTCTATGACGTGAAAATAAAAACTAACCAACCTTCGACAAAAACGAAAAATATTTTTTCAGCTGTTGCATCCATGGCTGTTTTTACATGCGCAGACGACTCCAATTCTATAAGTTATTTTTCGTTGCATGGCAACTGACTTATAGTTTGTTGTTGTTCTAGAAATGTTATCCATGAGCGAGTTGACAATTTGAATAGTGAATAAATATCTGTTTTTTTTATATGAACGTAAAATTATTTTAGATTAAGAATTTAACACGCAACCTATAACTTAGTGGTGACACCCGGAAGTGATCGGTATTTTTAAGGTCAGTTTTTGTTTTTAATTATTTTTTTCAAGTTTGAAAAATAACATTCGAATTGTATTTGTGATCCGTAATGGATATCTTAGTTAAACAACGAGTGCCAATAAGGGCCAATTTTACAAAATTTTACCAAAATTTAAAAACTTTGTTTGAAATCAGTTCAGCATTTGAAAATATAGAAGCGAAATTTTTGTCATTTGAAAGAACATTCGGTAATTTAACGGAACTCGATAAGGAAATATTAGGGTTATTACTGAAGGATGAATCTGAATCAAAATACGCAGACGAATATGATATTGTAGAAAATTATAGAGAAAAATTTGATGAATTTGGTTGTGAAGGAATCACTTGAAAGTGACAACATTTTATCTTATTTTTCAAGCTATACGAAAGTCATTAGAATGTTAGGCTGGATACTGAGATTTCTGCTCAGCTCAATGAATAAAAAGAATCAGAGAACGGGTAATCTAACCGTAAGTGAAATAAATGAAGCAGCGAAGAGAATTATCAAAATTATTCAAAATGAAATCTTAACAGAAGAATATGTTAAAGGCTTGAAGTCGCTGAATATTTTTAGAGATGAAGAAGGGATTTTTAGAATTAGGACAAGGTTAACTGAGAGGGATGATATGCAAGATTTCAGATTTCCTATTATTCTTCCTGGAAGGCATCGAATAACAGAGCTTCTCATCAGAGAGATGCATTTGAAAATGATGCATGCTGGAATACAAATTATGTTATCTTGTTTAAGAGAGAAATTTTGGATTATTAATGGCAGAAGATCTGTTTCTCAAATAATAAGTAGGTGCATAAGATGTAAAAGACTCAATTCTAAACCTCTAGAGACCCCACCAGCTCCTATTGCTCCAGATATTGATCCTGATCATGATCTAGATTGTGATTTACCAATTATTCCTACACTGAAACAAGAACATTCCTTGGTTCCAGATTTTCTAACTGAAAACAAAAAAGTAACTACTAAAAGTGGTAGAACTGTTAAATTACCTGTGAGATTTCAACAGAATTGAATATAAACTCTGTTCCATTTGAACTTTAATGTTTAATGTTATATTTTTCACCTTGGTATATTTATCCTTGATATGTAAGTAACTATATTTATTTTATATTTTATGATATTGTTGAGTAATATGAGTTTTGATTGTAATGTCATTCAATCAAAAGGTGGGAGTGTGTTGCGTCCATTGCTGTATTTACACGCGCAGACGACTCCAATTCTATAAGTTATTTTTCGTTGCATGGCAACTGATTTAGTTTGTTGTTGTTCTAGAAATGTCATCCATGAGCGAGTTGACAATTTGAATAGTGAGTAAATATCTGTTTTTTTATATGAACGTAAAATTATTTTAGATTAAGAATTTAACACGCAACCTATAACATCAGCATTTAAATATTCATTAGGTTTAACATGTAAGAAAGATTAAAATAGATTTAAAAAAAATTAAACTGTAAAGGAATTATCTAAAAATCTGTATTTTTTTTTTAATTTAGGCTGAAATACAGGTGATTTAAATACAGAAATATAATTACATACGGATTTGAATTACTAAATTCTAGTCTAATATACAAGCAATTTGAAGACTGACATATTTTTATAACTGAACAGAAAAATAACTCACCTGCACAATAATAATACTTTAAAAAAATCAAAGTATTATCTATTCGTCTGTATATCAATCAATACCAAAAAACTAACATAAATCTTAGACTGATGAATAGATTACATAACTTACCATACCCTACTACTTTACTCTTAGCAAAATGGCTAAATGACGCCCGAAAATATTTCGATTAAACATTTACGTTCGATTAATATTGATTCATGCTGCCAAATTTTGTCTTAGACCGATTTTTATCAACTTTGTTAGCTTCTTTTCCAACTCATCTAATATCATATAATTTACAAAACACAAAAAGCAAGATGCTGAAACAATTCAGTAAAGTAACACTTCAATAATAATACGTATAATAAAATGAATATTGATTTTTAACGAAATCGAATTGATAATCGAAATAAAAGTTCACTTTGTCATTTTCTCTTATGTAGCAGGGTATGATATTTATATTTTACATTATTCTAAATATTGTATTAATGCTTTTTCTTTTTTTTTTCTGCATATAGACAAATAAGTAATATTTTGATTATTTATCATTATTGAGAAAACAACTTATTTTTCTTGCATCGGAAAAGAGTTCCTTCCTTGCATTGTAATTTCAGTAAATTGTGTTTAAAGTGAACTCTGTGTAAGCCAAAAAGCTCTCTAATGCTGAAACATTTTCAAATCCCGGTGAATCCCGGTGACGCATAAGATGCTTAGAATCCCCGATTATCCCCACCAGTTATATTTTAGTGTAAGCTTTGCCTTATTTAATGAAATCGGGAATCCCTTTTTGTGTTGTTATGAATCTTAAATATAAGATGTACCAAAAATAATCAACTTTAGAACATCACGACCTTTATTAATAAACTTACAGAGCGCTCGAGATCTAACACAAACACAATTACAGTTAACCTAGGTTATATATCCAATCCAGTGTTCATAGTTAATGGCTGATGCCACATCTCCCTTTCAAAGATCCATTCTGTTTGGAGCTTTCACAGTTCTACCACTCCGAGTGATATAGGGTTGATTACCTTTAGCTACGACAGCTTGTTCTGTTTTGGAAACCTCGCTCTTTGTACCCTCTTCTAAAACAACTTCTCCCATATTTTCTTCTGCTGCTTGTTTTAGTTTAGTACCGGGAATTAGAAATTTTCTATTTCGCCTTAGAGTTTGTTGTCCCTCTTTAACGAGATACGATCTTGGTGTATCTGCCTCCCTTTCTATAGTGCCAACAGCCTTTCTATCCGTTATCCAAACTTTTTCACCTGGATCTATTGGTTTCAGCTCATGGACTTTATGTCTTCGATTATAATCTCTTTCTTGTGCTTTTATTCTATTTTCTTCTATTTCTTCCAATCTCTCCTTCTGTACCAGTTTTGGTTGAAGTTCTGAGAGTGCTATGGGTAGAGTTGTTTGTAAACGCCGTCCCATCAACAGTTCTGCAGGGCTATACCCATTTTTCAAAGGCGAAGCTCTGTAGTTCAACAAAGCCAAATAAGGATCTTTGGACTTTTTGAATCTGAGTTTGATTACCTTGACTGCTGCCTCCACAAAACCATTGCTTTGAGGGTATCTGGGACTAGACGTAACGTGCTTGAAACCATACACTGTGGAAAATTGTTGGAACTCAGCTGTTCGAGTTACTTCAAATTGTCGTCCATTGTCAGACCTAACTATATCAGGTATTCCATGTCTGGCGAATATTGACTTACAATGCAGAATTACTTCTTTGGATGTGAGCCTGTCTAATTTTGCGACTTCTGGATAGCGTGAATAGAAATCAGTTACCAGCAAATACCAGTCTGAATGAAGCTTGAATAGATCCATGGCTACGATTTCCCAAGGTCTTTGAGGAAAACTAGTTGGTTTCAGTGGTTCAGAACAGTTTCTAGCTTCCTGTATACATGATGGACATTCTTGAACGAGTTCCTCTATTTGCTTGCTCATTCCAGGCCAATAAACAGCTGAATTTGCCAAAGCTCTACATTTAGTTATTCCCATGTGACCTTCGTGAATTTTCTCCAAGATTTCTCGTTGAAGCTTGTTTGGTACAATTATTCGATTTCCTCTCATAATTAGGCCATTATGAACTGAAATTTCGTATCTTAAAGGCCAAAAGACCCGGCAAGATGATTCTACATTCTTTTTCTCTGGCCATCCTTCTAAAGCATAGGTAGTTAACATCCTACATGTTGAATCTTTTTCTTGTTCAAATTTCAACTGGGAAAGTCTTTTTGGAGCTATCGGAACAGTTTCTGTAATTTGATTGACAAAGAGCTCGACATCTTCTTCCAAATCAAAAGTTGGGACCTGCTTTTGGTGAGGTGCTCTGGATAATGCATCTGCTGCCAGTAAATGTTTTCCTGGAGTATGAAAAACATCAAAAGAGTATCTCATCAATCTCATTTTTAATCTTTGAAGACGAGGAGTGAGATCATCTAAGGATTTTCTTGTTAATATAGGGACCAGAGGTTTGTGATCAGTTTCCAAAAGAAATTTTGTACCTATCAAATAATTACAAAACTTTTCGCATGCCCATGTGAGTGCCAATGCCTCTTTTTCAATCTGGGCGTAACGTTTTTCTGTTGGGGTTAATGTTCTGGAAGCATACGCAATTACCTTCATCGCGGAGTCATCTTGTTTCTGGCATAATGTAGCTCCTAATCCATAGGATGAAGCATCAGCAGTTACTGTCGACTCTTTGTTAGGGTCAAATACAGTAAGTACTGGTTCGGACGAGAGCATTTCCTTTAGCTTTTTCAATGCATTTTCCTGGGGCGTATCCCAAATAAATTGACTTTTTATTGATAGCAGAGAAGTCAAAGGTGCCATGATATCTGAGAATTTTGGAATAAATCTTGCTAGATAATTAGCCATCCCAAGCAGCTGTTTAAGTTCCGTTTTGTTGGTTGGAGTTTCGAATTTTTGTATGGCTTGTATTTTCTCTGGATCTGGGCGTATTCCGGACTCATCGATTACATGACCAAGGAATTGTATAGACCTAACCGAGAAACAGCATTTTTGTTTATTTAGAGTGATTCCCGTTTCTTCCAGACGTTTCAAGGTTGATTTCAAACGCTCGTCATGTTCGTTTTGATTGCATCCCCATATCAGGATATCATCCATATTGCATATTATGCCTGATAGACCTTCCAAAGCTTGAGACATTCGACGCTGAAAATGTTCAGGTGCTGAAGAAATCCCGAAAGGTAAACGTAAAAAACGGAATCTACCGAAGGGTGTGATGAAAGTTGTAAGATAAGATGACTCTTCATCTAAAGGTACCTGCCAGAAACCAGAATTGGCATCTAATTTTGAAAATATTTTAGCTCCTGCCAACAGCGATAAATTGTATTCTGTAGTTGGTAACGGGTGCCATTCTCTTCGAATACTTCTATTAAGTACCGTTAAATCTACACAGATTCTTACATTTCCATCTTTTTTCCGTACCACCACTGCTGGTGAACACCAATCTGTGGGTGTTTCTACTGGTTTAATTACATTTAATTCTTGCATTCTATTAATCTCCGCCTTTGTTTTCTCCAACAACGGTATTGGTATTCTACGTGGAGAGGTGAGAGCATAAGGCTTAGCATCACCAATGAGCTCTATATGATAATTTCCTTTCAGCAATCCTAGTCCTTGAAACAACAGTGGAAATTCCCGAATAGGATCAAAGCTGCTAATACTTTGCACACAATGTGGTTGTATATTAGGACCTAGTCCGAAAGCTTTAATGGTTGGTTTTCCCAACAAACATGTTTGAAGGCCTTTTATGACAAAAATCTCTTCTAAACATCTTTTTCCATTATATTCTATGTTTTCAACTAATTTACCTGTTAATTTCAATGGTGTTCTATCGGGACCGAAAATTATTTTATCCGTACTCTTAAGATGAGCATTTTTTAGAACTGTTTGCACTATATTACTAGGAATGACTGAGTGATCAGCGCCACTGTCGATTTTAAATCGAATAGATTTTCCCAATATTTTGATCGGAACTATCCAATCATCACTATGTTGATTCTCTCCTATTAGACCTATGAACCCAGCTTCACCTTGAATTTCATTTACTCTGTTCATAGAACACAAACAAACTTTTTCCCAGTGCCCTTTTTTCTTGCACTTCCGGCAAAAAGAGTCCTTAGCGGGACAAAATTTTCTATCATGAGGTGTTTTCCCACACCATTTACAATTTTTCACATTAGAATGCATTTTATGATCACGGAAGTTGATATTATTTTTATTTAAATTATGAGGTGTCTGTCGAAATTTCTTTTTATGTGTTACTGCATTAATCGAGGTATTACTCACTAACACAGACTGTTGCCGTTTGATAGATTCCGACAAACGGACTTTATCGATGGCGGTTTGTAAAGTAAGCTGAGGATCAAGTTGTAGCTTTTCACTCAAAGATTGGTCAGTAATACCGACAACAATGCGATCCCGGAGTAATTCATCATGAAGATTACCATAAGCACATTTATCAGCTAATGCATATAGATCAGTAATAAAATCGTTAACTGACTCACCTTCTTTTTGTATCCGTCGGTTAAATTGTGCCCTTTCAAATATTGTATTTCGTTTCACTACGAAATGATTATCAAATTTTTCTAGCACTGCTTGAAAATTCTTTTTATCAGCTTCTGTGATGTCGAATGACAGAAAAATATCTTCGGCTTTGTCACCCATAATATATATAAGAGCATCCACTTGTTCTTCACCTGACTTCGTATTTAATCCTGAAGCAGTTCTGAAGCGTAAAAATCTTTGTTTCCATTTCGGCCATTCGGTTGGCGTTGAAAAAGGAAAAGATTCTGGTGGTGAAATATGATAAGCTGATGTCGCCATTTCGTACACAGAGTGTGCGTAAAAATGAAATTAGATATTCAATTTGAAACCGCTTGCCACCATGTGTTGTTATGAATCTTAAATATAAGATGTACCAAAAATAATCAACTTTAGAACATCACGACCTTTATTAATAAACTTACAGAGCACTCGAGATCTAACACAAACACAATTACAGTTAACCTAGGTTATATATCCAATCCAGTGTTCATAGTTAATGGCTGATGCCACAGTAGCATTTCTGCGATTCAATTAGCCGAAAATTTCTGTTTTAAAAAACCGGTGGTAAAAGATTAAAAATTCCGTAAAGGACGCTCGTCGCGAAGGGGTTAATTCATGCTGCATAAGCCAGAATCTGCCCAACACAAAAACGGAAATACTTTTATGTCACAACGAAAGCAAACTTTTGTTTTGTCTAAAATGGAAAAATATATTTTAAAAACAAAAAAATTTTATTTATAAAATTTTTTTTAAATGACATACGTCAAATACTTATTGTCGAATATTTTAATTAAATTTTGTAATAGATTAATACAATTAATTGAAAACAACCAAAAATTGTTTAAATTGTTCAGAAATAATTTCTTACTGCATTATTTCCCATCAAAATTTGCATATAAAAATTATTCTTACTGATAAAATGCACATATAAGAAAATATATGTATTTTCTAAAGTAAAATATATCATGTTTTAAGATTGTTCTCAAATTCAAAGTGACAACTCTCTGCCGTATTCAAAGTCATTTTTATTTGTAAACATAAAATTTGCAGGCAGTTTTATTCATGTCATACAAATAAAATAAATAGCTTTTTTCTTTTGTCTATAAATACAAAAGTTCGTTCAGAATTTCTGCTTTCAATGGATTTTAGAAGTCAGGACAATCGTGGAAAGATTGTCATCAGAGAGCAATTCATTACATTGTTCAAGACTTATATTGCACAATGTTTATCAGAAAATAAAAAATGATATTCTATTCTAAATCACTCCGAGAGTCATGCCTGCAAATGTTATACTTTTATATATAAAAATGACAGTGAGAATGTGTCAGAAATATTTGCATTATTGAGCATTTTTTTTTTTTAATAAAAACTTTTAAATTTTACTAACTTAAAGACCTTTGGGTTTAATATTGTAGTTTTTTTTATATAAAAAAAGCATTTCCTTGAAAAAAAAAATTTCAGGGAGTTTTTACATTTGTGAAAATAATTGTTCAAAAAATTTCTTTCACAAGTCTCAAGCTCTCTCTTTTTTTTTTTCTCTCATGATCTCTTAACTTTATATTTGAGTATTATTTTTAAAGTTTTTTTATTCACTTAAATATCTATAAAAAAACTTTCATAAAAAAATAAATTATTCTTTTCAATCTGAACTGTGAAACTGTGCAAAAATTACAGACATTATAGACATGATTCTATTAAAAACCAGTTTATTATAAATGGTTTTACTGTCTTCAGTTAATAAAAAGTTTTCTATTGAAAATATATTTTATCCATTTATTAGTTATGTTGTTATATATATTATTAATATATGTCAATTTATTACAGTTATTAATCCCTTATCATCTTTTAATTATTTTTTATTTTAGGTAGGTTTATGTTACAGAGAAGTTCTGTTGTAGATATGTTCCTATGATCTGATTTCAGATATCTTGCTCAGTAATAAACATTTTTAAAATTTGAATTTCATAAACACAAACACAATTGATATGCATTTGGCACAAAAAGCTATTAAAACGAACACAAATCTTCCAGAAAAAGAGAGAAGAGCTAGAAAGTCTCCAATTAAGGTTGTTGGACTATTTGGAGAAATTGATGCCACAGAATTGTCAAGTAAAAAGAGAGCCAATAAGCGAGCATGTGCTATAAATACTCTGAGATTGAGAAGAGTTTTTTTTAAACAAAATGATTCCCCGGTACATAATCAATAAGTTTATCATCCAATGCATCACTTCTACCAATCACATATACTATCTACAAAATGATGCTATATAGTTGCCTGCAGAATTTTTTATTCCAAGCATCATTCAGTGGTTGGAACCATAGCTTGCAATTTGATTGGTTGTTACTCTTGGCGGTGTTATAGCATAACTTTACAAAAAAGAATTCTGATGTTTTTAAATTTTATTTTAAGTTACTTCAGCAAGAATGTGTAGTAACCCCTTCGTATGTCATTTGCCTCCAAATCTCAGGACTGGAGTTCAAATTAAGACAACGGAAGTTTGAAAAAATAAAAATATTTAGATTTTTAAATATTTAGATTTTTAAATATTTAATTAAGTTAAAAAAACTATTTCAATGAAAAATTGGTATTTTTCAATATTTAATAAAGTTTAAAAAATGATTTGAATGAAAAAAGGAAAAGTTTCTGTTTTTCAATATTTAATTAACTTATAAATTATTTGAAATATTAACAATTTATATAATGTGAATTTTTTTAATATTCATTATGTTAATTGTGGTTTTAATGAATTTCCTATTTTTAGAGATTTCAATACAACAATTTAACCAATTCCTCTTATTCTTTTTTCTCCCATTCTTAAGAACACACACTAGTCATGCAAATAAATGTGGAAGCTAATGTTAAGTCTATGCAGGCGCGGATCCAAGGGGGGGGGGTCATGACCCCCCTCTAAACAAAAAATATTTCTATAGAACGATACATTTTTTAAATATAAGAATGTATTAAAGATGTTTTCCTTTCTTTTCTTTTCTTCTTGCTTAAAAATTCCAATATATCTAATGTATTCATGGAATTATTTTTGTACAGAAATGCATGAAAATTGCAGGAATTATTGTTTAAGCACTAAAGAATCGAACATTGTTTTTAAATTTCGTATAAATGTGGTACATTTTGAATTGTAGTAGTATATGGTTGCTTCCCCCAAGACGATATTTCCATGATTGCCCAGCCCCGAAAGTTGGCTTAAAATGCGAACTTTGAGAAAACTTTCTCCAATATTCTTTGCTTTTATAGAAAAATGTGAAACTGGTTTCTTTGTATATTTGAAACAACATGGAAATTTTATACATTTACGAATATAACTTTATATTTCATGCAAAACATACAAAAGAAAATGAATTTGTGAATTTGTCAGAAAATAGTCAATTTCGATCTAACATATTAAAATTGCTAATGAACCAATGTGACCCCGTTCCCCCCCCCCCCCCCACCAAAAAAAGCCACGACCCCCCTCTAAATGGATGGCTGGATCTGCCGCTGAGTCTATGGGAAGGTTATTTAAAAATTTTTTGCTCGCATCGCAATATTTTAAAATGATTTCTTTTGCATAGGATAGCTGAGGTTGATCTCTAACTTTGTTAGTTTTTACTTTTTCGATTTTGGTTCTAGTTTTTTTTATATAAGGGTACTTTTACTTTCAGAACTGGTTCCAAAATTGCAAATTTCTACTTATAAAAAATCTTGAACTAAAATCAAAAAAGTAAAAACCAACAATGTTGGAAATTGACCTCAACTATCCTATGCAAAGAAAATCATTTAAAAATATTAAAATGAGAGCGAGAAATTTGAAAATAACCCTCCCATAGACTTAACATTACCTTGAGTGTTTCTTCCTGTGGACTAGTGTAGGGTCTTAAGGGCAGAATTGTTCACACACACATTTCAGTGATAGCAGTTTTAATGAGTTTCATGCATTTGAGATTGCTACATGACAAGATTGCTGCATTGGGTGTTTATTTTTCTTATTTTTCATGGGCATGAAGCACTCATACATATGTTAGTGATTGTAGTATATACAATTTTCATACACTTTTGATGAATAACAAAAGGTATGAGGTTGCTGCATTTTGATTAATTAAATACATTTTCATCCAAAAAGAAATATAACTTTTTTTTTTCATTAAATGCAAAGATATTTTTAAAATGTAGATAACATGACAGTCCAATGGAAACGGCAAAAACCTTACATTAATGAGCATCCATAAACCAATGATTTTATTTTATTTTAATAAGTATATTTCTATATTTTATTTTAATAAATACATTGAATTTCCCTTTAATTATGAGGTTGCTTGACTGCATTTTATTTCGTGCATTTGTATGTTGATTCATTGTATATGATCATTCTAAAAGTATTAATTAAATACCTTATGAATATTACGTAAAATTAGCTTCAAAATTAAAATCATGTACAAATATGTAAAATAAAAGATCAAAATGAAACTCATGAAATTTATTTTCATATAGCACAGAACTACAAACAGCCCATACTTACTAATCACTGAAAACAACCCACAAAAAATTATGTACAATGTTTTAATCCATCCCATGAGCAAACAAGCACATTTACATTATGTGGATCTAAACACCATCTAACTTTATTTACCATAAAACCACTGTTAAACACCCATTTGATGCAAGCGTTTAAAATGTTCTTTGTTGATATAGTGGAAAAATTATTTTTTAGACAGAATTGCTCTCTCAATTTTTAACAATCACTTGTTAATTAAAAAATATTATTAAATTAGTCAAACAAATTAATGCAATTAAAAAAATTGAAAATGACTAAACATTATTTGTTTAAATGGACTGTTTAATAAGCACAACTCCAGTAATTAAGTATTAGTTTAATTTGATCTTATGCTCTCATGTGTCAAAACGTTACCTTCTGTCCATATTCTTAAGTATCCTGTATTTTCCTCTACATTTTATTAATTCTTAAAAGTACTCCTAATTTGAAAATTTATTTTTATTATTATTTCATACTATGAAACTTATTTGTTCAAATACATATATCCTTTGTAATATTAATATTAAGTTAATGATATCTGTTGTTTCTTTCACAGATAGTGATGTACGTGTTTGCTATTTGTTGTAAAAGGTTTTTCTTCTTTTTTTATGCTGAATCTTTGTTTTTCTAATTAAGTAATTTCATACCCATTCTTCCTGTCATTTCACTTCTTTCTACAACTAGAGCTACCACGTTTTCAGCATGGATTCTCTGGTATGACATAAGTTGCTTTTTTATTGAGTTGGCAACTAAGTAATTATAGATTTCACTTATTTGAAAAGTCAGTGCCATATTGTTTTTTCATAGTTTGTACTACAATTGGAATTCAGAAAATGTATTTATGGGGTGTGATGTTTTTGTTTTGGATAGATTGAATAAAGGAAAAGCAAAATGAACATTTTTGTTGTATTTGATATTTTTTACTTCTGCAAAGTAAACAATGCAGAGCAAGCTTACAAAATGTTATATGCTGTGTATGGAGCAAAAGCTTAGAAGAAAATCGATGTCGCAATATGTTTGCAAATATTTGTGTATATTTGTCTTTTACTCAAAAATGAGCAGTGCCTTAATCCTTCAGTTCATACTGAATACAACGAAATCAAGCCAATAATTGACATGGACCATTATACTACAATATGTGAGATTTTCTAGAGGTGGATTTCCTATTAGGGTGAGTAGACTGAAGCCACAATAGAAGGGGCCATGGTGATAAGACTTTCTTTCAGGTTTATTTTTTCATATTGCGCTAATATTTTATGCAAAGGATAAATGATGTGCAATATTCTTTGTTTTACTCATTTATTGAATCTTTTAGGTTATTCATATCTAGATGGCATTCAAAATGCTATTCTCTTTTTAATTTCTGCCGCAGCTATTCATAAGAAGAAACTACTGGAGTAATAAAATTTTTTGGCTTCCAGTTGGTGATGAATTTACACAGTGGTGGCTTTTGTAGCCACAGGTTTTTCAGTACTTCAACGAATGATATCTTTTAAAGAAACTATTAAGTTTTAATCAAGTATTTTGCATATATTTTATAGTTACCTCTTAGCTTTTAACCCCCTGGGCGGTCGTTCAACGTCGCCCATTTATTCTAGTAAAATTCATTGTTAAAATAAGAAAGTCCTTTTAAGGTTAGAGAATCAACATAAATGTCTACAAATGGCAATGTTAATTATGATTGGCAAATTATAATAATTTTCATTGATCTATCATCTGGGCATGGATAATACATAAGTACCAAATTAACTGATGATTCATTTTGAAATTTGATTCATTAAATATTATTACGCGAGTTAAATTTGTTTACATTTAACTTCGAAAATTCGAAAAAATAAATTCAAAAATTCGAAAAAAAATTTTAATAATTTGATCTTTTAGCCTTAGAAACTTAAAATTCGCTGTAAAGATAGATTCAGAATAAGTTAAAATTAAAAAAACGCAATACAATTCGAAAATAAAATCAAAAAATCGGAAAAATAAGGAAAATTTGAAAATAATTCGATTTTATAGCGCTAAAACCTTGAAATTTGTAATAAAGGTAATATTTAAGATACTAAATATGGAAAAATTAAAAAATATGGATCATTCGAAAAATACCCATAAATTAGTGCATGCGATATATGAACTCAAAGTTTCTATTTTTTGTCACTCACACACTCACTCTCGCGTCATCAAAAAAATTGGGTGGATCCCGCAGCCATAGAAACTTAAAATTTGGAATAAAGCTAGTGTTTCCGATACAATGAAAAGGAAAAACTATAAAACCCAGAAAATTCCAAAAAAAAACATTAGAAAATTAAACAAATTCGAACAAAATTGAAAATAACACGATCTTGTAGTCTTAAAAACTTAAAATTTAGTGTGAAAGTAGTGTTTAGAATTCAGAAAAAAAAAACACCAAAAAAAATCGAAAAATTTCAAATAATCCGATTTTGTTGTGCTAGAAACTTGGAATTCGGAATAAAGGTACTATTTAGGATGCAAAATAAGGAAAAATTAAAAAATCCGGAAAATTCGAAAAAAAAATTTCAAAAATTCGTAAAAATTTGAAAAAATTAAAATAATTTGATCTTCTAGCCTTGGAAATTTAAACTTCGCGGTAAAGATAGTGTTTAGGATTCAGAATAAGTTAAAATAAAAACGCAATAAAATTCGAAAATAAAATAAAAAAATTGAAAAATAAGGTAATTTTGAAAATAATTCGATTTCATAGTGCTAGAAACTTGAAATTTGGAACAAAATAACAAAACATTAAAAAATATGGATAATTCGAAAAAAAAAATAAAAAATTTTAAAAATTTTAAAAAAATTTTAAAAAAAGAGAGAAAGAAAAAGTGAGAAATTGAAAATAATATGATCTTGTAGTCTTAGAAACTGAAAATTTGGTGTAAAGGTAGTGTTTAGGATTCAGAAAAAGAAAAAATTAAAAACACAACAAAAATCGAAAATAAAATAAAAAAAAGGAAAATTTAAAAATAATTCGATTTTGTAGAGCTAGAAACTTAAAATTTGGAATAAAGGTAGTATTTAGGATACAAAAAAAGAAAAAAAAAGAAAAAGTCTGTAAAATTCGAAAAACTGAAAAAAAATTCGATTTTGTAGCTTTAGAATATTAAATTCGGCGTAAACTTATTGTTTAGGATACAGAAAAAGGAAAAATTAAAACACAATAAATTCGAAAATAGAATAAAAAAATCGGAAATTTCAAAATAATTCTATTTTGTAGCGCTAGAAACTTGAAATTTGTAATGAAGGATACAAAATAAGAAAAAATTAAAAAATCCAGAAAATTATTAAAAAAAAATCAAAAATTGAAAATAATTTTATCTTGTAGTCTTAGAAATTTAAAACTTGGTGTAAAGGTAGTATTTACTATTCAATAAAAGGAGCAATTAAAAAATTCGTTAAATTCGAAAATAAAATCGAAAAATCGAAATATCTTTAAAAAATCAAAAATTCGAAAACAATTTGATTTTGTACTGCTAGAAACATTAGTTTTAAGATAATTGTCCTATTAGCTAGTACAATGCCCCTAATTGTTTTATGTTATTTCCCCCGGATTATGGTTTTCTTTTTTTTTCGTTTACGAATTTCGTTATAGAAAAGTTCCGCTATAGACTGGCTACATTATAAGCGATTTCTTTATAGACAGGTTTGTTTTCTTTCACAGGTTATACTCTATTTATTTCGCATATGAAATATGGATTGTTAAATGATGTTAGCCCACAAAAAATTTCACAGCTCCCCTCTACCCTCCTGACATTACTGGCTGATTGTGGCTTGATAGTCCTTTCTAAATAAAATCATGGTGACTCTAAGATTCACTTGATTTATCTCTAAATTGAACCTAAATGATCCTAAGAAGACGGATCAAAGAATTACTATATTGGCATGACAATCAGGTAACTTAGAATTAAAATCGAAAAATCAATAAATTTATAAAGTCGAAAATTTGAAAATAATTATATTTTGTAGTCCTAGAAGCTTGACATTTGGCAGGAACGTAGGGTTTAGTATACAAAGTAAGGAAAAATTTAAAAATCTGTAAATGAAAAAAAAAAAACATCGAAAAAATGAATATAGTTTGATTTATTGGAAATTTCCAGAAATTTTAATTTTGGCTTTCTTTTCATATTAAAAAGTTATTTTATGCTAAATATCAAGTATCTAGGGCTGTGAGTAATATCTCAGATGGATAGCACCTATCCTGGAAGCAATTTAAAGTACTTTTGACATCCCCCTCTCATAACTTAGTGCTTGCCTAGGAACCTGAAATCTCTTTTTATCTACAGTACTTTGCAAATGAAACTAAAGCTTCAAATTTTTGATACCTGTAAATAATAGGGACAGAGTGTGGGCTTAGCGAAAATTAGTGGATGATCTCCAAAAAGAACCCAAAATCAAGAAAAGGAGGATTAAATTACAAAAAGAAGTGAAATCTCATCAAAAACGTCACCTGTAAAAAACGCAGCCAAATCTCGTGACTCTTTTTCCGTAAAAAATTCTGAGATCGTGTAAAGCCAAGTTTAGCTATCTTATTAACTCTGAAATTTTCATTCTCAAATCACTCCTAGTCTCTACATCTTTAGTTAAATATTATTTTGTGACTTGGCAATTACGTAGCACGAGAATGTGATGTATATAATTAGTCTTAATCAAATAATACCATGCCATCCCATAACATATTAAGGTGTAATAACTTCCCTGTGCATATATAATTAGCCTTAATCATATTATCTCATCCCATCCCATAACATAGTAAGGTGTAATAACTTCCCTGTGCTGCGTAATTGCCAAGTCACAAAATAATATTTAACTAAAGATGTAGAGACTAGGAGTGATTTATGAATGGAAATTTCAGAGTTAATAAGATATAGCAAAACTTGGCTTTACACGATCTCAGAACCTTTTACGGAAAAAGAGTCACGAGACTTGGCTGTATTTTTTACAGGTGACGTTTTTGATGAGATTACACTTTTAGTTGAGATAATCTTCTAGATAACTAAACAAACACCTGTGCTGTGTACTCTCAGTCATACAACTTTTGTGTACAAATAATGTGCCAGCAGTTGAAAATAACTCTCAAAACGTGTCAAATGCCATCAAAATGTATGGTGAAGAAGTCATGAGTGATTCAATGGTACAGAGACAGCTGAAAATGTTTAAAGGATGGATCAGTATTAAGGACTGCTGTGAGCAACCATTTTTTTAAACGTTTTTTTGGACCACCCTATAGACCATATCTGGCCCTCTTGATTTTTATCTCTTTCTCCTTATTGGACACAAATTTCAATATAATGATGCAAGAAATCTTGTTTTCCATCAAAGGTGGTGTGGTATTAAGCTTCAATATGGAGATACAAAGTATTGTATGTTGCTATGATAAGTGTCTCAACAGGATTGTCAATCATTTTAAAATGAAATGCAGTAAAAGGTTTTGTTTAATTACATTTTGTGGGTTTTTTTTTATTATTATTTATTATTTAATAGAACTTACTTTCTGGATATCCCATGCAACAAAGTACCACATTCATTTAACATTATCACAGTGTATAAAGATATAACAAGGCAAAATGTTTCTCCTCTGTCAACCTACTTTCCAAATTTTTAATTTTTGTTGCAAACATTTCACTCATTTTCATATCAGCTCACAAAACTCACTAGTCCATATGTAAAACATTGTCTAATTTCAAAGATTAAAATAATATAATAGAAATAATATTCATAGAACTGCTTTTAATAATGCTTTTATGGTACAACATATTAATAAATTAACCTTGGATATTGTCAATCATAGGAAGTCTGAAAACAAATTAATTAACACAAAAAAATATTTATGCTCTTCAATACCTTCCGATCTTTCTTGAGAAATTAAAATATAGCCTTAAATGTTTCAATATCTGCTTAATAGTCAACGAACCTCTAAAATTAAAGGATATCATTTGCACTAAAATTGATCCAATTCATTTTGAAAAATATTCATGAGTATATGCCATCCCAGTCATTAAAAGTGCTGATAAAAGAAATATTGTATTGGTATGACTAGAAGGAAATTAAGTTGTTGAAAAAAGGAACACATAGTAGATACAGTGGAACTCCAGTTATACGTTTTGCTCGGGACCGGAAAACAAAACGTATAACTCAGTAAAACGCACAACTCAATTAATGGTCTACCGAAACCATTTTTTAAATATATCCTAAAAACTTTGTTCCGCTGATAAGTTCCAGTTGCCTTTTATATCAAAAACGGAAGTTTCCTATATATTACTGCACCCATGACATAAAGTTTCATAAATGGAACAGAGTAGAAACAAGTACATAAGAAAAGTATACATGAAGTTATTTTATCATAAAAGCTTTATTAAAAATATTTTTAATACACATCGTGTACTTAAAAGAAATTATTGGAATTACCTTGGCTTGTAAATCATTTATCAAAAGACATTTCAGTAGTTTACAGAATCTTGTAGAATTAATCACTAATATTCGATTGTTTCTTTTCGGCAGTGCTGATATTGAACAGCAAACTTTACATTTCTGTAAATAATGCAGCCGCCTTACCGTTACTGTTTTTACTACTGACGAACCGTTTTACAACGTCAAAATCCCTTTGAACAGCTCCGAAGTTAGAGTCAGATCTTTCAAATCATTTTCATCTGACGCGTCGTCAGTGTTTCCGGTTATAAAATGCATAAATGAGACAAAATTTTGGCCGGGGACGCAAAAAAATAACGTATAACTGAGGGAAATGTACAACACAAAACGTATAACTCAGTTAATTTTTAATGGCAAGCGGCCGGGACCGCTGAGTTGAAACGTATAACTGAGGGAAACGTACAACTCAGGTAACGTATATCTGGAGTTCCACTGTATTAAGTATAACAGAAAAACACAGCACTTGCAATTTTATATCAAGTTGTCATCTCAATAAAATCCAGTTAAAGCAAAATTATTTTTTCTTTCAATCTATACCATCAATCGATTATAAGAGAAAACATTGAAATTTAACACATGAAAATTCAATATGCAACAATACAGCATCGTTTAACTTACCAAAATTATGAGTTGAGTTACTCCATGTTTACCAGTATGGAAATAAGCATCAAAGAAAAAACCTAATAAAATAATATGAGTAATTTGAGAATAAATGTGAAAAAAATAGAATGATGTCATTTGAAATCATTATATTATAGATTGTGCATCTGTAGAATATTATCATTTCTCTTGAAAATGGTTTCAGTAAAGCCAGAACATGTAGACTCTTAGTATGTAAATTTTTTTTTATTCTTTTATTTAACACACTTTACCAATGAACGAAGTATACAGACATTTTCATGCTTGCATTTTCTTTTTTGTTACAGAGTGTGCAGACGATGGAATGAGTTGGCAAAGAGCCAAGTTTTGTGGAGGAAAGTGAATGTGAAATTTGTGCCATCTCATTTATCCCAGACTGCTGTAACTAAATTGTTTATTAATAGACTACCATCTTGTGTAACTTCCATCAGATTAGATTTTACAGAATATGTAAAGTGGATTGAACCGCTGAATTTTATGGAACTTTGTGCAAGACTCCAAGAAAAGTGCCCTCCCCTTAAAGTATTAATTTTGATTGATTCTAAATTATCAAACAGTCTTCCCGGAGTTATAGACTTATGCACTCATTTTTTACAGGATGTAAAGAATTTAGTATTTCATCGTTCTATATTTCTTTGTGATGCTGCAAGGGGAGAATTTTTTGGTACTTCAAAACTTGAAGTTTTAGATCTCTCCTGGTGTAACCTTAGACATTTATATGTGCCACAATTCTTTAGACTGCCTTGTTTGAAGCAGCTGTGTTTATATCATACTTATGTAGGCAATACCTGGTTTCTTGATCACACTTCTTTCTTGAATCAGTTACATGTGTTGAATCTGGGATATACAGGGATTACTGCCAGCACTTTTCCAGCAATACATAATGATGGAATTAATGTGAATGAATTATATTTATGTTCCATTAATCTGCAAGACCATGATTTAAATTTCAATAATTCAGTCTTTCCTCGCTTAAGGACAATCTGCCTCAGAGATTCTGCCATGACATGTGAGGGTGTTGTTTTTCTCATCCAGACATGCCTATCTTTGCAGAATGTCTATGTGAATGAAGATGTGGCTGAAACTTTTGCAGCACATCCTTTTGTTGTTGCCAATAGATGTAAGTCAGAAACTGTAAAAGCCACTAGTTTTATACATAAGCATAATGTAGATTATTTGGATAATTAATGTGATAATAATTTAATGTGTTATTTGTGGAATTGTACTTTAAAATAAATTTCTTATTTATGTTCTATTGTATGTTTTATTTTGTTAAAAGTTTGTTTTAAGTTATCTGTGTTGACAAAAATGAAACAAAACTATTTTTATTTATTTCCACCCTGCGTTCTGAATCATTAACAGAATTTTAAAACGTTTTTTATTAAAGTACGCACCAAATTTTAAATTATTTACATTCCAAACAATTGAATAAAACTTCACAAAAATCTTTCTCATTAATGCATGCACCATATTTTAAGTTATTTATGTTCCAAATAATTGAGCAATACATTTTCTTTTAATACCAGCATTAAACGTTTCTATTTATACGTGGTTTATTTTAACTCATGAAAATTTTCTGACTGTGAATGAGTTGCAATCATTTTAAAGTATCAACCTGTAAAATATTTCATGAAATAAGTTATGTTTTTATAGAGTATAAAAATATATAATATTTGAGATGTAATGAGATTTTGAATTAGAGTATCTGAAAATCTTATGCAAAGATATCTTTTTTTAATATTTAAGAATGTTCTCAATTTTTCTTTTCCTTTTCAACAAAAACTTCCTTATCATTACTACATACAAGAAAATTTAAGGTAGACATGTTCCGGTACCAAAGTATTGAATCTTTATTTTAAAATTAATTGTTAAAATATATTTTATATTAGAGTCAAGTAGTATCTGATGACTACTTTTCTGTGACTGTCAAATATCATGTCTAGAATTCCACTTTGAAGTATCGAGTTTAACTTCAGTTTTGAAAAGGTGGTTTAGAAATTTAGAAATATGAAAAGCACTGTCTGGTTCCTTCAAACCTAACAGGATCTAAAATTTTCATGCATTTATTTATAAAAATATAATCATGAATATGCCACAAAGTACCAACACTGGTTTTGAAAACAACGTTAATGATAATTAAATGTGACATTTCTTTTCAGGTCTGCAATTTGACCATTTTGTTTAGACTGCTATTATAACGTTAAAATTCTTTTCAAGCTGATACATGATTAGTATATATTATATATCTTTGTAGCAAACAAATATTGATTTTATTGAAGCCTGAATTGCATTAATTTAAAATACATAAAATTTCTAAACAATGGTTAAAAATTTGCTTTGCACTGGAAATTTCGAGAATGAAAAGGCAACATATTTGTTTGGCTAAATTTAAACACCCCAATGTTGGAGCAATATATTTCATCCAAATATGACCAATACAAACAATATTAGTCAAATGTTTTTTTGATGCTATGATATAATCAAAGTCTGTAATGATATTTAAAAAAAAGGGAACTGTTAAGAAAACAAAGACAGTGATTTCACCAATATTGCTAGGAAAGGGAAAGTTTCAGAATAAAGTGGAATTTTCATTAAAGAATACTTAGAAAATAGGGAGTAGACACAAAAAAGTTTATTTTAATTTCATAGACTGGACAACATTGCAGAAGCTTAAATGATAACACGTTAGGATAATCCATTTTTTTTTAACTGAAATGGATGATGTAGTCAAATAACTGTCCAAAAAAGTTTATTTATTTAAGATTTGATCACAAAAATACACATGCAAAGTTACAATTTCAACATTATTTTTTTAAATTATAAAACAAAATATTTATATGTATAGCTTATTTTTTTTTTATCCATAAATAGATAGTTTTAAATAGTTATACATCATGATTAACAGCATATTCTGGATTCACATTCATTCGTTTAACATTGATTTACAGGGTATCTTTGAAAATTTTTCAGTGACATGAATAGTGAAGCAGCAAAATACTTTCACCGAGTGTTAGTGTAGAGTAATAAATTATCTTCAAATATCAAGATAGATATTTTAAATTTTAATTTTTATACATTTTCTGAAAAAAATTAACAATAATTAATGCAAACTCTTATTGTATCAGAGATGCACTAATTATTCTTACTTTCAAAATAGTGGAGATAAAAACATTAATAATATAAAGTGAAATTGTTTTCCATGGCTATAAATTCAAGGTTAGTCAAAGTTGGAAGTTTTACAAATTCAATTTATTGGTATGTAATATTAAGGGAAGTTTCAAAAGACTGGTACAGCTTGCGTTCAGCTTTCAGCAAATGTTTAGTTATCACAGATATTTTTGGTTAGAAGAATTTTTATTAAACATTTTTATTCTCTATGATGGGAAGAGACATGAGTGCATATATTTTTCATCAATTTTTATTTATTATTATTTTACTTGTTGAGATTTAAAGTACAAAATAACTATATCTGTCCAGAGAATATCAATTGAAAAATTTTACAGATTTCAGATCTCAAAACACTATTACTGTTAAACTACAAATGTTATCTTTATATCATACCAGTAGTGTATAATCAGGGGGTGCTGTATCACTTTACACCAGTATATTCTAACATACTAAATTTAGTGTTATTTAATCATGTTTAAATATTATTTAAAGACAAATTTAATGTATAATAAAACTGGTAGTAATGTGCTCTTGCATCATACATGATACAACATTAACCTTTTTAGCGTCATGAACTAATATATCTGTTCACTCAGCTGTTGGTTTCATTGCAATAGCATCATTATTTAAATTAATATTTATACAAATACAATGCAGTTATAAAACATTGAATAATGATTAATATTCTCAAGGATTATATTCATATACATAATTATTTTTTATATCAAGTTGGAAAATCATCTTTGTTTAGCACTTTAAAAAATACAGATAAATAATACAGGACATTCAAACCTGGAGCATTGAAATGCCCCCTGGAAGATTTGAGATTTTATGTTTTTAATGTTTAAAAAGTACTATGTCCCCCAGAGCCACAGAAATCCCTCCCGGAGAAAAGTGTCTGAATTCAACACTGATATTAAGAAACTGCAAAATTGCATCTAATTACATAACACACCCAATATTCTCTTGAGAAAATAAAAGTTACAAGAAATGTCTTGTGCACAATTTTCAATATAATAAAACAAAAGTAATTACTGTTTTAGTGATTGGAAAAAAGAATAGCCAATTATAAAAATAATTTGCAATTAAACTAAATTTTTTATTTTATTTTTACCTGAAAAACACTTTAAATTTTTCTACCAGTGTAAAACTTAAGCTTATCAATATTAAATTATTTCAATTTCATTAGGAGATTTTACTTTATAAAAGAAAATGGGTGTTTTACAAACACAGTCATAACATTAAAATCCTTGAATCTTAAATATGGTGAATGAATAAACCAACAACATGATTATGTCCTTTCAACGTATGAGAAATACAATGTAATGGCAAAAAAGCACTCTTGTCTGCTGAATAAATAGCTTTGAATAACATCTTGCATCGAGTTGATGATTGCCATTATTAAAATGGACACTGAACTATATTAAAACATTATTAAACATTAAAATTCACTAAATTAATAGTAACTATTGAACACTCAAGAGATCACACAACATACATCTTCCAAGCATGTTTATTAACTGGATTTCACTACTGTTGCCAAAAGTCAGAGTTAAATTTAAAGTAAATATATGTTGCCATAGAAAACTTACAAATATTGAAATATGCTTAAATTAAATATTACATAACACTCTCCCCCCTTAAAAAAAATCGAATAAAACATGGCATATTATAGAGCTAAATAAACATTTGGAGAACTACAAATCTAATCGATTTGGAGGCTTTATGAGCCATATGTTTGAGGTTTTAAATAGTTGAGAATTGGGCTTTTAATGACAGTCCATAGTTTGTTTAGGTGTTTTAATAATTCTAGATAAAACTTTTTCCTTATCTGCTTCCTCTGTTGTCTCTATAGGCATTTGAGATGTTGTCTCATCCTCCATTGAGTCTGAAATAGTCCTTGCATTTGAATCATTGACTGTCACTGAAGATCCACTTGCACAATCCTGTGGCAAACTATGTTGCACAGGGATTTCAGTAATATGAAGCGTGCACTTTCTTAAATGATCCGCATGTACAAAACGCACTTGGCCATTTACATGTACCAAATAGGTACTTTCATTTATTTTCTTCGTGATTGTACCAGGAAACCATTTAATTTCCTTGTTTCGAGTAGATTTCACAAGCACCTCTTCTTTAACATTAAAATATCTTTCACTGACCGTTGAACGAGATCTTTGATACTCTTGGTAGCTCTTTTTTTGCATAATGTGATCACTTCTGAGCTTTGTAATCTTGGTCTGTGGTGTAAATTTGAAGATGAGCTCAGCAGGAGTCTTCAATGTGACTGAAGAAGGCGTATTTCGATAAGCAAATAGTATGCAGTCTAGTCTATGTTGAAAGCCATCATAAACCTTATTAGAAAACTTGTGTTTTTTTAACATGTTCTTAATGACATTAACAGATTTTTCCGCAGCTTCATTTGAATTTGGATGATATGGGGGTGAATTTCTCAAGACAATACCATTTGACCTAAAAAATTTTACATATTCATCAGATTTAAATTGTTTTGCATTATCAGATACAGCCTCACTTGGTAAACCGAAGGTAGCAAAAATCTGTCGAAGCTTTTTTATTGTAGACTGAGAATCTGTGTTAGCAACAAGTGCAACTTCAATCCACTTTGAATATGAATCTTTAACAATTAAGAGATTGTGATTTTCATATTCTGCATAATCAATGTGGATCCTTTCAAATGGTTTGCCTGTTAAAGGCCAGTTATTATATGGAACTTTAGGTGCACTTGCCCTTGTTAATTGGCATGGGGCACATTTGTTTGCATATGACTCAATCTCTTTATCTATTTTTGGAAACCAAAAGTATCCCCTAGCAAGATGTTTCATTCGCACTATTCCAGGATGTTCAGTATGTAAAAGTTTAAGAATCTTTTCTCTTAAGCACTTTGGGATTACTAATCTATTTGCTCTTAGTAAACAATTATTTTCAATGCTCAGTTCATATCTAATTTTGTAATATTCTTGTAAAGAATCTGCAACAACTTGTGGCCAACCAAATTTGGTATAATTTATTGCTTTACTGTCATCACAATCAACTGCACTAGCCTTTTGAATATCTTTGGTAGTCAGGTCCTCAAATTCTTCGAAATAACATACAAATTCATGAGCACGTTTGTCAACTGGTTCACTATCTTTACAGGGGAGACGAGAAAGAGCATCTGCTAGCAAAAGATCTTTGCCCTTTTTGTACTTCATAATGTAGTCATAGCTAGATAAAATTAATGCCCATCTTTGCATCCTTGAATTTGCCATTCCCGGAACGGGTTTATCATGCCCTAGCAAAGTCAACAAGGGCTTTGCATCTGTTTCAATGACAAATTTTGTGCCTTGTAAATACTTGTTGAAACGTTTAATGCCAAAAATGATAGCCAAAGCTTCTTTATGTACCTGAGCATAGTTTCTTTCTGTCTTGTTAAGAGTTTTTGATGCAAAAAATATTGGTCTTAATAGACCAGGTGAAGATTCATGGCATAAAACTGCTCCCAGACCATACTCAGATGCATCACACTGTAAAACAATGGGCTTTGTTATGTCATAGTGTACCAAAACATTATGTTTATCTAGTAATGTCTTGCTTTTTTTAAATGCATCAATACATTCCTGGTTGAAATCCCACTTTATGTCCTTTTCTAACAAATTGTATAAAGGTTTCAGCTTTGAAGATAAATTTGGCATAAAATGTTGATAATATCCAAGAAGCCCTAGATAACTTTTTAACTCAGTAACATTACTAGGTATTTATGTATTTGAAATGTCATTACATTTCTCTCTAAGTGGATGAATACCTTCAGTATCTTTAACATGACCCAAAACTTTAATTGTATCCTTGAAAAATTCACACTTGTGGACATTCACTTTCACATTGTAAGAATGTAGTTTTTGCAGCACCAGTTCTGTTCTGTGTTTGCATTCTTCCTTCGTTTTTGCACGTATAAATAAATCATCAATGTAGCAATCAGTAAATGAAAAGTCCTTTAGAATGTCATCCATTTTCTTTTGGAACAAGAAAGATGCTGACTTGATACCAAAAGGTAGTTTGGAATAACGCAGTAAACCCCTTGGTGTGTTCAACGTCAACAACTCTTGAGATTCAGGAGCTATAGACAACTGGTGGAAAGCCATTGATAAATCAATTTTTGAAAAATATCTTCCTGATCCTATATTTGTTAGAATATCTTCCTGAGATGGAAGTGGATAAAATTGAGTTTCACAGAATTTGTTTACAGTTACTGAAAAGTCCCCACAAATTCTAACAGATCTTTTGCCTTCGCTGTTCACTTTGGGCACTGGGACTATGGGGGTTGCCCATTTGGAGTGACTTACAGGCACTAATACACCTTTTTGAACTAAAGAGCTCAATTCTTCATTCACCAATTGTCTTATGGCATAAGGAACTGGCCTAGATTTACAGAAAATGGGTACAGAATCTTCTCGCATAGCTATGTTTACTGCTTCACCCAACATTCCTCTAGAATCATTTGAATTAAAACAATTGGGGAATTTGGAGTAGTAATATTGTAAAATATCATCTTGAGACAAATCGGCTTCAACCCTTGGATTTTCTAAATTCTGTTTTATTATATCTTCATTTATACCATTAACATTTGCAATATGACCATTTAGATCAATGCCAAGCTGTTGGATCCAGTGACGACCCAAGAGTGTAGGTCTATTTGGTGTTTCAATAACAACTAATGGTAGCCACAAAGTCTTTCCTTGAAATTTTACAGGCACATTAAACCTTCCAATAATTTTTAACATTTGACCTAGATAGGAACACAATGTTTGAACTTCCAACTCTTCAAGTATGCCTAATTTTAAATCCTCAAATTTGTCTTTAGACATAATTGAATGAGCACTGCCTGAATCTACTTGCATGTCAACTGGTGTACTACCTATTAATATATTAACTAGGTAAGGCTTGGGAACTTCATCTGCAACAGCTGCACATATTGAAATTGTGTTTATGTACATTTCATCAAATGCTTCGTCCACAAAGTTTGTTGTAGAAGTTTTGCAAACACTGGCTATGTGCCCTTGGCAATTACACTTATAACAAGTAGGATTTTTAAAAGAACATTCATCTCGGTGCCTTTTTCCACAATGTTTACAATTTTTGTTGTTCTTGTTCATTTGGTGTTTATTTTCAAACTTACTTGTATATCCGCGATTTTTCTCCTTACTTTGAAAACTGTTATTTTGAACGTTTCATTAGCACCCGAAATTCCCAGAACATTATCCTCTCTAACCTTAAAAAATTTTGCTTCTTTACTGGCCGTTTCCATTGCAAGAGAAATCTCAGATGCTCTATTAAAGTCAAGGTTGCTTTCACTTAACAATCTGTTCTGAATTTGCTGGTCTGCCAAACCACAAACAAGTTTATCTCGGATTGCATCATCCAGAAATTGTCCAAAAGAACACTTACTTGCTGCCTCTTTGATTCTTACAATAAAAGTTGCAACATCCTCCGCATTTTGCTTTAAATTGTAAAATCGAAATCTTTGCATTATTACTGATGTCTGTGGGGAGAAATGGCCGTTTAATACTTTGGTGATCTCACTATAAGGAATATCTTTTAAACTTTTAGGTTGAACGAGGTTTCGTAATGTGGAAAACACTTTTTTTCCAACACATGTCAATAAAGTGGCTCGTTTGTCAGCATCTTTTTTAATTCTGTTCGCTTCAAAGTAAAATTCAATTTGAAGCAGATATTCTTCGAAACAGTCATTTTCATCATAGGCTGGCATTCTGCCAGTCTGAGGGTGATACTTGTCATTTTCATCTTCAGACTCCGACATTATCAAACACACGTGGAATCTTCGTAAGTCAAGAAACGAAGTTTTAGTACACGGATCTTTTCATTTGAGCTAGCCGGAAACGTACTTCACGCTCGTCGCCAATGAACTATATTAAAACATTAAAATTCACTAAATTAATAGTAACTATTGAACACTCAAGAGATCACACAACCTACATCTTCCAAGCATGTTTATTAACTGGATTTCACTACTGTTGCCAAAAGTCAGAGTTAAATTTAAAGTAAATATATGTTGCCATAGAAAACTTACAAATATTGAAATATGCTTAAATTAAATATTACATAACAGACACACTTTTCAAATGTAAGATAAAAATGTCAGATATTATAGGTAAATTTAAACACACTAGAAATGCTTTCATTTTTTCAAAAATTGTGCTATGCCTGCTTACCATAAGAACGAACTTCCACCACTGATTTTAAATAGTAATCACCATCTTAGTTACATGTCAAATAACTCTCATAAATGAGGCAAAGTTTGTTTGAAACTGTTTGTAAAAGTAGTTTGAAAACACAGATGAAACTGTGTCCCTGTCACCTGCGGTAATCAAGTTCTGAAATGACAAGACTTATGTAAAAAGATTTGCTAGTGCCACTGACCTCTAATAATTTGAACACTGAAAGTTGTTCAAAAATTCTGAATAACTTAAATTCTCAAAAGACAATCTTACGAAGATGCCTAACTTGCAGCTGAGAAGAATACCATATATCACCATTTTAAATTATTCTGAATTTATTTACATAAACAAAAGAACCCCAACAATGTATATGAACGTGGCACTAGGTTTTTTAAAAGAAAATTTTAAGAAAATGCTATATTTTACAAATAAATAACTTTCATTTTGAATGAGTTTTAAAGTGTCTCTTTAGACTATAATTGTTAGAAAATCCTTTGGAGCACACGTTACAACTGAATGTTTTTACCTCTGTATGCGTACGATGATGCTGCAGCAGTTTACACTTATCAGAAAATCCTCTGGAACATACTTCACAAACAAATGGCTTTTCATTACTATGATCGCGATGGCGATGACGATTTAGATTTCCCTTTTCAGAAAAACTTTTTGAACATAGTTCACAAGAAAATGGCTTTTCTGCAGTATGGATCCGTAGATGTTTCTTTAGGTCACAACTTCTAAGAAAACCTTTTGAGCATGTAGTACAGATAAATGGTTTTCCTTTGTATGAATGTGAGAATGAATATTTAGGTGACATTTATGAGCAAATCTTATAGAACAGACTTCACAAACAAATGGCTTTATCCCTGTATGTGTGGATGATGTTGCATTAGATTACTCTTATTAGTGAACCTTTTCAAACATATTTCGCAACTAAATGGCTTTTCTTCGGTATGAACGCGATGATGATAATCTAGACTTTGCTTACAAGCAAATTGTTTTGAGCATATTTCACAAATAAATAGTTTTTCTCCAGTATGAGTACGTATATGTCGAATTAGGTTACCACTTCTAAGGAACCCTTTTGAGCATGCACCACAGATAAATGGTTTCTCTCCTGTATGAATGGCAGATTGATCACTAATGGAGGAGAGGTGGTCTTTTGTAGAACACTCTTGAATGAAATTCTTTTCAGACATGATGCAAGAAGAATTTTGTTAATTAAATATATGCATATTTTTTTATGTATGAGGTTGAAAAAATGGCATCAGTTTTTTGCTCTTACATTTCTAGTTTGATGGTATCTTTCAACATACATCAGAAGGAAAAATATTTTGTTTTGCTTGTAACGATGTGACGATGAGTGTGAAATTCACCCCAGTAAAAATGTTTTACTTCAAAGGAACTTTCAATATTCATGCATAAAATGAAGTCTTTGTGTATATTACTTCTGAAAAAATCTTTTCTACCTTCCACTGATAAGAGTATCTGTCTAATTTCTCTTTTACACCTGAAATAAAAGTTCAACTTCATTATTGTTTTTTTAATGTAGTTATTATTTGACATTATTTCACTTTTAACTTTTCAAAAAAAAATTTTTTTTTAATTCTAAAAAGGAAGATATACAAGCACCTGCTTGTATCTTGGAATATTGCATTAACTTTTTATATGCTGATATGACATTTAGGAAACTCTTTTTTCAAATTGCATTCTGTTCCTAGAACATTTTTTACATAATTAAAACTCACCAAATTGCACTTGATCGTGATGGGATCATGACCCTGCTAAAAAAGTGCCTTCATTTGAAAAGCCCCAGAAATAAAAGCCGTATAGGAATTTTAACCAAACCAATCTGCAATAATATGTGTGAGAAAGGTTCCTGGCGAAATTAATGAATTTTTGTTACGTCTGGTGATGTTTCAGACTGTGCTTTGAGCACTAATAATAGTCTGCATCTGCTATTATACTGTTTTCTATGAAACAACAGAAAACGCACTTCCAAATTGTTCATAGACAGTAGTATTGTAATTGAATTGTTTTGTGTGTTCCTGTAAATGAACGATAAACGTTATGCACATCCTATTCTACAGTAACCATCTTATAGTGTATCTCAGACGTATATATCAATTTCAACATATTTGAAATAAGTGTAAAAACATGAAAAGCATACACTGCAAACGACCCCCCCCCCTATAGACCGTAATGTAACAGAATTCTTTTGAGTGTCTCTGTAAATGAAAAATAAATGCTACACATTTCATTTTCAATACCGAACATGCCATAGTAAACATCAGTAACATATATAAATTGCATGGAAATATGAATACATTAACACAAGTTAGTGCAAGGGTAGACAGCAGATAGACAAACCAAATTCATAAATATTTTTCAACTGTAGCACTTTAAAGAATGTGACTTTTCTTTCCCGTTGTTTAACAGTGTACAACTAATTTGAGTAAAAAATGTGTCCAGACAAGGGATCGAACCCAGATACCTTGGTATAGTGCACCAACTGCTTTACTAATTACGCCATCTAGATGACATCCATTCTGACACCTCTTTCACTAATACATGTTGGAAAGGCTGCAACTCCGCAACACAAGATGGAATGTCAATATGAGGACACTATCCGTGGCATACATGAGACAAATATTTATTTGCTGACTTAGCAACCAATCAATGAACCAATAGGAATGCAGCTAGGAAAAATAGGATTTCAGAAACAAAAAAACACTTCAAATATATGCAAACTTATCTGGTAAAGGCAGCCATTCAATATATAATAGATAACCCTACAAAAAGTTTGAAGAACCTGTTTACTCAACAGACAACAAGCTGAGCGAACATGTTTTGTGAAATGTTTGTTGTTCATCTTCTCCCATCTGAAACAGACATTAGAAAAACATTCTCCATGCTCTAACAAGTAAAACAGTACAAATTCAATTTTTGTATAAGCAAAACTAATTGAATCATGATACTATGATCTTTATACAATTTTAGCATTTTCTAGTACTAAAGGTGTGTTTTTCTGCTTTTAATGTCAGAAAATACCAAAAATTCAAAATATCATAAATGGGTAAGTTATGGTTGTACAAATAATAGAATATGTCTAAATATAACTAACAAGACCCAATAGTGATAAGTATTTTAAGAGAGTGTTAATTCAGGAACATAATGTTAATTTCTATTCCATTATATTTAATATGAGTTAACTTTTGTTTATTTTCGGAGTAGTAGACCCATAACTTATCAGTGAAAATGCTGATAACTTTATTTTTGTTATGAGTAAGTTCAATTGTGAAAACTTTGCCAGATTAGTCACATTCAGGTAACTATTCTTTAACTTACTTGCATTATGATCCCTGTAGCTGATGTCAGATGTGCGAATCTCAAACTTTTCTTCTATCTCATACATGTTAATACTTCAAAAAGTGTAATATATATTTTTTTTAATTATGCTTTACAGAAACAAAAAAAAACAGTACTTAACATATTTGTTACTTATTTTTTATTACACTTGTTTTTTGTCAATAAATGTTTCAAAACCAAGGAGGGAAAAGCAGAGGAAAAAAATTATAATGAAGTTTAATCAATGAGTAATATATAAAAAAACATGAAAAAATTTCTTATTACATATAAACAAATTGAACCTAGATTGGACAATTGGGAAATTCAGCACAAATTTTTTCAACAGCTACCACACCTGTCCTGAAAATTCAACAAAATTTCCTATCACAGCGCCACCTTCAAGCCGATTTTCTCCAAAATTTTATACATACTTTGGTCTATTACATTACATCTAAATATAAAATTTCATCAAACAATATTCACAAATTCCTCACTTAAACTGTAAAGAACCAAGAAAATCCCACAATAATAGCTATCATAGTGCATCCCCTTCCGGGAGAATATCCCCATTTTCAACTGGGACCTGACATTCATAGTAAAAAAAAAATGTAATCCAAAATTTAGTTCAGTTCTATACATAACTTTGTACATTTTTTGATGATACAAAAAAAATCACCATCTCAGCACTCCTTTCTGCAGAAATATCCTCATTTCCAATTGGGACCTGACGGCCATAGTCAAAAACATATACATGAAGTTTGGTTCAATTCTATGGATAACTTCATACACTTTCCGATGATATAATAAAGAAAATGGCACAAAAATCGCTATCACAGCGGCCCCCATCAGGCAGAATATCCACAATTCCAACTTAGATCAGATGAACTGGTCATAGCCAAAAACATGTGTTTGAAGTTTGGTTCAATTCTAAGCATAACTTCATACAGTTTTTAATAATACAAAGAGGAAACACAGACAGACATTTTGTAAAAACATGATTTTTTGGGGATCTGCGACCCCTAAAACCTGTAAATCCATCGAAAACCAGAAGTAAAAAAAAAAATTCGATTACAATACCTTCTTAGATAGAGGAAAGTAAAAATCTCTCAAAGACTACTCACTATTTCAATATACTATGTTATTGAAATTGATGGTATTGAAATTACTATGGTATTGAAATTACTTTGTTATTCAATATACTCTCTAATTTATATGATTTTCTTGATTATACACAGATTTCTTCAGGTTACACTAGTGACTTACAAGAAATAAAATACAACTTTTTTAAGTTATGCAATGTTTTTTCTCACTTATAACGATGTTAAATTAAATTTGTCATTAATTTCTTTTATTCTCTCTCGGCATTTTGATTTGGTATATATTTTAATTGTTATCTTTACAATTGTTTATTTTTTATTCCTATCAGTTAGGATGAAATTTTATCCCACCAGAAACATCACATGTAAAAAATTCAGCCAAGTCCCGTGACTCTTTTACTATAAAAAGTTCTGAGATTGTGTAAAGCCAAGTTTAGCTATCTTATTTACTGTGAAATTTTCATTCACAAATCATTCCTAGTATCTACATCTTTACCTAATTATTTTGTGAGTCGGCATGTAAATTATGCAGCATGAGAATGTGACCATCTGTATATAATTAGCCTTAATCAAATACCATCCTATCCTATAACATAGCAAGGTGTAACAATGTAACTCCTGCTTTTTTATGGAAAAAGAAAAATATAGCTATTTGACAAAGGACGGAATTAATAAAGACAAAATTTATTTAACAGAATATTTTTATATATACAGTGATGGGGAGGGAAATAACTTTTTATTAAATATCACATTTATTGTACAGCGACATATAGAGTGCTTTCACATTTCGTACTATTTTTTTGACCAGTCAATGCCGGGCAGATCAAATATTTTAATATAAAATACACACAATCTGCTCTACTGGGCTGCAAGACATAGCAAAATCTCGTGAAAATCACTGTGTTGTTCATGTATAAAATTGTCATTTTGGCATCTAAAAATTACCTTGGTGCGTCAGCGATATCTGTACCATTAATTTATATTAAACTGTTAGTTGATAAAAGTGGATTTTTTTAAATATCACATTCTTAACTTTCTATTTATAATGAATTTTCTATTTTTTAGCCATTAAAATATTTCAGTTTTGCAGTTTATGGCAGCCTTTTGGCCTATTTTGGTTATTGTTTTTATGCATAATTAAATCTACTGTTTTTTCAACTCTCATATGATTGTGCACATTACAGAAAATATTTGGAAATTTATTTATCTAATCATTCAGCATAAGAATGTGACTGAGCCTTAATCAAATTATCTCACCCTATCCCATAACATAGTAAGGTGTAATAATGTCCCTGTACTGTGTAATTTCCAAGTCACACAATAATCATTAACTGAAGATGTAGAGACTAGGAGTGATTTGTGAATGAAAATTTCAAAGTCAATAAGATAGCTAAACTGGGCTTTACATGATCGTAGAAATTTTTATGGTAAAAGAGTCAGGAGACTCAGCTACATTTTTTAAATGATGTTTTTGATGGGATGATTTCATTTATTTTTGTAAGTAATCCTACTTTTCTTGACTTTGGGCTTTTTTGGACATCATCTACTGGTTTTTGTTGAGTCCACACTTTGTCTTTATTATTTGAAGGTACCAAAAATTTAGAGCTTTAGTTCCATTTGGAAAGCCTTGTAGACAAAAGAAGTTTCAGGTTCCTAGGCAAGCACTAATTTATGTAAGGGGGGGGGGGGTCTGAGGTATTACTCGCAGCCCTAGATACTTGATATCTGGTATAAAAGTACTGTATAGGATACAAAGAAAGACAAATTAAAATTTCTGGAAAATTCCAACAAATCAAACTATTTTTGATATTTTGATTAGTTTCTTCGAAATTTCAGCATTTTTAAATTTTTCCTTTCTTTGTATCCTTTATGCCAAATTTCAAGGATTAAAAATTCAAATTATTTTCGATCTTTTACCAATATTTCGATTTTTTTATTTTCAAATTTTCTGATTTTTTAACACTATTTTTACACCAAATTTTCAGTTTCTAAGACTACAGGATCAAATTATTTTCAATTTGTAGATTATTTTCAAATTTTTCCTTTTTTTTTATCCTAAATACATCTTTATTTCCAATTTCTAGCATTACAAAATCGAATTATTTTCAAAAATTCAGGTTTTTTTCAAATGTTTCATTTTGTTTTTGAATTTGTGTTTTTAATTTTCTCTTCTTCTGAACCCTAAAAACTACCTTTACACCGAATTTTAAGTTTCTAAAGGTGAAAGATGAAATTTATTTAAATTTCTTTTGAATTTTTGAAATTTTTCTTTTTATGTATCCTAAATACTACCTTTATTTAAAATTTCAAGTTTCTAGTACTAAAAGATCGAATAATTTAATTTTTTTTCACATTGTTTTATGTTTTTAGGTGCGTTCATAATTATATAAATAAGTAGCTCTTAGTGTCTTCGCTTGGTCCGTCCGTCTGTCTGTCCGTCCGTCCGCATCTAACAACGCAAAAACTACCCAACCGAATGGTTTGGAATTTAAGATATATTATCTTTGCAGAATTTTGTCGAGACATTTAAATTTTTTTTTAAATCGAATCAAAACTTTAGGAGATAATAATAAAAATATTTATTAAGAAATTTGAATTAAAAGAAAAAAAAAATCGGTGCTTTCTTGTTACAGGAGTTTTCGTGGTTTAATCGTCAAGCGACTGAGATACTTATTTTATGAAAGAAATTAATCTGCAGACGATAAAATTCATTTCACAGAATTAAAAGTCATCAAGATCTGAATATTTATATAACTAACAATAGTACCAACTCACCTCATTTGTCACGTTTGACGTACAATTTCCAACTTGTTAATTTATTTATTTTTCTGAATCCTGAAAACTACTTTTACACAAAATTTTTAATTTCTAAGACTACAAGATCGAATTATTTCAATTTTTTTAATTTTCTTAATTTTTTCTTTCTTTTAATCCTAAACACTACCCTTATTCCAAATTTCGAGTTTCTAGGGTTGGGGGACGTATCTTATCTCTTTGATGATCAGTGAGTGAGTGTCAAAATATCAAAACTTTGAGTTTGTATATTGTCTGAACTAGAAAACAGAGAAAAGTGCAAATTTAAATTTTAGTCCTGTGTGACACATACTTTAGATAAACGATGTTTCAGGTGTTTGGGAAGCTCCAGCGCAAAGATATGGGAGGGGGGGGGTAAAAATGCCGTGAGTTGCTTTCAGAAAAGGATGCTTATGGCTGTGCTTTCTGGACTAGGCAGAGGCACTGTCGTGTCTCTAGATTGTTTAAAATCAAAATCATGTTACAAAGTAATTGTAAAAATTTTAATCTTTTCCTCCCATTAAATTGTTAAATTTAATTAATCTTAAGCCATTAAGAAACACTATCTATATATTTAAAACACTAAGAATTTTCTTTCAACAGTCTGTCAGAACAAATTACTGCATCAAATTAACATACTTTATTTTTTAAATGAAAGTTATTTGGACACAGATTTTTTATTGTACATTTGTTTGTTCAAAAATTTTATTAATTAGCTGTAATTTTAATTTAAACTTTTACTTCTGTGCATGAAGTCATGTATTTAACCACCAGAGGACACTGCAACTCTTGGCAAAATTGAAGTTTGACCGTGACTCTCACTTCATGCTATCTAAGCAAGGTAGAATTGTAAACAAAGATCAATTATGATCTAATAATATCAATACCACCAATTTATTTACTTTTAACATTTGTTGAAACAATTAAAACTAATACACAATGATTCAAATACATTAAATTACTCATAACTTTGTTTTTAAATATTAATGAATTTTATTTTTTAAATAGAAAAAATCCTTACTGGATTTAATGAAATGGATCCCACAGGTGAATCAGGAATGGCACAATTTTTTTGTGCCTTTTTGGTGATAAAACCCAATTTCCACATATTTTTTTTTATTAAACACATGCATTTAATTGTATTTAATAATTATTTTTATATTATTTTATTTTATTTAATTACACACACATTCAATTTTATTATAAAACACGAGGTTGTAAAAATTGCCATTTTGACACCAAAAAGAAACACTGGTGCATCTGGGACACCTGTACCGATTCAATCAAAATTGTTTGGATTGCACAGCATATTGCAAAATTAAATAAATCCATGATTATTATTTTATTCTCAGATTAAATATAAGAAAATTTAATGCTTAAAGAAATACAATTGTTTGATTGATCAGAATCTTTTTCTTAGTTTGGGCTATACCAAGCACAAACAGTTTACAGGTAACAGAAAAATCACCAAAAGTAACTGTTTCATCAGCAGTTATGATAGTTGAAGTTGGATAAAATATAATATTCTTAGTTTTACAATGCTTATGCGAAAAAAACAACAACACAGAAAACACACATTATTTTTATATAACAAGGAGATATTTAAAAATACTAAACAGAACTGACAATCTTCACTAATGTAATTCACGAAAAAGTAAACAAATAAGTGATTCAGCAAATTTAAAACAAATATATTTTTTAATACAACTATAAAATGCAGAAAAGTATTCTGTTTCTCCTCCATCATCCTGTCGACCACTTTCCATAAAAAAAAATAGTCTGAATAACCACATTGTGATTATTTTTAAGCGCCCATTTTTATCAGTGCACTTTTTCAGGGATTTTGACAGACATTCAAATGAAAAAATCCCTGACGGCTCGGCCTACAGGCACAGGTAGATTTCAAAGACGCAGACAGTGGGGCGCCTGTTTGTCAGGAATTGCAGAAGAAATGACCTTTTTACGATGATGCGGCAGTTGGAACCGCCTACTTCGAAACCTAACTTGTTTGCAGGCGGTGCCAGCAGGGATTTTTTTTTTAATTTTTTTTTTGCTATAACGGTTGGTTCTATACAAAACTTGTCAATAATAAAAGTTTTAGATAATATTAAAAGGATTAATCATAAATTTAAGCGGATTTGAAATCTTGAGAATTGGCGAAGTTTTGAATTTTTTTCTTCTAAACCCCCCTCCCCCCCCCCCCAAGGCAATTTTTAATTATATCAAAAATCTGTCATACATAAATTTTTGGACCTTCTCCTAGAAGTAATAATAACTTTAAACGGATTCGATACGTATCATAATTAAGAATTTATGGGTTTTTATTCTGTTTTCACAAAATGCCCCCCCCCCCCCCCATGGTTCTATTTTGCCCATTAACGAACTTGACCGAGATTTTATGCTCCTTGATTTTATGTATCAATTTCGAAAAGATGTGGGAGTTGGAACCGCCTATTTCGAAAAATAACTTGTTTGCATGCGGAGCCGGCAGGGATTTTTTTTTAAAATTTTTTTTGCTATAACGGTTGGTCCTATAAAAAACTTGTCAATATAAAAGTTTTAGATAATATTAAGAGGATTTATAATAAGTTTAAGTGGATTTGAAATCTTGTGAATTGACGAAGATATGAATTTTTTTCTTCTAAACCCTCCCCCCCCTACCCCCCTTAAGGCAATTTTTAACTATTTCAAAAATCTTTCATACATAAATTTTCGGCCCTTCTCCTAGAAGTAATAATAACTTAAAACGGATTCGATACGTATCATAATTAAGAAATTATGCGTTTTTTTCTGTTTTCACAAAAATCCCCCACATCTCCCCCCCCCCTGGTTCGATTTTGTCCGTTAACGAACTTGACCGATATTTTATGCCCCTTGATTTTATGTATCAGTTTCGAAAAGATGCGGGAGTTGGAACCGCCTACTTCGAAAAATAACTTGTTTGCCGGCGGAGCCGGCAGGGATTTTTTTGATTTAATTTTTTTTTTTGCTATAACGGTTGGTCCTATAAAAAACTTGTCTGTATAAAAGTTTTAGATAATATTAAGAGGATTAATAATAAATTTACGCAGATTTGATATCTTGGGAATTGACGAAACTATGATTTTTTTTCTTCTAAAATCCCCCCCTTGGGGCCATTTTTAATTATATCAAAAATCTGTCATACATAAATTTTTGGCCCTTTTCCTAGACGTAATAATAACTTTAAACAGATTCGATACGTATAATAATTAAGAAATTATGGGTTTTTTTCTGTTTTCACAAAAAGCACCCCCATTTCCCCACCCCTTGGTTCGATTTTGCCCATTAACGAACTTGACCGAGATTTTATGCCCCTTGATTTTATGTATCAGTTTGTAAAAGATTAATGCAGAATTTTTCCAGTTATCGTGGTCAGAAAAAAGTGACATAGATAGATAGATAGATAGATAGATAAACTTTTGAACTGGGTGTGGTTTTGGGTTCTGGGAGTCATAATCGGCGTAGATCTGCAAAAATTTTTCAAAATTTCCAACTTAGGTGAAAATGTAATAGGTAGTATTTCTTACGAAATCTACCTAAAAAACTATCACCAAATTATTCGCTAAACTGTAGCACAAAATAAACAAATGGAAGAATGTTGCCATTGGAATCTCAAACAAAAAAAAACAAAAAACAAATTAGGAAAAGCTTCATTTACTAAAGTATCATTTATCAGTAACTTGAAAGAATAAAATTTATAATATAATAATGAAAACAGAAACAAAAATAATCTTGTATATTTATTCATTTACATTATTATTTTCATTTATCACTCTCAATTCAAGGTTTAAAGAAAAAACTACATAGCAGGCAAAGCCTGCTAGTAAATTATATATAGAAAAATTTTCTGGTTGCTCTAGGAAGCAAAACAGAAAAAATTTAAAAATAAATATGCAGTTAAATAATCCTGAAATAATATAGTTCATTAATAAAATATTTTATTATTACAACATGATACAGCACAAAATCCAGTAAAAATACATTTCCATATTATAAAATGAATGTCAGCAGAAGTTTTGTCAGGCCACTTCTTTTACAATTTTAAGAATTTAAAAATATAAAACATGGTGGCTGTGTTTAACAAAATCAGAAAAGCATAAAAGTACAATAAGAATAAAACCTACTGTTTGTAAGTCAACAAAGTGAAAAGTGCTAGAAAATCCACAGCAGCTTACCAAAAATGTAAGGCAATCAATCTAAAGTCTCCAAAGCCTAACAAAACATATTAGAAAACTGGTAGTATCACAGTTGTGTTCAGGAAAATGTATTTTTACCAGGTTACTAAAATGATGCAATTATTAATTGATTTCTGTACATAGCATGACACTAATACACTGTTTTTTTTTTAAAGCTTAAAAAATTTTAAATGACATTTTAAGGATGAAATTCAAACATGGAAAAAAAATCTCTGTGTTTTCCCTATATGTATTTGCATCTAGAAAATGCACACGTTAAGAAGAAATGTTACAGCTTTGATCATTTCCTGCTTTCCTACTTAGAAGGTTAAAGTGAACGTCATTTCTTTAATGTAAAAAGATAAGAAATTAAAAATGTCCTATATTTTTCATGTTTTTAAGGAAAATGTCATAGTTTCCTGTCCCCCCCCCCCCCCTTTAAAAAAAAAAAAAAAATCCTAACATTTATCAATCACATGTTAAATAAGATTCAAGTTAAAAAAAAAAAAAAAAAAAAAAAGGTTATTATTTTATGGGATTTTTTTTTCAAGACTTTGTAAACATATATACAACGTAACACCTTTATTCTGGAAACATCTGTCAACTCCTTTTATTTTGGAATGTTTTATTTCTTTCCCTTCCTTTTTATTTTCAGTAAAAGATAATAGATAGTGCCACAAAACATGTGAGAATTAATTTCAGATTTTTTTTTTCCATTACCATATTGGTTAAGTTGTCAATGTAAATTGTTAATAATAACAATAAAATAATCTTTGATTCAATAATAGATTTAATTTTACTACATTTTACCACTTTTAAAGTTAATTGTAATGACTTTCTGTTTTGCATGTAATTTATAATTTTTCATAATATTAGTCTTGTGTATTAATATTCTGAAATATGTTAAGGTAATAGTAACAATAAAATTTCGATTCAATAATATATTCTATTTATTTTACTACATTTTTCTGATTTTAAATGTTATTGTAATGATTTTTGTTTTATGCATAATTTATTTTGGTACTTTTTGGTTAGCTGGGCACCAGTGAAATATATATATATATATATATATATGTGTGTGTGTGTGTATATATTTATGTATGTATACATACATATATATTTCACTGTCGACCGGCTAACCAAAAAGTATCTTTATATCATTAAGTAATTTTTTTTTCATTGAGTATTTATAGGATATTACATTATTCATTATGCCACGTTACATTATTCACAAAGATTTTATATAACAAAAGCTAGGAATTAATACTAATTTTATATTTTATTATTTTTCTTCCTCCAAAATATAAAAGAAATTGAAATCAAATTATTATTATTTTTTTTTAACTTTTGAATTTGATTTGATTTTCAATTTTAAAATTAATTGTAATAATTTTCTGTCTTTATATGTAATTTGTACACTTCCTTTTGTTAATATAAATTTGGAATTAATGCTAATTTTATATATTTTTCTTTCTACAAATTTATGATGGCAAAACAACATAAAATTATACTATTTTCTTTATTTTCCTTTTTAAAAAAATTTCTGTTTGTGTTGATATTTTTAAGTATTATGTATTTAAATTGCGATAACTTTTATTTAAATATACATAATATAAGTCTTAATTAAATTTTTCATTATAATACATTTCATCTTTTTAGAAAAATTACATTCATTTGCAATATTTTACATGATATTGTTATAATTTTTTTTAATTTGTTTTATTTATAATTCAGTTTTTAAAGTTAGAAATCATTATTTAAAACAAAATCCTAGTTTTGTTTCTCGCACTTTACAACAGATGGTGATACCAAATAAAATAACAATTAATTTTTAAAAATATTTTAAGACAGTAAAATACAGATATAAATGCTTAAGAGATACAAACAGAACACAAAAAAGCTTATAAAAACCTTTTAATATGATGATCAACATGTTTTGAATGCACAAATGGTGCCATTATCAAGATCTACATGTTAAATAAACTATTCTCACAATTTTTTTTTAAAAATAAAGTTGAAAAACATAAGACACAAGATCATATGTGTAATAAAAGCAGGTGCTTAAAAAAAGTCAACTGTAAATGAAAAACTAATATTTCCTTAACATTGAAAAACACCTAATGTCAAATTTTAGTTAATCAAAATAGGCTGATTCATTGCATATGTTGTCGATACGCATATAGATTTCTATTGATTTGTGCATAATAGATGGGAAATAAAGTCTTGAGGAATAAATTATTTTATTATTCTGAAAATCAACTTTTAACATCTCAGCCCTATGTAGTCTTGCCAATGCTGTAGTACTTCTGTCATATTTGATATCTGTCACATGCTGTTTTAATCTTGTTTTAAACTTTCTAGTTGCATTCCTATATAATATTGCAATTTTCGATCTGCTCTGATGCATGGGATAAAATAATGCATTCACCAGTTATATTACATGATTTATTTAGTGTGAAACCCTCTATACATGAAAACCAACCTTCAAGAAAAATTCTTTCATAATAATTCCTGCATTCCATTTTGACAATACTCGCACTTGTAAATTGCAGAATATGGTCTGTCTCAAGAGCATGTTGTACAATTTTTGAATTCAATTCTCCATTCTGAAATTTTTTGAGACGAGAATTGGTGAGCACATATCTCCATTTCTGAATGGAAAATTGAATTCAAAAATTGTACAAAATGGTCTTGAGTGAGACAGACCATATTCTGCAATTTGCAAGTGCAGGTATTGTCAAAATGGAATGCAGCAATTATTATGAAAGAGTTTTTATTGAAGGTTGATTTTCACGCATAGAGGATTTCACACTAAATAAACACTGTAATATACCGAATGTACTATTTTACTATAAATGTTTAACTGTCTATTGTAACTGTTTATGATTGTTTTCTGAGTCTTTTCAAGTGTTGTTCGACAGCAGATATTTGTACTGATGAGTTGTTGTGATGCGGCATGAAACGTTTATTTTACTTAACTTATATCAAAAGTTAATTGAAGTTATGTAAATAGATCTACTAGAGTTGATATTTAGCTTAAAAATTAAATTAGAATAAAATAGAAACTAGAAAAAAAAAGGAAAATTATTTAAGTTTTCTAAACTTTAAAATTTATATTTGAATAAATTGCTCAATTCTTCTTAACCTGTTTTGAATCTGAAAATTTTATGCATGTAGAAAAAAAAAGTTGAAAATGCTGAAAAATATTTTGTTACTGTTTATAGTTATGTATGATAGTAGTTAGATAGTAAATAACATGGATAAAATGCCTCGTATATTGTAATTTTTTTTAAACTTTTATTTCATCAACTGTATTAAAAAGTCTGAATTAAAAAAAAAATTCTTTTAACATTATCTGCTTATTTACTTTTCTTATTATTACATTAACGTTTTCACTTGTTTTTACTGATAAATAGATAAATAAACTAAACAGTAAAATTATCCTTTTGGAATTATCTATAAACAAGAACGAAAAATTATGCGTCAAGCATAGATTATGTAACACTTTCCAACGCTTCCAAAATAATTTTACAAATCATACCATTTAATAAGCTAAAAGATAACATCTAAGTAAACAATTTGGAAAACACATAACATATTTAAAAACATAATTTCAGGAATTTAAAACATATATAATATTCGGAAAAATATCCAAATACTTTTATTCAGCCCTGTATAGGATCTATAGATTTGTATATAGACTACATAGGATGCTAAATTTTAGTTCAGTTAGGAAACGCATAGCACAGTTTAAAATTCTCCGTCTGGAGTTTCTGTCCTATAAACGGAAATGTTTTCGTGAACTTTTGTGCTGCCCTGTATAGGATCTACAGAATTTATACACACCACGTAATAGACAAAAAGCGAGTTAAAATTAAAATCGCGTTCAGTAACTTAAAACGCACTTCCAGGAATTATTGTTAACAGACAGTAGAGAATTTTTTTGTGTGTTCCTGTAAATGAACGATGACTGCTATACACACACTATTCTGTAGTAAGTCTCTTGTCATGCACCTTAGTGATATATATAAATTTCAATGCATTTAAAATAGTGAAACATTATTTAAATAAACCACAGACGATTTTTCTGCATAGACGTAATGTAACGGCATTCTTTTGACTGTCCCTGTAAAGTAATTATAAATGCTATGCACACCCTATTCCATATTAAGCTTCTTCTAATGCACCTTAGTGATATATATAAATTTCAATGCGTTTAAAATAGTGAAACATTATTTAAATAAACCGCACATGATTTTTCCCCATAGACTGCAATGTAACAGAATTCTTTTGAGTGTCCCTGTAATAAAACTATAAGTGCTACACACTTCCGTTGAAATAGGGAACCTGCTGTAGATAACGACAATAACATATAAAAATTGCAGAGCAATCCAAGCTTATTTACAAGAGTTAGAGCACGAACAGACGGCAGACAAACCGAAGTCATAAACACTTTTCAACTAGGTTGGAAAGTGTTAAAAATGAATGCATAAGAAACGGCTGATATGAAATAAATGGAAACTTTGGATTTACTATGTTTTTTGCCCCCTCCAAGAAAAATTTGAAATTACAATACAGTATCCACTTTATATTTCTCGTTGAATTAATTTATATGTTTATGCGATATAGTATGATTTTTTACGATCTTAACTTATTTCTAGTAAAATCAGGTTTGATTAATAAATGGTTTTACAAATAAAATTAAATGTTTTCTAAAGTTAGGCATAAATGCACCCAAGGGACTAGACACAGAAATAATTACATACAATACCTTTAAAGACGAAAGCACTGTGAAACTTAAATAAAAGGTGACCTTATAAGACCATATGAATTGAAAAACGAAAATCGAATATTCTACTCATGGGCAAAGGAGACACTCCACTATCCGATGTGATTAACAACGACGATGAATAAAAAAGTTCGATTATTATCATGCGTTTAAATTTTTATTAAGGAATTCTGTAAAAATATTCGTTCACTGATGCTTAGACTAACTAGTATGCCTTGGTAACTAACTAATCTCATTGGTGACTTTGGTAACTCTAGGTTTTGGTCCAGTTATATCTGTGGGTAAACTGCAGTGAACATGGCCCTTGATTAATCAGATTGAATAGAATAATCGAAATATAAATCCAAGTAAAAATCGAACTTTTCTAATCATCGTCATCCCTAATCGAATTAGAGTCAGGCGTCTCCTGTGCCTAGTATATATTAGCTCCATGTATATTTCGTTCTGTGTTTTTCTATTCAAGTAGGATTTAGAAAAACAAACTTTTACTTGAGATTTACATTTCTTTAGACTTTAAAGATATTGTATGTAAGTATAAAATTTACTATAAAGATCGAAAATGTAGTGATACCCTCATGGGAATATTTAGGCCTAACTGTTGGGGCAAAAAAAGGCTTCTCTTGTGTATACCACTGAACTTGTCCTCTTTTTGGTGATGTTTCGCTAATAGTAAGAATCTTTGTTCTCACCAACCCCAATTTTTTTTAACTTTGGTGTGTGTAGTTTGCAACCCATTTGGAAGAAGATCTGCAAGTGGTTGAGTTTCATTTCTTTTTGTTTTAAAACTTTTAATTTATATTCTTGAGATTAGATTCTGGTTTAATTAAATCGGTTTTAAACAATGGGTAAGTGAAATAAAAAGTAATAAATGTGTTTTTAAGATTTAAAAAAGGGTTTTTTGAAGTAAAAAAGCGTATTATATGAAAAAAGGATTTGTTGATTGTGTTATATAAAGCACTGTTTACAAGGACACTCAAATCCAATTTTCAACACCGATTCAGAACAATAATTTTATTAAAGATACCATTTAGAACCTATTAGTCAGTCTGGAGGGGAATCCAGCCTAGGTAATTTTTTTTTGTGTGAAATCAGAACTGAAAGCTGCTAGTTCAGTTATTTGGATTTTACTCATGATTCTTTTCATGTAAACAAATTCTTAGTGCTACACTTGCTTGAACTGCAGTAATTAATTTTAAGTGTTAATAATTTTTTCATTTTTTTTTCATATATTTTGTTGAGGCTGCAACAAGAATAAACTGAGTTTGTGGTAATCTGATGAAATTAAAATAGTATTGTTAAACATATGTAGAGTTGAGATCATTTAGAATCAATTTAATGGCACAATCCAACTATCTTTCAAATTCTAGAATAATTGAACTTCTTTTATTTTATTTAAGCATTATTATTAATATTATTACTAAACAATGAAGAGTTTGTCTGAATTTTTTTTTATGTGTGATTAGTTGAAATATGAAGCATGATAAAAATGAAAATGTGGTTGTCAGTTAGTAATGGCCAAACTTTTCAGTTTTTAAGAGCATCTGATTTAATATTTTTCACCTATACTCATAACAATATAAAGTAACAATCTGTATTTCTTTCAAACTTTTTTTTCTTTCGTACTTTGTATCAGAATTTGCAAAGGAGATTTTTTTTAATGATTTCTGAAAGGAAATCTTGTAAAGTGCATTATTAGAGCTCTTAATCTTTTTAGCTTTTAGTTTAAAAATGCAATATTTTTCTTCCTCTCTAATTGGACAGTAAACGAAAAAGTAAACTATGAACCTAATTTGAGAAATCACCATTACTAAAAAAACTTTACATTCCTGAGAGTTATAATAAAAGTGGTGTAATCTGTAAAAAGTAAAGCTAGGCAGCATTGTAGTTAGGATAAATTAAAAAACTAAAAATCTTTTGTTTTGTGGGTCCAGTTAGTCATTTACCTAGCATTTTGCAAAATACAACATTCATAGGCAAAAGGTATTACATGATTGTTTGGAATCAGAGTTAGAATATCTAAAATTTTTTCACATGAAGGGATGAAAATAATTTTGGTATTAGTAAAAAATCATGTATTATTCTCAAATATTAGACATAACATGCATCAACTGCAAAAAATAGTGGACAAAAATTTAAAAAAAGTACATTGTTTTTTTACACAATTTTCATCTACAAAATGATGAAAACAAGTGGATTTCTCATATTTTAATCACAAACAATTTGCTTATTGAAGAAAAAATAAATGTAAAATCTGTTCTAAAGATCCAAAATACTACTTTCTGGTTTTTCCAAGTTATTTTTACTCTTAGACATATGAAATTAGAAACAGTTGTATTCAGAAACCACAAAATTGAAATGTTTTCTATTTTTTGATAAAGGCAAAGAATCTTTAAGATAGTTCTGTAATTTGACGTTTTGAGCAGATTTTTGGGGTGTAATAGCTTGCGAAAGCTTGTCACGAGGCAAAAGCTGTTTCTAACTCAATATGTAATACATTTAACGAAAAATGCTGTTCAATTTCAAACCCCCTTCATAGTCTTGCCTGAAGATTTCGTGCAAAAAAGGGTGAAATTTTCGTAGGTGAATTCATCGGTTTTCAACTTCTTCTATATACATAAAAAATAAATTTCACGAAATTTTCAATTTCAGTTTTTTTTTTTCTTTTTCAGATTTTTTATGTTTTAGGATGTCTTGTAGTAGCTCGATTATACAGTTTAAAGCAACTTACATCATTTATACCAACTCCATGTTCCCATTATTTTATTTCATTTTTATTTATTTTGCTGTTAAAATTATCGGCACGTTTTTTATATGAAATCTGGCAACTGCCTAGTTTTGTTGTTATTAGAATTAGAAAAGAATAAAATGCTATTATTTGTGATAATTAATAAGCGTTATTAAATCCTTTAACTATAAAAAATATTATATTACCAACCATATACAAGCCTCCCCACAGTCCTGTACAGGATTTGTTTATTTTTGGAAAATGTCTGTCTGTGTGCTTCTATGTGTGTATTGCAAATTTTGTGGACGCTTTAACTCAAGAACTAATGCACATAATTTTATTAAACTTCATATTATGTTAGAACTTGACATTAGTTTGTACTGATTAATTTTTGATGTAAAGGTTAGATGAATGTTGTTTCTCACTTTAATTTCCGAGCCACCACTGGTTTGGCATTTTTAGAAACATCAGATCTGAAATAATATATGATTTATTCTTTTCTCATTTTTAAGGAGGGTGTTGCTGAACGGCCACAGGAACCTCTGGTAATATCTACCATCTGCATCTTTTTCTTCTACAGCATTATTATTATTATTGGTTTGTGGCCCAGAATCAAAGTTTGATAGTTCTTGTATTAAAGGTTAAAATTCCCAGTCTCCACCGGCCACAGGGTGATTAAATGTAAAAAATTGGCGAATTTATGCTATGCATCTGATCACCAAAGTGACGATTTCTATTTTTCATGTAACAGTACATCCAATTTCTTAGTGCCATTTTATTTCCATAGATACCACTAGAAGATTTCTGCTTTTAAAATTAAAAGGAAAAACAGAATCAACAATTTCAGCAGAAAACAATCGCAATTTTCGTCAAGTGATCACAGGAAAAAAACTAGGATTTTGTCAAACAATTTCGAAATAAAACCTCCATTTTCAATAAACAACTGTGAAGTAAAACAGCTATTTTCAACAATTGACCATGAAATGAAACTGAAAATTTTCGCAAACAATTGCAAAAAGACGATTTTCATCAAAATATCGCAATAATAAAACCATGATTTTCATCAGGTGATCGTGAAAGAAAACCGTGAATTTCATTAAATGATCACAAAATAAAACTGCGATTTTCATCAGATGATTGCAAAATAAAAGCACAATTTCAAACAATTGTGAAATAAAACCATTATTTTCGGAAAGGGACAACAAAATAAAACTTAATTTTGGCAAACAATCATGAAATAAAACTACGATATCATTCTGTTATTGTTGAGGTAAGTAAACTGCCACTGTGATAATCTTATTTTTATATTCCTAAAAATATGTCTCTGTAATATTCATATTTTTTTAATATTAGGTACTTGTAAAATTATTTAAATCTAGAAGCCATGGTAATAAGTGGCCATTAACTTGAAAGCAGTGGCTACTAAACATACAGCCTCTACCTGCTACTGGCTACTACTGCAAATATTGAATTTTAACCTTTATCTTGTATCAATTTCATGAATTTGTCATACACTTCTTCACACCTTCCATAACTGGGCACAATCAGCCTGCAAGCGGGACCTCTATGTTCTTCTTAGGGGCCCTGAGCTTCTCAAGCATACATTGTGTTTTCTGTATAAATTAAAATTTTTGCACTAGATTTGTTTTTAAATGTTTCTTCGTAAGAAAAAAACAAAGAGTGTTAGCTTTATTTCTTACAGATAAAGTTCATATAATTGTCAGGGATTCGATAGACTTTATGATTCTGAAAGTAAACGTGAAAACAAAAAATAAATATTTAAAACATTGTAAAGGATTTTACAAAATTAAAATTAATTATGCTCATTAAATGTGAAAATAGTGATAATATCCATGCAATTTATTATCTATATTATATATTATTCTATGATATATACAATTAAAAAATTTATTTTATTAGTTCAGTATCACAGTAAATGTGGGCCCCACTAACTGCTTTGCCAGAGCCCCTTGTTACGCTGTTCCGAAAATTACTCCTTCGATCTATTATGATGATAAAATAAATTTAAACTCACAAATGGTACAAAACACTACCAAAAATTTAAACAGCTGAGAAACAAAATAGGTGGTAGAAAAGAAATGCATTTTCAAAGAGCAGAACTATTTCATGCAATAAAGAATATCCAGGTCATTCAAAAATATATTATTAACAGATATCGACTTTCCTGAAAACACCTTTTTCATCATTGTCCATTTCTTCATTGCTTTTTGTTTCAGCTGAAAATCATGAATAGTTTCAGAAGTAACAGTGTGAAGCAACAGGGTTTGTATGGTCCTTTAAAGTCGTCAACCCTTTCAAAAGTAAATTTTAGTCCTTAAAAGTCCTTAATTTTGCTCTCTTATTATTTCTTAATTAGGAATAAAATTCTATTATGTTTTGACAGATTGTTGTTTTATGTAATTACAACACCCCTCTACAATACCCAAAACCTAAAATCTTTAAAAACATTTCTTTTACTGTTTGTGTTCTATTGGTTATGTTATTTTAATAATAAATAATTATTCATCTAAATTCTCTTACCAAGCACACAAAATTTAAAGTATCTTTAAAACACTAATTAATTTTTCACTGTTCTATTTGTAACTGTAAATAATTTTTCTATTCAGCTACAATCTACCCAAAAATTCTGTTTTCCTCCTTTGAGCACTCCTCCCCTCCTCACAGCTCACAAAGTTTAAAATCTTTAATGATGTAATGTTTTTCTAACTTTTGCAGCATTATTTGTACTTAATTGTAACAATAAATAATCAATTATCTAAATTTTTTGTTCCATCTAAAATTGCTGCTACCCTCTTTCCCTTCCTACCTCTTTCCTGGCATAAAAATTTAAAGTCTTTAAAATTACATAATCACATAAAAGATCACTAATTACAATTAAAATATTGATAAAATGCTTAAGTGATACAAAGAGAAACATAAAAGGCTTATAAAAACCTTTTAATGATTGATATATATTTCAGCACTCATATATGGTTATCATATACATTATATATTTTTTAAAATATATAACGATAAACAAAAATATTCACACAAAATTTGATCGCAAATTGTTTTCAAGTTTATTTTCAAAATTTGCAAGAATATTTTTGTTTATTGTTATATATCTTGAAAATAGCACCATATATGAGTAACGAACCATATGTCAATCATTAAAAGGTTTTTATAAGCATTTTGTGTTCCTCTTTGTATTACTTAAGTATTTTATCTATACAGTTGAGCTCGTTTATAGCAATCCTGTATTTAACGAGATTCCGCATTTAGCGAGGAAAATAGAGTCTTTTGATTTGTATAATGTTAATAATGTATTGAAATATACTCTTTTAGCGAGCAAATTTTTGTACTTTGCTCGGATTTAACGAGGGAAATAATTCTGGAAGCATGAAATAAGTACAGAAATAATAATTTAAAAAAAGAAAAACATACTGTTTTTCTAGAATTTCCCGTCTTTTTGTAAAGAAAAAATAAGCATTCTTTAAAGTTATCCAACAACAGGTGCAATCATCAGAGACAGGCATAGATTCTTGGAAGGGGGGTGGTGTTAACTGAATACCAGTCCTATTGTCCTTTTCCTGGAAAGGTACAGGAGAGAATGAAAGAATCCTAACTCACAAAGAATGGAATTCGAAATCCCTTGGTGCTTTACAGTGGTTAAAGATAGTGGACGCAGGGGGGGGGGGGGGGGAATTAGGGACGTTGTCAAGTGCTGTCGTTCATGACGACTCCTCCCTTCAATGGCTTGACCCACTCAAAATCAGGTGCAATTACTGGTTTCAAAACTACGTGTAAGAAAAAATTATTTTCGGCTTGTGCCTTTTATTGAGAGCGTGTCTTTTATTCTGCTGCTTAAAATGTTGAAAAGAAAAGTTCTATCCGTAAGAGAAAAAGTGGAAATTATAAAACTCTTGGGTAAAGGTGAAAAAAATGTTACAATATGTAAGCAGTATGGACTTTCTTCTTCAACTTTGTCAACTCTTTTAAAAAACAAGGAGTCCTTAATGAAAGTATATGAAGCGAATGTGACCGATTCCAAACGGTTGAAAAAATGTGAAAAAGAGGACTTGGATGAAGTGCTGTTAAAATGGTTTGTTCAGCAACGGAATTCTTGTTTACCAATAACCAGAGTTGTATAATATAGACGCACGCGCGCACGCCGTGCGCGGAAAATTTTCTGTAAAATTCGGAACTTTGCAGAAAATTTTTTAGAAAAAAAAAAAAAAAAAAAAATTTTTTTTTTTTTTTTTTTTTTTTTTTAATACCAAAAAAATTTCTGCAAAGTTCCGAATTTTGCAGAAAATTTTCCGCGGCTCCGGGGTTTTCCGTTTTTTTGTCATTTTCCATTTTTGGATTTTCCGAAAAAACGCGAAATTTGCCCAAAGATCGCGAAAAAAACCCCACAAATTTTTTCAAAGGATCGCTGAAAAACGCGAATTTCTTCAAATGATCGTGTGAAAATCGCCAAAAGATCGCTGAAGAAACACAAATCTTGTCAAAGGATCGCTGAAAAACGTGAATTTAGCCAAAGGATCGTTGAAAAAAGCGAATTTAGCCAAACTATTGCTGAAAATACGGGAATTTAGCCAAAAGATCGCCGTAAAAACGCGAATTTAGCCAAAAGATCGCCGTAAATCGCGAATTTAGCCAAAAGATCGCCGTAAAAAACGCGAATTTAGCCAAAAGATCGCCGTAAAAACGCGAATTTAGCCAAAAGATCGCCGTAAAAACGCGAATATAAGCCAAAAGATCGCCGTAAAAACGCGAATTTAACCAAAAGATCGCCGTAGAAAACGCGAATTTAGCCAAAAGATCGCCGTAGAAAACGCGAATTTAGCCAAAAGATCGTCGTGAAAACGCGAGTTTCGCCAAAAGATCGCCGTAAAAACGCGAATTTAGCCAAAAGATCGCCGTAAAAACACGAATTTAGCCAAAAAAATCGCCGTAGAAAACGCGAATTTAGCCAAAAGATCGTCGTAAAAACGCGAGTTTCGCCAAAAGATCGCCGAAAACAAGCGAATTTCGTCAAAAAAAAAATCGAAAAAATAAGAGAATTTTGTCAAAGGATCGCTGAAAATAAGCAAATTTCGTCAAAGGATCATTGAAAATAAGCGAATTTCGTCAGAATTTACTGCATTGGGTTAAAAGAATGAAACCAAATTTCTTTTAGTAATGTAGAAAATTCGCTGTGATACCAAAACAGATTAAATTAAAAAAAAAATCTATTACTAAAAATCTAATATTAAAAAATCCAAAAACTATCTTCAAGCTGACTGGTAAAAATGACCTAGAATCTGGAATAACTATAGCACTGACTAGTTGGTGGCACTGATAATGTCCTTAAAAAATCTATAATTCCTTAAAAATTTATTTTTTATTTAAAAAAGGGCTGTTCTATCATTTATTTAAGGTGGTTGCAATTATTAACATATACTTGATTTGCTCTTTCAAGAAAAGTGTCTGACAATTTTTTAAACTTTCAATTAAAAAAATATTCATGCCATTGAAAGGTTTTATTAATGTGCTGTATCTTGGTAAAATAGACTTTTTATTAAAGTAAATAATTTCTACCTAATTTCTGTTAATAAATGTACATTTCTTTTTAATGTACTCAAAGCTAAATTGATGTTATATATTTTATTTAAAAATATATATTTTTTTTAATTGCAATTATATTTGCTGCGCTTGAAATTCATAAGTTATTGCTCAAACGTCGTTCGCACAGTTTTCAGCTTTTTTGTCAATCTCATCCCTGAATATTCCCTTTTTACGCAAATAATCCTTTTTTGTGCAAAAATATTTACTGTGTGCGCACAATTTAAAATTTAAAGATGCAAAACATTGTTGTGACATTACAGACGCTTGCGAAGAGGTCAAAATATTAAGGATTGGGTTGTTTCTAAATGCATTGACAAAATAATTGATAAGAATTCAGCTCTTCCTATTATGGATTTTTAGCTTTATTGTTATTTTTAACCAAAATAATTATTCTTTAATTAATATTAATTAATTTTAAATGGTAATTATTTTAAGCTAATGTTTTTAATTTATATCGTCAAAATAATATAACACGTAATTTTATTAAACATTAAATTAATTTGCAGAAAGTTTTTGACTCAATATTTACGTGCGCAGAAAGTTTTTGGTTTTATACAAGTCTGCCAATAACTGGGCCTATCATTAAAATCCAAGCGGAAAAATTTGCAGCTCAGCTAGATTACCCAGAGTTTTCTTGCTCTAATGGATGGCTACATCGTTTCAAGCAACGTCATAACATCTGTGCAGGAAAAATCATCAGCGAAGCCTCCAGTGTGAACGACAAGGATGTGAAAGACTGGTTAGATTGCACATGGAAAGATGTACGTGAAAATTATGCTGACGATAACATCTACAATGCTGATGAGGCCGGCGTCTTTTACAATCTAACTCCTTATCAAACGATGAAGTTTAAAAGTGAAAAATGTGTGGGCGGTAAGTTGCTAAAAAATCGCTTAATTGTGTTAATGTGTTGCAACATGTCAGGCAAAGAGAAGAAAAAACTTTTTATTGTCAGTAAATCTGCAAATCCAAGATGCTTTAAAGGTGTAAAAAGTCTCCCAGTGACTTACAAATCGAACAAAAAGGCATGGATGACTTCTGAATTATTTTTATCTTATTTGCACGAGTGGGATAAGGTGCTTCAAAAACAGAAAAGAAAGATTGCACTCATCAGTGATAATTGTTCTGCTCACCCGCAAGTCAGCAATTTAAACAACATAAAACTTGTTTTCTTACCGCCTAACACTTCCTCAGTGTTACAGCCTCTCGATCAAGGAGTTATTCAGAGCTTCAAATGCTATTATACGAGGGTTGTAAATTAAGTAGTGGCAAATTAACCTTGAAACTCGCAGAAGGGCGGGCATGCGCAAATAGGATATGGGAGTGGTGACGCTGTTGTCGATGTGTAGAGTGCAAAAAACAGTCGATCTGCTTAGAAGGGTATTTGTTGTGTGGCGTTAAAGTGGGGAGTTTCGTTTCCATCGCTCTAAAGCATGTTTTCAAAAGGTGATCAGCGGTCGTGGCTTAAAATTGAGGTTGCCCGTGGCAAAAATGCAACAGAATGCTGTCGAGGATTAGTAAAAGCATGTGGCACAAATACTTTACCGTATAGGACAGTAGCACGATGGATTCAAGCATTTCCCCTCCGAGGTCACCGATTTCATGACGTTTCATCTGTACTCCATGCAGTAGGCGCTCGGTCACTCACATCAACAATCAACACCTTGCCACTGGTCTACAACGGCTTCCCGACATTTGGCAAAAGGTTATAAGCTTTGCTGGTGATTACATAGAAGGAATGTAATGCAATTGTACTTGTAAATTCATTAAAAATTGATTTATACCTATGTTGCCATTACTTAATTTACAGCCCTCGTAGTAAGCAATTGATTCTCATGCTGTTAGAGAGAAATGAAAAAGATCAGGATCTTAAAATTTCTTTTCTTGACGCTATACACCTGATGACAGATGCTTGGGGAAGTGTGACTCAATCTTGTATCCAAAATTGTTACAGGAAAGCTGGTTGGATTGACAGAAATGAAGGTGACTTCGAAGATGAAGATGACTTGCCACTCTCAGTCTGGTTGCAACAAAATAACATTGAGAAGTTTAACGATGTATTAAACATCGATGACTACAATAACGTTGATGACGGTGTCTTAACGTCGGGCTTACTCTCCACTGAGGATATCGTCGTGGAAGTGGTAAAACCCCAAGAGCAGGAAAATGCAAGTGATAGTGACTCAGAAGAAGAAACTGTCCTTAAAACGCCGACACGTGATTGTGCTGAAGAATCATTACAAAATCTAGAACAGTTTTTTTTGAAGCAATGAAAAATACTGATGATGCAACATTTAATGCGTTAAGTGTTTTAAGATGAAAATTGAAAGAAACAAAATTTTGTAAACTCAAACAATCAACTTTGGAGGAATATTTTTCCAATTCTCAATAAAGATTACCGAGCAGTAACTCACGTAAGTTGTTTTTTATGTATATACTATTAGTTATAAACTAGCATTCGGATTTAGCGAGCGACCGGATTTAACGAGCATTTTTCTGCGTTCCGACCTCCTCGTTAAATATGGGTCCTACTGTATTTTAATGGTCTTTAAAATTCTTTCATTTAAATTTTTTTCTATCCTTTTTGTACATCTTTAGTAATGATAAATAAATAATGAATAATCTGATCAACTGTTTCTACCTAAAAATAATATCTGCTTCTCTTCTCCTTTGCCCCATCCCCTCAACTCTCAGAATTTAAAATCTTACCTTTTAAATATTTTAAGACATTTTCTGTACTATTTGTTTCTTTATTCTTATAGTAAATAATCACTCATCTAAATTTTTTCTGTCACCCTGCCCAGGTACAAATTTAAAAGTCTTTGAAACTCTTATTTATTTTCCTGTTCCATTTCTAGAGCCTCGATCAACCTCATGGGATGCACTCTCAAAATAACCTTGAATTGCAAAATTATGTCCAGTTTAAATTTTATCTCACTGTTTTATCTTGAAAAACATGCTATTTTATTTCCATAATGCTATTTTCAGTCTAAAATGAAAGCTAGCTATTGAAGCTTCTTTGGCATAATATTTAAATTTCAATTAATTTCACAGCTTCTTATAAATTTATTTGTAGAAATTCCACAATAGTTCAGTGATGATAGATTAAAAAAAAAAAAATCTATAAGCAGTAAATGGAAATTCGTTTTAATGCATTTTGTGACCTGGATACCCAAGTGATCTCTCTAAATTTCTCATTTCTTATCCTTTTGTTTTCTCCTCTTTGTTTCACTCTTTTTAATGTTTTCTGTTTTGTTTCTTATCATTCTGTGTTTGTTCTCGTTTTTTCATGTTTTTTTGAGTTAGTCTGTTTATTTACACATACATTTTGTTCAAACTGTTCTTCGTTTTACTAAAACTCATTTTCTCTCGTTTAATGTTTTTAAAAAACACAAAATGAAAAATAAAAAAGAAGGAAAAAATTAAAATGGAAACAAGTAATAAAATTGACTTAAAAGTTAGGAAATATTTAACATAAATTTCAATGCCCTTATTGATATCGAAGACAATTTTCTGCAGTCATTTCTTCACACTCTGGACTGCACTCAATAATGTATCACTAGTGGGTAGTTGCTTTCTTAAAAGCGGGCAGGCTTTTATTTTTACTTTTAGTATATACTTTGGTTGAGCATGCCTCTAAATGGAAATTGTGCCATTAAACCTTATACAACTAACCAGCAATTCAATTGGAAAAAACTATATCTATTTGAATATTAATAATTATATATATATATATATATATATATATATATATATATATATATATTCCTTTCAAAACAAAAACATTGAAGTTATAGTTGTTGGCTAGTACTGTTAAAAATTTCTGTAAAAACACAGAAAAACAAACCGAGACTCCCTATAAATTTACACTAGCTCCTGGTTAATTGCATTCCATTGAGTTTCTCTCTCATCATTTTACTGACATTTCCCTTTCTTATATCAAATATCCTGTGGGGATTTCCATGTCTTTATCTAAAGATATTTTTATCTTTGTAACAACCTGTAGTTTAAAAAACATACTTTTTAAAATTCTTACACAATTTTATTGGAATTAATGAAGAAGAAAATTAGATTTAAAAATTGTTTTATTTAAAAGTAGAATATTTTAGAAAGGGGAATTTCAGCTCTGCAGAATTAGTAGAGATTTTTATCGACTATCACTTTGAAGTTTAGGATTTACAATTTAGGTAAGATATTTTTCAACTATTATTTTAGTTTATTTTATAATTTATGTTAATATTTGGAAATTTTTTTAATATATTATTCTTATTATTAGGAGTAGTAGAATTTTAATGATATATGAATTAGAAAAATATATTAACCTTCTATATTACCTAAATATATCACACAAAATAAAAAAAAATGAAATTTAATCTGCCAAACAGTATATATATATATATATATGAAAACATTAAAAGCCAAGTAAAAAAAACTTACATTTTTAAAAATTATTTTTCTTTTATTTAATACTAAAATATTTGCAAAAATAATTATTTTCATAAAATATTTGCACATTATGAAAAAAATATATATTGTGTTACTATTTTAAAAAATTCTCAGAAACATTATTATTATTGTTTCACAAAAAATGAATTTCATTAAAATTATTTCATTAAAAAAATAGTCACAAAATTATTTCTTACATGCTATAAGTTAAAAAAAATACATATAATGTTAGGCACATTAGCAATGCATGTTATTCTAGGTTTTAAAAGGAATTCTAAATGATATATTACACGAGTTGAAATAACAAACAAAAAAAAGAAATAAGAACATTTTAAAAGACAATTTTTTAAAAACGTAATTCGCTAAAGTATTTTGATTAATCATGAAAAATAAATATATTAAGTTAAACTTATAATAATCAAAAGATGGCAGCATCAAATATTATTTAAATCTATTTAAAGACTAGAAAGATAAAAGCTCTATTAAGCTTCCATACTTATGACTAATCATCAGATTAAACACAATCATTAAAAAACGATTCTAAACTTTTGAAGTACAACACATATTTTCCAACTGCATCATAAAATACATCCTCTGTAGGCTACAGTAACTGCCCGTATCGTATAGTAGTTATGCCGTTTATCTTCCACCCAGATGACTTGGTTCAACTCCCATCTATGATCAAAGCAATCCCTTTAAAAATTAAGTTCTGCAACACCAACTGTAATTCACTCGAACAATTCTAACTCATCTATATTTCTTCTAAGTTAAAAAATAATTTTTTTATCAATTATTTATAAATAATAATAATAACAGTTATATCAAGGATGTATTCTACCAAGGATGTATTTTATGATTCAGTTGGAAAAAATCTGTTGTACTTCAATAGTTTAGAATCTTTTATTTAATAAGTGTTTTAACAGTGTACTTTTCGATAATTGTATTAAATTTTGAATTGATTTTGTTTCATTTGGTTTCGAATTTCAATATTTCAGGTGCACGTTGAAGTGTGTCAGGTGATGGAATTTTTTTTTGTTGCATTTGTGTCATGTACAACCCGACCTGTGCAGCACTCTACTCTGTAGTAACAATGTCAAAGCAACCACCCCCACCCTTCCCTTTCTACATCATCCAAAAAATCCTTTGCCCCACTTTCAGCTCTCAAAGTTTTGCAATCTTCAAGTTTTTTTTACATCTTATTAAATATTTTTTTCTGTATTTAATAATTTTTTTGTAAATAATAAATAATCCTCTAAATTCCTGCCCATCCATTGGAGGGGGGGGGGGGGTGCAATGAAAGCTTAGTCTCCCTTGTAAAACAGATTGAGAAAAAATTAAATCAAATATTTCTAATATAAATGAAAATTAAAGTGACGGTATGGAACACAGGGATCATCCATAAATTATATTACACTTCAACCGAGTGGGATTAACAAAGTGTGACAAGAAGTGGATTAATAAGTTGTGATGACCATGTCACATTTAAAATATGAAAAGAAAATGGAAATTTTTTCCAAGCAGCATAATAATGTTTAATAAAAAAATGTCTATTTTTTGTCATGTAGTAGTTTTCTTTTTTTAAATTGCAACACTTTCAAGTGAAAGTGCCCAAGATCTTAACAATTTTACAGTTTTTATGTCAGTAGGTAATAGATTATATGATTTTTTTTACATAAAATTAAGTGTAAATTAAGTTTAAAAATTGTGACATTGCAACTGGGGAGGGGCAGGATATTATTCTAGCAATACAATTTGTGACAGGGGAAATGAGGAACAATCCTACAAAATTTGAGTAATATAATTAAAAAACTATCCCAAAATAGGAAAATATTTTTCTTACATCTCATGCTGAAAATGAGCCTTTTCATGTGAAGATTAAATAATTGAAAATATATTGACTCTATGTTTTATTCCTGCTTTAAGAGATTTTAAAACAATATGAATATTTAAGGCGTAAACTTCCTTGGAATGTATACTTTTAATTTTTAAAAATTGAAAAATTTTCCTATAATTGATTTGAAAGTTTATATCTCTTCTTATATATATTTATGTCTGTTTCTTCATATACATTTACAACTAACAACAAAAGAAGAGAAAAGTAAACTGATGAAAATTCCAGTTCTTTTTCTTATGTTACTTTCTGTTTTGTGCACCCAGTATTAGAAAATTTAAGGCAAAGCCGTCTTTACAACCACTGTGTGGTTCATCTTTTGGAAAAAGTATGTAAAATTACTGTTTCATGATTCTGTATCACAAGTAATATATAATTGTATAAGGCTAGTTTATTTATCAGTATATGGGTCAAATATTGATATTTTTCAATTATCACAATAACGATAGCTAAACTCTGACTCTGACGATATATCCCAAAACGATATCTAAGCTCTGACTGTACCGATATATCCCAATAACTATTCTTTTTACCTCACCGCATCTTTAAACTCAAAGAAAAAGCCCTTAATATCACGAACTTATATCGCGCTTGCTATATCTAATCCTTTCTTTCACACCATCCATGCATTTATTCGCTGTCCGTTTCATATCAAACCACAATATTATCCCCTTCAGTGATTATCTCTCCTTTCTATCCCAATCTATCCGAATATTCTTCTTTTTATTCTCACAAACCACAAATTTCTACGTCAGTTCGTTACTGATTGTTATCATCTGTATTTTAATTCCGCTACTATTGCTCTTCATATATTGCAATTTAACCAGATATTGATATATCATGACATAGTTGAGTTAAAAATATGTATAGAACGTTTCCCTAGAGCTTAGCTGCTGGGAAGCTCGGTTAGTGCACGACTAATCAGAGTTCTCTCATAGTGGCCTTTTGCCTCTTGCCACATCGGCAAAGCTGAATTTCAGCCGTCTGGTCGTTGGCTACTTTTAACCTGAGTTTCCCAGCTATTAAGCTGCGAACAGAGCGAGTACGTCGCCATGCAACCTATTGTATTATTACAACGGCATTTTTTATCTTTTATTGGTTTGGACGGACTCCGTCACCATCCGCCACCATACGTCCAGCGTCTTCGGATGTACTCCGATGGTTGTTGACAGTTTTATTACGGGAACCAGGGGAGATAACTACTACAATTCCTTTGTGCAGCCTCTCTCAAAGCAATAAAAAAAAAGGTTACTGTTCAGGCTTGGCTGAGATTTTACCTAATGAGGGGAAATTCTGAGTTAAAATTTTCGCCAAAGTTTTTCGTATATTAGGAAATCTAGATTTTTATTTTCCATTTTTTGACAAAGGAAATCATGAGTTATATTTAATATGAGTATTTTACACTTTCTTTCTTTAATAATAATAATAATAATATAGATACTACATTTTGATTTGTAATTCAATATATACTTAGAACTCAAGATTTTATTTGTAAAAAAAAGAATAAAAAAGAAAACAAAACAAAGAAACAAAAAATGTTGTATCCTAATCATTCAATAATTATTTCGATTCAAATTATATCCAGCGAAATCGGATGTTGCTTTCTCTTTTTCGATAAATGAATTACTTATCGAGGTATAGAAATTCTAAAAGAGTTTATACTTTTGACAAAAAAAAAAAAAAAAAAAAAAAAAGGAAGAAAGAAACACCATTTGATTACATAGTTTCTCAATAAGAACAGGAATTTCTAATTTTTTTTATACGTATACTTGATAACTTTCTTAATAAGTTATTTTAACAGAAGTTAATGTGATTGATTAATTAAAGATATATTTTAAAAATACGAATGCATCACATTTAATTTTTTTTTCTAAAGAGATAAATTATGATAAAAAATTTTATTATGAGTTATTTTGCAGTTTTTTGTTCTTTTTTTTTCTTTTTAAGTAGTCATTTTAAAAAGTAACCTATAATAAATTATATGTTTTAATCATATTATTTCAATTCTAATTATATCCAGTGCCAAAATTAGGTTTTTTTTTTTTACATCCGGGTCAAACATAAATCCCCCCCCCTCCTACCCTCACCCTCATTTGCAAAAAAAAGTTTAAAGAAAAATTTTCAGTCCATTCCCTTAATTTTTATTTTAAATATAGAATAAATGTTAGGATTGTTTTATACATTATTAGTTTTTTTCCCCCACACAACAACAGTTCTGAGACAGTTACGAACTCATTTGTAAAAGCAAAAGCACGACACTTCCAGGATTGCTTTTGGAAGAGTTTTGAAATTGAATGTTGCTTTCTCTTTTTCGATAAATGAATTACTTATGGAGTTATAAGCGATTGTTGTCACGTGACGACATGTTTTTCTCCTTTAACACGCAGCCGCGTATATGGAAGCTCAGTTCAAAACGCTAACTTTGAAAGAATTTTCTAAAATGTCTTCTGCCTTCAACAGAAAAGATGGGGGGAGAGGGGGGGAACACCCTTCGATTACATAGTTTCAGAATAAGAACACCTGCCAATTTCATGCGTTTCTAAACAAAAGTGAATTAAAAAATTTGTCAGAAATAACAACCGTATTTAGCACCAGAATTCAATGAAAGCATATTAATGAAACAAAATAGTTGTTTTCAAATAAATTTAGCAATCAGGTTTCCAATAATTAATAAAATATTTGTGAGAATTATCAGCCTCGACTAGCAAGTTTCTCTGCCCAGGGCACTTTCAATTTTTATCACCACTTAGATGGGTTTAATTACTGATACTACCATAAAATTCCGAAAATACGCCTCCCCCCCACAATTTTCAACAAATATTGCCAGATTATAAAATATGCAAGGCAGAGCTATAAAAAATATATAATTTGATTAAAATATTGAAAATTTTATTAACCACACGAAAAAAATGTTGGTGTTATTACATACTGGTGAGTACAGTTTAAAAATTAAATTTGATTACTTGGGTTTTTAGTTAAGTCAAAGGATTTTATGCATTATGAATATTATTGAAATTGCATTTTTAGCAGTCCTACATAGGGTGTGGATCCTAGGTATAATATAATTGTTTCCTCGTCGCTGTGTGATGTTGATGACATAATTTCTTATACTGTGTCTACAGAAAGTTTGAAAATAAAATCACAAAAAGAAGAAAAGACTGCTGTCCTTACATCGACGATTGGTCGCCAATATAGTAATCCGTCTCAATATAATTTATGGCTTTGGACTTACGTCCGTCGACTTACACCCAATGCACGCAGCTTTAACGTCTAGTACGGCCAATGCTGTGCTCATTTGCTAATTCATATTATCTTCTCTGTGAATTATCGATAGAGTTAAGTTTTCCTGAGTTAATTTAATATATCCTTCCATTTTAAACATACAGTTTAAAATGAATATTTCTCAAAAAACTAAATTTTAATTAGTATATAAGTATTTCCAAATGTAATTTGAATATTTATATTCTGAAAAGGATTTCAGTATTGTATTTATAAAGTCTAATATAAATACAGAGATATTTTCTCAATTACAAATGCATTGGTACCTTAGAGAAAAATTGAAAAAACAACATTTTTGCTGCATCTGTCATCCATTGAAACCTATTTAATTACAAGTATACTGCTCAGCCAAGCTTTAAAGACTGGTCACGTGAGCAACACATCCGAATAAGACCAGTCTCTTCTTGATAATAGGGATCGAGGTAATGAAAGGGAGTCTCCTGTAGTTTTGCTTTCGTGGGGGGATGAGTTGATTTCCGATAGTTTCGTATTTACTTGCTCCAAGATTATAAAAAGGATTTTTGTTCTTATGTAATAATAACACATAAAAATTATAGTTTTCTCTTCGATGAAGGGGATATCTTCAATCTAAAGAAACGTGTTATGATAATTCAGATTGTTTAATTATAGGATATAAACATGTTAAGTAAATAAATACTATTTTTACTGTATTTTTACACAGGACATTGCAATTTATTGTTTTCTGAAATAAATTACTATTTTAAATATCTGTTCCTTACAGTTATAGGGCACACTTATGTAATTGTAGGAGAAGTGTGGTTTTAAAATGTTTTTTTATTATTATGATTATTAATATATGTATTTTTAATTTTACCTCAAGAATTCCATTTTTTCGTGATTTTCCATGTTTATTTTCCTACATGAAATCATTTAATAATATGTCAAAAATGTATAACAAAATACTCAATTAATAATAAAAGGAAATAGTTCAAAGAGTACAGAGTCACACTAAAGGATGAAAAGTATGTTTTACACTCAAATAGTTTTAAAAAAATGTTCTCGAATTCAAATTCAATTTTCTGATACCTTTGCTAAGTCGTTTTCATTTATAAAAGCGCAAAAGTTTCAGACCTTCGTATTCCGATATCAGGAAATCGAACAGCGTTTTTCGTTTTATTATAAAAGCAACTAATCTTATTGTAAATATCGTCCAAGGTCGCGCTTTGAACCTACACTGTTAAAAATTTACAACAAACTGTCCAGTCATTTGTCCGGTTTTGTATAAAAAGGTTACGTAACTGAAATTTAACTATATTCTGAACATAAAATGAACAATAATATGGTCAGAATATAGTTAAATTACGGTTATGTAACCATTTTCCACAAAAACGGTCAAATGACTGTGCAGTTTATTGCAAAATTTTAACAGTGTATTTTTCGGATAAGTTCATGTAAAAATAATAGTCATAGGAATCTATTTAATTGTAACTCCCAATGTACCGAATTTATAGAAAAATTAAAGATGCTGTTCGCTTTTTAAGTACTTGAATGTTAATTCTTAAAAAAATTCAGGCAAATAGGAATGAAAATGAAATTATTGTCAAATTGAGATGAAAGAACTTAAAAAATCTATGCTAAAATATATGTTTCTTCCGACTGTCAGCATTTCTCGACAGTTAAATTGCTGTCAATCCATGTTTCGTCAACAAAAATTATAGGTCTTCTCCGGGCCGGATTACCAATGGGGCAAACTTCCACAAGTAAAAAGGAATAGAAATTTTTTACTTATTCATGGCACTAATTTTACATGAATACGGCGTTTAAATAAGACAAAATTTTCCATTAAAATTTACTGGTAGAAGTTTGCCCCGTTGGTAATCAGGCCCTAGGTCTTCTACCTTTCCGGAACTAGTGAATAGTTCATTTAATATTTCGTGCGAGACAGAACAATATCACTTCGTTCCAAAAGTAGTTTCCTCTTATTTTGACTTTTTTCCAGCGAAATCCCATTTCATGAAGAATTTTACTCAACGTTTCTTTTCCTTTTGTAAATTGTATGTTTTCTTTCAACTTAGCAACCAATTTTGGAACAGTAAGCACTCTTTTATCTTTAGTGTAGAATTCCTGGATAGTTCTTCGAATTACATCCAAGTTAAAATTATCCAAGTTGACATTCTCTATGTTTGTTTTTGCCTTTTTCTTTTTAGAAGAAGCAAATTTATTTGCATTGTTAACAGCTCCTTTCTGAATTCTTCTTATAGTGCTATCTGAAACACCGGCAATTGCGCTAGCTCTTTTTGTTGCACGTGCTAATAGAATAGTTAGGCAGACTTTATCTACTTCATTATCACAATATTTTACAACATGGTTTAAAATATTTTTCACTGCACTGTGAAACTGTTTGCCTTGGGAGCTGTTAAATCCATTTTATAGAAGTAGAAACAAATACAACATGAATATAAAACGCACTTCTTTAGAGAAAATATGAAACAAAATAGGGAGAGAGAAAAATAACACTACTAGTACAAGAACAGCTAGTGAAGTAATGACAAGCGGTGAGGCGGGTTAAACGAAACCTGAATTTTGTCTCCTCCTAATCCAATGCTTTCCTCCCTTCAGAAGGGTCTATTTTTTTGGCAGCATGCCAAGTTCTGTCTTTTAAAAGTGGTTCAGCAGTATTAGTATGAAATCTGGCATTAAATCAATTTCAGTTTTTGCTTTTGCTTCTCACTTATTTTAATCATATTAAAATTAGCACTTTAAGGTAGTTATAGCGATATGTCACCAATATCAATATAAACTCGATGATACATTGCAATATTAAATTTCTGATATCGTCCAGCCCTATTTTATAATAGGGATATTTCATCTTAATAGTTAAGAAATGTTTACATATTTCTTGTTATAGATTTGCTTAAAGGCAGTTTTTTGCAGTCAGTCTCTAATAAAGATTGCTCTGTTGCAAACTATAGTGTAGTTGATGTAGAATATATCTCCTAAATCAAAAATGTATCAGTATTACAAAATTATCAAAAATTGAAATTTCAACTGATAATAGCATAATTCAGGTAGGATATATTTGCTTTAAATTAAAAACTATCATAATATGAAAATTATCAAAAGAAAGAAAACTATTTAATGATGATTGTACAATGTGTTTTTAAGTGATTGTTTTCAGTTAGGTAATATTTTTTCTGAGTATTTGATAAAATTTCATATGTTTATAGAAATATATGAAGTTCATATTTATATAAATATCTTTCGTTTTTAACCTTATCCTACTCTAAATGTCTAAAATATTGTGTATAATCATTACATATTAACAAAAACTGATTAAAAGTTTAATCACTTAAACAAATTCAGAGTAAAATTTGTGTCTCATAAAAATCGGACATCCCGGGACCATTGTGCTGGGGTTTAATCGAGCCTTGATTAAAAGGGAAAATCATGTTTTTAACTAATTTTTTTAACTTAATAACAAATTTAAAATGGTGTTAATAACAACTTATACTCCACTTGTGGAGACGAGAAAATGAAATTAAACAAATGCACATAGAGATAGGCGATGATTAAACACCTGGGACTGTGCCCAGGGCACAAAAGATACAGTCTGAGTTTCTGCTTTTTTTCCATTTCGGTTGCTTTTTTATTGTCTTTCAGTGTTAAAATTGATGATTTTTTAAAAATGTGGTTCAAAACGACAACTATGACAGTATTTTCGCAAGAATCTTTTATCTTTACCAAAAAATGAAAAACATCTTTCGATTACAAAGTTTCTGAATAAGAACATTTGCCCATTTCATGCTTTTCTGAACAAAATTGAATATGAAAAAATGTCATAATGCCAGTTTAGATTTAAGAGAAGCTTTAACAAATCAAAAGAAAAAACAAAATTAGCAAACTAGGGATTTGGGCAAAAAGCGTGACTTCTTGGCAATGTTTCTGTAACCTGTTTTTTTATTTTAATTCTCTCATTTCGGCAGTATGGGTATAATAGAATATTGAATTTCTATCTTAACTTTTTAGATGTTATTTAACCCACTAGTCTTTATAAAATAAGACTCTTTATGATAATTATGCTTCCTTATTTCACATGAATTTCTTTTGAAGAAAAGGTAAGTTATTTTAAAAAAAGTAAAAATCAAATGCATCTTTTTCACTAAAACTCTTTCTGTTGAGAGATTCCTACATTAGTTCATTCATTTTTACAAAACGGAATTAAGATTTGTCTAAATTACATGCAATAAATGTTTCTTGTTTGCTGTTTAAAAACCTTATCATAATGCTGAAGAGCAAACATAATATTTAATTTACTTTGGGAATCGCAAACTGCACTCTGATTATCTGTCAGACGATAAATTAAAAAGCGTCTTCATTTTTTTTCAAAATATTTTGAGATTTTACAATAAAAGTACAAAAAGTGTTAAATTTGAATGGTAGCATAAATTGTTGAAAAAATGGATTTTCCTAGAACAGTTTTGGGGAATGAATATGGTTTTTAATGTTATATTCGAAAATTATTTAAATTCAATTTTCTTCATTGATTTTTGTTTCTCATCAGAAATTCTTTGCTCTGAAATATGTTTTTCATGAATTGTAATATATTATGATTAACAATTTCATTTATTGCAGATGAATATATCTATAAAAGTAGTTAAAGAGAAAAGATTAGATATTCATTATATCACTCAATAACGACCAAAGTATATAAAGTGGGAAATATGGAACAAAACATTGCTTTACAAGAGCATTTTGGAGAAGCACCTTCTGACTCGCATCAAGGAAAATCATTGGTTTGTGAAATATGCAACAAAAAATTCTTCAAGAAGAGTGTTTTAAACAGACATCTATTAGGTCATACTGGTAAGAAACCATTTATATGCAAAATATGCAACAAGAAATTCTCTCAGAAGAGTAATTTAAATAATCATTTGTTAGTTCAAACAGATGAGAAACAATTTGTGTGTGAGATATGTAACAAGAAATTCTCTCGTAAGCATAATTTATGTCAACATTTGTTAATTCACTCTGGTGAGAAACCATTTGTGTGTGAGATATGCAAGAAGAAATTCTCTCAGAAGAGTAATTTAAATAATCATTTATTAGTTCATACTGGTGAGAAACCATTTATGTGTGAGATATGCAACAAGAAATACTCTCGTAAGGATAATTTAAGTCAACATCTGTTAATTCACACTGGTGAGAAACCATTTGTGTGTGAGATATGTAACAAGAAATTTTCTCAGAGCAGTAGTTTAAATATACATTTGTTAGTTCATACTGATGAGAAATCATTTGTGTGTGAGATATGCAACAACAAATTCTCTCAAAAGCGTTATTTAAATGATCATTTATTAGTTCATGCTGATCAGAAATCATTTGTGTGTGAGATGTGCAACAAGAAATTCTCTCAGAAGAGGGCTTTAAGCAGACATCTATTAGTTCATACTGGTGAGAAACCATTTGTGTGTGAGAGATGTAACAAGAAATTTTCTCAGAAGAGTAATTTAAATAGGCATTTGTTAGTTCATACTGGTGAGAAACCTTTTGTGTGAGATATGTAACAAGAAATTTTCTAGCATTAATCATTTCAAAAGTCATTTGTTAATTCATGCTGTTGATAACCATTCGTTTGTGTATTATGCAAAAAGAATTTGGTACTTTTCGGTTAGCCGGTCGCCAGTGAAATGTATATATCTATATATACATATCTATGTATACATACACACATATATGTATGTGTATATATATATGTATATATACATACATATATAAATGTGTGTATGTATAGATATATGTATATATATGTATACATAGATATATAAATTTCACTGGCGCCCGGCTAACCGAAAAGTACCAAGAATTTTTCTCAAAAGTAATTTGAAACATCATCTCTTAATTCATACTGGTAAGAAAACTTGTTTGTGAGTCATGCAATCAGAAATTTTCATAAAAAAGTAAACTAAGTACTGATGTACACTGATAGTTTGCGTTTGCTATCAGTTAACTTCGGTACTTCTGTTAATAAGGACCTTGCCATAATTTATACACAAGAGAGTGCGCTTTCTTGCCAAACATTACAAACAACTAAATAAAGTAGTTTTCAATGATAAAAATTCTAATTTTATGTTGCTTATGTTTGTAATGATGTCATATTTTGTATTACATTGTTTAAAGATTTATTTATGTAACATATTAAATAGTCTCAGCATATATATAAAATTTGTAAATATTGAAGAAATTGCTTATGTGTTTGTTACATTGATTGTTATTTCATGCAAAGTCATATGCAGTTTTAAAGTGTTAATGAAAGTTGGCATAAAATGTTTGAAAAGTTTTATTTTTCTTTCGGGCAAAAATTTATTATGCTATCACTACTAATATGTAGGTATAAATTTCAAGTTTCTTATTATCAAGTTGTGGCAACTTTTATATTGAAGCAATTATGATAATGTTTAAATATCTTATAAATTATATGCAATGCTGAATTGTATTGAATTAGTGAAATGAGATATATATCTTTCTTAACCCCTTGGGGACGAGCGACACGTATATGTGACGCATAAGATGCTCAGAATACTGGATTATTCCCACCAGTTATTTATTATTGTAAGCTTTACCTTTTTTATTGACAGCATTTTTATGATTTGATTAGAGGAAAATGTTTCGTTAAGATGATGAAAGGTGAAAATGTTCTGTTTTCAAAAACCGGTGTTAAAAGATTAAAAATTCAGTAGAGGATGCTCGTCGCGAAGGGCATCCTTGCATCCTTTAGCCGTATATGTTAAAAAGGTGAGATAAATATAAAGAACATGCTCATTTTTTAAAAGATAGTAACCTTGTTTCAACCCAATATAACTCAAGAAGTAGAACTTCTTAGAAAAAGATCCTAGAGTTTTTACTTTTTATGTAATTTCATGAGATTTGTATAAAGCTACTCTCTGTCTCGGGACTTCTTTCACTCTTGGAGAACTTCTTGAGTCAGAAAAAGTAAATGTAATTAAATTCAAAAGTGGTAATTTTTTTACTTTTATAAAATTTCTAATGGTAATTTAAATCTACTCTGTATGAAGTCTTTTTTTGTCTGTTATCTATTGTTCTACAATGTTCATCATCCATTCACGTTTACTGGAAGTTTAAATTTATCTGTGTTTTGAATAATATTTTAAATTTCAATTAACTACTAACTATTTCTTTCTTTAACTAGGGGGCTCTGTACCCTGCTCGCTACGCTCACCAACCCCGTTCTGATTTCATAGCCTCTTAAAATTTGGTAAATGCAATGTATCCTGTTTTAAAAAGATGATGATGATATCACGAACGGCGACTGTCTTCTGTAATCAGGTTATACTGCTTTTTCATTTACCTGGTTATAATGCTTTTTCATTTAATTCATCTTTTTTATTTTTAATATTCATGTGTAAACATGATTTTTATGATGTAATTTTCTTTATTTACTGCTTTCAACACGTGATAATTTAATTATTATTTTAAACTTTCATTATTGTTTTTAATAGTCTCGCACAAATACATTTTTTATTTGAGATAAAATATAATAATTTGCGCTTATTTAGAAATTGGCAACAATATAAAAAAATGACTTTTTCAATAAAAGATTTTTTGCTCGATTTTTAAGGATTTTTGTAGTTTTTATTGTCCAATTGTGATAATTTTTTGAATTTCTGAAACTTGTTATGTTTCGCGTCTTCTGGTATGATTTTCGAGTCTGTAGGATGGCTAGTAAAAAAGTAATTACTCCTCAAAAAAGTCCCTAGTAAAAAAGCGATGAGAATAAAACAGAATATCTATGCAGATTTTCATTTGTCCATTTTTAAACCATTACTTTTTTTATATATAGAAGGGTTTATAAATATCATTGTCTTACAACTATGTGTGGTTAATATGCATATATGTGGTAAGTTAATAGTAAATGAAATCTATAAATAGTACGACTGACATAAGGAGAAACTTTAAGAATTGGCGTTTGTTTTAAAAGATCAGTTTTAATCAAACCGCAAGACAAGTAGAAAGATTCCCACTTTCTGGATGACACTCTATTATATCTTTCACTAGATGGGCTGTTCATGCCCATTCATAAGCTGGACTTTTAAGCGATTGCCAAAAAATGCACTCTCTCAGTTAGAACATCTGTTTGTAAGTAGATTCATTTATTTCCACACATTTGACAAACAGAGTAACGTTATAGGTCACACAGATTCAAATTCAATAGATTTACATTTTGTTCATTTAGTCTATTATCCTGGACTCTTTACAGAAAAGTGACAAACAGATAACACTGTTCTTAAGGGACTGCTTTATTGAAACCTTATGATCACAATGACTCCTTTCCGAGTATAATTTTAAAATATGGTTTTCACCATCAGAAAGTAGATGTCAAGTACTGACGATGTGTTTTTTTAAAAATTGTATCTTTAAATTTTAAATATTTCTAAGAAGAGGATAATATTTCATTGCGTGGAAATTTCAAAGTTTATAAGGAATTTATAAATAGTTAATATGTAAAGTGACAATTTTTAAAAATGCACTTCATCATCTCCTGACATCTACTTTCTGATGTTGAAACTAGTATTTTAATCATTATATTAGGAGTCATCGCGCTTCTACGTTTTCTCATAGGTTAACAGGGGATTTCACAATCAGAGAGTTTCAGGAAGCGGCTCCTTAAGCAGTTGTAAATGGCTGTACACTTCATCAACAGTATAGGAATTTATACTTATATTTCCAGGAGATGCAATAGAGAAACTTAGGTACTTACTTTCTACAGTGGAGTAGATGTAACTTGGGTTGAAGGCAGTTTTTAAAAAAACATTTAACTCCAGGCTATAACTAGCGACCTCTGTGTGTAATGAATTGACACTAATGGATAATTGGTGATTGACTTTTTAATCATGGGCTGGGCTAGTTGAGCTTAAGCCGAACGGTAGGCCTACGTGCCCGATTTGGCCTTGACTATTTAATGACTTTCATAAACTTTTATCATATTTTTAATCATGAATGTATAATTTATGAATAACACTAGGACCAGGTGAGGAAAAAGGTCACCAATAAGTCCAAGAAACAAGTCCAAACACATGCCATCTTTTGTGTGTTGTCTCTGTTCAGTGGAAATGTTGTTATCATCCATTTGCATTTGAAATATAAAACTAAAAGTTAAACTTTTTGGCCAGATACAAATTGAGCTTTTTGAGGGAGGCTGCAAAATATGGAATAATATAATTATATGCTTAGTGCATCTCTGATGAAGTTTTAATGAATTTTATATCATATTTGAAATTTTATTAGCAAGTACTTTTGATTTTTCTTTGTTATTTGCTATGACTTGCCTGTCTAAAACAGTGAGGGGTTAGAGAAGTACGAAGTTCTTCTTGTGAAAAATAGCGTGTGTAACAAAATCTCACAAATAGCCACATTTTTTTCACATTAATGTTGAAACATTAGATAACATTAACTAGATACATTTTTACTTGTTCAACTTAATAAATATTATTAAAGAATAACTCTGTACCCCCTTTAATTGTCCCATTAATTTACAGAAAAAATGTCATTTGTATTCAATAACATTCCACAATTTTAGTTCATGTTTCATTATTTTAGTGTAAAATTTTCAAAGCTATACCTAACTACTTTTCACTTTATTGATTTAAAAATCACTGTTTTATAAAATTGCAAACCTCCTATACTCGACAGACGGTGAATCGAAAGAAAGGGGAGGTTATATTTAATATTTGATGTGTTAAAATTGTATGAGTTATGAGAGAAAGTTTTAGATTTCTGGTAAAATAAAGCATATATTTTTAAAATATTTTGACAACTAAAGTAAAAGACATTTTTAAGAAGGTGACACAGAAAAAGAAGTCACAAATATTAATTTTCAGAAGAGATATTTTTAAAAAAAAATTAAATTTTTATTCATTCCACTCCCATAGGTTTAACATTAGTGAAGGGAATTTGAGATCTGATTGACCAACCCCCTTAAGGGGAGGATTACGTCTTCTGTGTTAGGTAGTTCTATGTTTGAAAGTTTTATTTTGCATTTTTTGCATCACTCTGCAATTTGTTGCCCTAACGCAGTTTCATTTAATTCCAATTCCATAAAATATTTCTTGCTTGTTGAATGTTATTTTAAAATTTAAACTTGTTTTTCTGAAAATTGTGTTTTTAAACTGGGTGACCATTTTTCTAGAACTATTCGACCCATTTCCTTCCTTTTTATTTTAAAAAAAGGTAATTGTTTTTATTGGAGCTTATACTACCAAAAAGTATAACTTTTATTGAGTAAATAATTTTTGAGCTCACATACGTAAAAAAACAAGACAAAAAAATATCCCTTTTTATTTATTTATTTTTTAAAATATAAAATCATACACAGCTCTTCAAAAATTAAGGGTAGTCACCGGAAGTTTTCGAGTTTACACGGTATGTCTAATATCTACGAAAATTCTGGACAAATTGTCCTTGAACTTCGAGAATGTAAAGAAGATGTTTGACTTTATATTTTTCAGTGAAGATTTAGTTGCAAGGGCAATTGGGGGTCAAATAATAAATTTAATAAAAAATATTATTTGGAATCACTCAAATAACAGAAAGTGTTCACAATGGTCTGTCACTGTAGCACGTGAACATGTGGGTCCTGTTCAATGTATGTTTTCATTTGTGTAAGCATAGTGCACATATTCATGAAGATGTTAATGTTTCTGTGAAAATTTCAATTTTTTTATATATTACAGAGTTTTCAACCGAATTTAACACCACTTCCCAAAAAGTTGACAAAGTAGAGTAGAAACAGTATACTGCAATTAAAAGATGAATATATTTAATATTTGATGTGATATGGGTACTTGTATGAAACAAATTTTAACTGTGCATGCACGAACTACACCAAAGATTCTTTTTCCATGATTTGGTAATCAATTTAATAAAGCAACGCATATAAATATACCAGTCAAATATCGTAAAAACTCATAAAGATATCGGTAATTCAGTGAGCTGATTAACAAATTGTGGGAAAAATCCCTTGTCATCCCACTACTTTTAGAAAGCAATTCACTACATCGCTACTATCTTTCTGAATTTTCACGATATTTGAATGTACTTTTTATATAAGTTGCTCTAAATAGCTGCCTACCAAATTATGAAATAAAAAATTTGGTATCTTTCACGCATGAACAGTAAATATTCTTTCATATAAATACCCGTGTCTCATCAAATATTCATTATATGCACCTTTTAACTGCCGTATATAGTTTTCTTTGTCAAGTTTTAAGAAAGGCATGTCAAATTCGTTTGAAAACTTTATGCTATAAACAAAAAACATTTGCATTTTTCACAGAAATGTTAACATCTTCACTAATATGCGAGCGATTCTTGCACAAAGGTACACAAACGTTGAACAGAACCCACACAGTCATTTGTCACAGTGACAGGCCATCTAGAGCATTTTCTGTTACTTGGGTGTTTACAAATATTATTTTATTATTAAATTTATTATTGGCCCCTAATTGCCCTCATGACTAAATCTTCACTGAAAAATATGAAGTCAAGCATGTTTTTTACATCTTGGAAGTTCATGGACAATTCGTCCATAATTTCCATAGATATTCAACAAACCATGTAAAATCGAAATTATCCAGTCGTTGTCCCTTAATTTTTAAACAGCAATGTACAAATCCGAATTTGTATGCTGACAAAGTTAGTATGACCCTTATATGAGGTTCGTTTGGAAAGATTTTTCTTTAAAATATAAATCATTCAACACTAATTTTAGATATATTTAAGGCTGGTGTCTTCTGACTGGGAGGGTCAGCTAGTTAAAAAAATTATACTTCCCTTTGTTCAATTTATTTCATAGTTATAATTTTTCTATAAATGAAGTATTATTATTATTTTTAAATGTTATTTTTTTATAGCAATACCTATCGAAAATAACAATATTATCATTTAATAACTGTGGAAATTATACCAAAAATAAATTTTGTTCACTGTAATCCTATAATATTATAAATCCGATTGTGTGCAAATGTTAGGCTGAAGCCAGCATCAAAATGGAGAATTTAATGATCCTGTATCTTTGCATATGGGTTGATCATAACCCGGGAATGAACATAGGCTAGATTTTATTTATTTTATTCAAATATTTTCTCTAATAATTAAACATTTCATTATTTTCATAGAGAATAAATGGACATTTTCCATAAAATTTAACCATTTTACTTTATCATTGCTAGGACTTTGATCGTTGCCAATAAATAAAAACAAGGAAAAATATTTTTTCCTCAACAATTAATTTTCAATTGAACGATTTTCACGTGGAAAAGGAAAATTAAAAATAATTCAAAAGAAGATGAATTTCCGTGATATTTGAAACAAAAATATGGAGTATTTGTTATTATACATGAAGTATGAATATCGGTTACATTAAAAAGATCTTTTTCTGTCAAAAACTGCGGAAAATGAACAATAAACACATTATTAAAAATAGATTTCGCTTGGACCATGGAACTATGAAAAGGATCCTTCTCAGCTTGGACAAATATGAAGTCATAAATAAAACATGTATTTTCAAATATTCATAATAATACAAGGAGCATGAAATCAATGTTTAATGAAAGTAGATAGATAATGGACGTAATATTTAAGATGAAAAACTGAAATATATTTTATCGATACTGATTAATAATTAGCTTGAATACCAGTTAGATACAAATGTGAGTTTTCTGCTAAAATTTACGTCCTGATTGCCAGAAAAAAAATTAACAAGAATTATGCCATTAAAAAGAGATTTCTCTGAGGAAAAATTGACGTCATATTTGAAATACAATGGGAATTTTCAAATGTGTTTACAAGGAGCGGGAATCAATTCCTTACATTAATAATACAAGGATCGGTAAGTTTAGAAAGTAGACGAGTTTCACGCCATAATTAAAACGCAAAATTATTTTTTTTTTATCTTTACCGATTATTAAGCAGGAATATCAGTTACGTACAGATGAGAGTTTTTTGCCAAAAACCACATCATGATTATTAGAAAAATAAAAATAAATTCGAATCTATTATATTAAAATCTGACCACCTGTTTGTATTTCGCAACTACTTCTTTCAAATTGTCGAACGCAATGCGATTTACTTAACACCGGTTATAATTGATCCGAGGATGTCATAAACTATTAAAAAAATAATTTAAAAAAATGATTTAAATTCCGAGATATTATTATTATTATTTTTTTTTATAAATTTTAACGAAGTTTCTCTAAAAATGGCAACTAAATTATTCCAATTTTGAGCGCGTTCAGAGACCGAAACGTTACTCGTATAGTTGCGGAATGACGTCATCGGATTTTCTCAGGGTAAAGTTGGGTTAAAAGGCTATGAACGCTTTTGGGTAAAGTTATGGGTATATTTACAATCAAACACTTCCGTCAACCAATCTACCATTACATTTTGATTGTACGAACATTTCAGGAACCATCCTAGCTGATGTTGGTCAATTATATCATAGTCCTGTTAAAGGTAGACCAATCAAATGTTCAGGACTCAAGTGTACAATAGGAGTCATAAAGAACAACAGGTAACAGTTGCAGTTAGTCATAAAGCAAACAAACAAGTCAGATTTCCAACCACGTGATCACTTTACCCAACAAAATTCTTCAGGTAATGTGGGTTACCTGAAGTCTGAGTAAGTTCCAGCTCTGAACGCTACGAGTAACTCGCAAAAAGTCACGTGATATCGCTCTCTGAACGCTTCGGGTTACCCATGTGTTACCCTATGTAACTCGAGGTTCGGTCTTTGAACGCGCCCTTTGTGAATAAAAAAGAAGAAATAAAACGGATTAATATAATTTTTCTCATTAAAACTGAAAAAAAGAATTTATTTTCAATTTGAATAGATGGTGAAAGAAAAAAAATCTTGATTACAATCAAACGAAATTTTTGAAAAATAAAAACGTATTTTGACACATTCAAGCTTCATGAATCAATTTATTCTAAAGAACAAAAATCGTCTGTCAACATATTTTCATTTAGAATTAAAGATTTGTTTTTCAGTTATAGATTAAATCAAGGAGGCAAATTTAAGCTTCTTGCATTTAGATCTGACTAGATGGTGAAAAAAAATCTTGATTACAGTAAAATTTTTTAAAAATAAAAACGTATTTTCACATATTCAAACTCCATGAATCAATTTATTCTGGAGAACAAATATCGTCTGTCAACATATTTTCATTTAGAAATACTGATTTTTTTTCAGTTATAGATTAAATCAAGAAAGCAAATTTAAGCTTCTTGCATTTAGGTCTACAATTATTGCTCCCTATTCACAAGAATTGAATTTAATGAAAAAGAATATACTATTTCCATTATCTTTGAAGGATGGCTATTAAAACGTTTCACAAGGCGTTAAAAGTAAAATGGTTTACCAGGTAAACTTGATGTATGTTTTTGGACAATTCGCCAATTTCCACGATTTTATTTGGCCCGCCTTTTTTCATTGGTTGCAGTTTCCTTTTCGTGATTATTTGTCACAAAATTTCACTTTTTTAAAACTTAGTTATGTGAAGGTCTCTATAACATAGAAATACTGTATTGTCTCCTATGGAATGTGATAAGGAGTTAGTTAATTATTTACGTTTCTAATTATCGGGAATGAAATATTTTGCTTTATTAATGCATTTATTCTTCTTTTAATGATACGTGAACGAAGTCACGGGCAACAGCTAGTAATACTATACTTATAATACACGAAAGTTGTGTGAGATTTTAGTTACCGTAATTTCGGGCGTTATGCGCCGCGCCTTAGTTAAGTCTTTTTCAAACCAGAAATTTTATTGAAAATAAGAAGTCAAATAAGTGCTAAGCAGAAGTAAGTCACATTTTATTTAAAATAAATTCTGGTAGGAAATCGAATTGTCTGAGGTGCGGCATATACGCGCGAAATTACGGTAGATAATTTCATAACTGAAAAATCTTTGATAGAAGTTAAAATTTCAGTGCAAATTCATCTTGTTTAATAACTAAAAATTCATTAAGATACAACTAAATGTAAATATATTGCTTGAAGGTCCATAAAAACATACATAAAAACATTTAAAAGCACATTAAAGTCCTTTTAAAAATTCCAAAACGTTTTCAACCGAAACCCGGTCATCATCAGTGGAAAAACTAATTCTGTTGAGTTGAGTTAACCTCTTTGCGTTTTCTTGCTTGCCCGGAATGAACTATTTCACTTCAAGGGTTTGGAAATAAGGTGGGATGGGAAAGGTAATCAATGATGCATTAATTCATTCCAGACTGCGTGGAATGAAAATTATATTCCGCACAAATAATCACCTGGAAGCAATCATAAGAGAGTCTCTAGAAATAATGTCTAAAAAAGAAATAGTCTGTAACTATGTATTATCATATGATATCCACGCAGTCTGGAATGAATTAATGCATCATTGATTACCTTTCCCATTCCACTTTATTTCCAAACCCTTGACGTGAAATAGTTTATTCTGGGCAAGCAAGAAAACGCAAAGAGGTAACAACTCAACTCAACAGAATTAGTTTTTCCACTGATGATGTCCGGTTTCGGTTGAAAACGTTTTGGAATTTTTAAAAGGACTTTAATGTGCTTTTAAATGCTTTTATGTATGTTTTTACGGACCTTCAAGCAATATATTTACATTTAGTTGTATCTTAATGAATTTTTAGAAAAAACTTTGTTTTGTGAGCTGCAAATATTTATTTTAATATGTCAAACTGACATTTTAGACCTTATATTTTAATTTGGAAACAGTTGTTATCTGATTTTTTTAAAAATAATGGCTAGATAAATGATTCAGGGTGTAGAGCTAAACCATTTCTTGAATATATTTCATCCCAACCCAACCTGTGGAATGAAAGGTCTATGATCACAAAACAATATTCTTTTAATATTTTACTGTATTGTCAGTAACCACCAAATAAGGACATTTTTATTTTTTATGGGCATATAATTAAGACGCCACAAAAATACATATAAAATCAGATATACCTACATGAAAAGACCATTCCTAATATCTATTTTTAAAAATTTTGAGCATGCACTGATGGAGAACTTTTTATGATAAACAAGTTTTTCAAAATATATATTTAAAATTTTTACTTTTAAAAATTAAACAGTATTGAGTTTACTCATAATATTAACAATAGTAGAAATTTTATAACAGATTTGCCTTGTTATTCAGTAATGTTGATTTAAAAGCAATATTTGAATTTTTAATGTTCAGCGTTCCCCTTCTTGTTGTTTGTTTGCGTTAGATTGTATATAAGCAAATTCAATCATACTAAATGTATTTTAATTTTATTTTTGAACCATAGTGTTCTAAACTTGTGCTATACAATAAACCAAAAGTTTCGAAATGTTTAACAATTACTGAACTCCAAAACTGTATATACTCACGTACATTTGAAAGAAAGGTTAAACGTTTAACAGCCGTACTATAAACGGATCTTTCTATTAATATAAAATTGTAGAGTTGCGCTTCTCTAGAGCAATTTTATCTAATACAATTATAAAATTTCAGGAAAAAAAATTTCCTGTTTTTTTTACATGTTCCATTATTGTAACATTGGCACTTCGTATGTTATATTTTTACACAAAATTCTCAATAGATAGAAATATTCAATAAAGCGCATTTTTACTGATATGTACTAAGTACTGGGTGGTTATAATATAATTATCTCTATTTGGAGCTTGAAGGACTAATCGGAATGAAACCAAAATTGGTGTACTTACTATTCGAGAAGGGGGAAGAAGAACAGAAGAATAAAAAAAATAATTGCAATAATTGCCGACTTTTGGTGATTTTGAGTGTGAAATATAATGTGTAATATTGTGTACCGTGGAGGTATCGCAAACCACAATGACTTTACCGCATATCACAACATGAGCAAAACATCACTCTTGATGCGTTACATTCCGCAGATGAGCACGTTGTACACCACCTGGATTGTGTTCTCCAACACAATGGCCATGTGGAACCTGACCATGATCGGCACAGCCATGCGAAAGCCTAACCACATTTACTGTGACATTTTTCGATAAATTAGTTGTGCCATCTAGTTTGACGCCTTAATCCTTTGTTCTTGTATTACACATAACATTTCACACTCAGTAGCGCTATCTGTCGGTGATTATTGCAATTATTTTTCTTTTGTTGTTTTTCTTCGCCTTTCTCGAATAGTAAGTGTACCGACTTTGCTTTCATTCGGGTTATTCCTTCGAGCTGCACACAGCTCTAAATAAAGAGACTTATATTATAACCAGCCTGTATATATGTCTTATAATGCATTTTAATTTAAAAATATAATAAAATATCTAATTTTGCACAATCTTAATCCACTTATAATATCCATGATATGTTAGGAAACAAGTTAGAAGAATACTTTTCAGCACTGAAAACATTACTTTGTAATGTTTTTTCATTTTCGGACAAACTGCATAATGCTTTTGCGTTGTAGGTAAACTATAATGCCCATACTTCTTGTTTCTTTTTTCACCTGACTACAGATCAATGAGGGAAGGCACACTTTTGTCCGGCAAATTTTTCTCAGTAAAAGATAAGTCGTAATTTGTTACGAAATTCCAATTGCAATATTTTCTATTTATTCACCTCAGAGTGCAGAATCGAACTTGAAACAACAATCAGGTTTAAAGCATTTATTAAAAGGTCCCACCACCATTTCTTACTCTTCATTTCTGGCCTATAACTGCCTAAAGGTTTGTCCACAACAGTGACTCACCCTATGCCATCGTTGTATTTCTTGATAATGTGAGCTGAATAATTTCCATTTTGCGTTTATTTGCGTTTGAATATCTCTTGACTGTTTCAACAGATTCAGTTGTGTAGCAATAACATGCTACTGAAACCATTGCATTATTGTTGTAATCACAAATGTACACCGTTCCATCAAAACAAAAACCATAATTTCCCCTGTCTTTTTTAGATTTCAAGGATAAAGGAGAGTGTGATTTTCATATCACTCGCATTCCTTGTTTTTCAAGCTCAGAAATTTAATCGCATGAAAGGAAAAAGCTACCAATGTGTATTTTATGCTTTGAATTGTCTTACAAGTTAGATAATAATTCATTCACATAATTCTATAATAAATGAGTTAGGGAATTTTATTTTAAATAGTGGAAAATATCGCAAAAATATAAATTTTCTAAAAATTATAAAAATAAAATTATTAAATTTAAATTTTTAATGAAAAAAATATTTCAAATCTTAGAAAAAAAAAGAATAATTTAAAAATGATTTTCATTTGCAATATTTAGTTAAAACTTCTGTTCCAATTTTGAAACATTGGCGTTTAAACGGCTAAGAAAAAAAGATTCACATAATTTTTGCAATACTTTTTACAGAAAGTGTAGGTAAAAATAGTAATAATAAATACATTAAAAAAGGTGTCATTTTCAAATGACCATTTATGAAAAAGTCTCAAATATGGAAATAGAATTTCAAAATAAACTACCCGCATATATATATATATATATACAAGCAATTTCGATTTCATAATCATATTTAAATAAATTTTGAGATTAGTTTTGTGTGGCCAAATGAGCATATTCCATTCTTCGTGATTGTATGCTGTTTTTATTTTTCGCCAGCTGCCAGATGATTTTATGACCAATAATGGTATATTAACAAACAAGTTATGCATTAGAACTTCCTGAAATGTCTGTCACATTTTACTCTCCCAGTAGTGTAGATGTGACCCAAAAGGATACCACTAATACCGGCCAGCATTAAGCCAAGCGCGGGTGCTGCGGGATGCCTGGCATGAACCTGCACCAAAGAAATGGGCAAGTTTGGGTTGGAACGGGCCGATGCAAAAAGGGTGCTCTCATATGCTGTATCATCTCCTTTATACCCCTACTCCAACCAACGACTACATATCTTCACGTCGTCTAAGGCAGGGGTGCGACGTACTTAACCAGAGGCGAGAGCGGAGTGGGGGCTTCCATGACCTGCTATGCACAGGAGCCATGGACACATGAGTTTTGCATTAGCCAATCGCTAACTAATATTCGTCCTATACCGCGTCGGAGAGCATGAAGCCAGTATTGAGGAATGGCAAAACAACCTGCTGGCCCGCAGAGCAGGTTCTGCTAGAGAACATCTTTATCCTTTCCTATGTCGGTAATATCTAGTGTCAGTACTCTCAGCGCTAGGACTACCCCCTACCCTGTTCTCATTTGCCATCACTAACGATACAGGCCAATTAAATAGCTTTGGTTATTGTTAATCAAACATTGTTTCAATAATCAATCTTTATATAATGCAGAGGTGCCTATCTCTCACTAATATGTGTGTCTCTGTAATATGTGGGTTAATTTAAACCAGTTTTAATACGTTTTGCACCAGAATTATTTTTATGAAATGAAATTTAAAATATTCCATGTAGAAATCTGAAATTAACTAAATAAAGAATCATTAAATAATTTTTTTGGTTCAAAACGTTGTTAAATTGGGTGAAATTAATCCCCATATTATGGAATATTAGTGAGAGCATGGCACATCTGCATAATGTATTAATAATATGCATGTCTGTATGATCGGCAGTATCAGTGAAGTAAATAAAGTTAATCATCATGCAAGTAAATATGAAAGTAGGCTAGTAAACAAGTATGTACGGATGTGCGTAATAAAGTTAATATGCAAGTAAACTTATTTAATAAATATATATTTAGGTATCTTAATATATATTCCTTTTTAACTGTATATGTGCAACTAACATATTAACTCCTTTCCTTAACGAAGCCATGTATTTTGTTCTTTAGCCTAGCAGTCTCTACCTCTTTATATTTTAGGATGTTAGTTGACCAATCTAAATATAAGCATATTAATTTGCAAAATTTACTAGCTCATGTACTCACACCATATCTTAACCCTTTCTTTTAAAGTTCCCATTCGCGATTGTCAGTGCGAGCACGGGCCGACTGACAAGTTGGTTTTTGCTAGTGCTGTGCAAGATGGTGGTCCTCTCCCCTCTTGTATTCTGTTGCAACGTCATAGCCTGCCTTATATTTCGGTCCAAATTTCTCCTCTCTCGGTGCAACTTACTTTTTTGCGGCAACTTTATTTTCCTTGCAAATTTACTTTCTAAGCAAAGTTTCAAACCCCCCCCCCCCCCCATTCAACCTCAAAAAACAGCCACTCTACCTTCACCATGCAAGTAGAAGTAAATCGCTGTGTCGTGCAGTGTTAGATCGTCAAAAATAAATAGACATTTGAAACTGGCCAAAGCAGTAAACTTTTCAGCAAATCTCTAAAATAGCGCTGCAGGCATGACGGGCAAAGTGCAGTTAAGTTGAATCCCCACTGAGTGACAAATCTTGCCTGCGGCCAGGTTCTTTAAATTCATTAAATTTTCCAGCCGGTAGGAGCCTGGACAGTGGGAGAAAAATCAGTCCAAGTCCTCACATTTTATCACACTGCTCATGCTGTGAAATTACATGGATAAAAAAAAGATTTACCGTTGACTTTAAATTTAGAGCAATGCACTTCCTAGCAAAATATTGCAAAAGTTTTTTCTATTAATGCTCTCTCGCTAGTTTAGATTTTTGAACTATTATTATCCTTGAGTATTCATGAAAACGAGAAAAGGACTGTGTTCACCCTGTTTGAAAATGACATTTAAATAACTGCTGCAACTGCAATTCCTATTTTCAATATTAATTATCTTTTTAATGTAATAATTACCTTAGAGACATTTCTTTAATTACTCAAAATTTTTCTTCGGGAAAATTTAACATCAATAAATACTTTAAAAAAAAATAAATAATTTTTCCAACCCTGTTCTTTTGGCTTCAAAGGAATGATTCAGAAAGTGTGCAAAATATGTCAATAAATGTGGCATGTGGTTAAACATTAATTAATGCTCCAATAACCAAAAATAATCTTCTTTGGAGTTAACTAAATATAGAATATGATTTCATAAATTTACTTTGCAATATAAGTCATTACTTTTTAGGTATTTATAATTTATTTTTTGAAAATTGAGAAAGAAAATCAACAGCAAAAAATACTGTTTTTTTAAAATATATTGCTCGGAATTTGACAAATGATAGTAATATCAATAATTACTTTTCTGTCTGACTTTTCATGAAAGAATAAAACACACGAGTATATACATATTTCATTTATATACATATATATTTTACTCTTTTAGTTACCACTATCTCCAAACAGTATACTTCGAGGCAGAAATTCAATAATATTTGCAATAAAAATCTTTAATGAAGATCATTGTTTAAAAGTACTTATAGCAAAAAAAATGACCTGAGGGTTATTAGAGATTGATTTCAGTTAACAAAAGGTCTGACTTATTTCAAGTAAATTTATATGTGGAAAAAAGTAGAACATATGAAATATATATATATATCGAATCAAAATATCGATGTATCCTCTATATTTTCATAAAAAATTACTCGAAAAAATGAAAACATTTTTTTATTTCCTTAAAATACTTTAGAAAAATAATAAAAAAAGAGAGAGCATTATGGACTTCTTGGGGCTTCAAATAATGTTTTTACAATGTTTTTATTACATTGGAAATACTACTAAAGATAAAACTGGAGATTAGTGGAACCGATGGGGCATACTTTCGAATTTATTATTTTACCTAACAATGTATTTTTTATTGAAGCACTTTGTTGTTTTTCCAATGGCTTAAAAACAAAAGTGTGCAACTTGGGGAGGCTTAAGATAGTAATTGAGTTACAGTAGACTCCCTTAAATCTGCATAACTTAAAACTAGAGGTTGTGCAGATTTTAGAATTTTGTAATTTCTGGTCACTGTTTTGTTTACATTTTTAAACAGTAATTTGAATTTAATACACTCGAAATTATAATGAATGCCTAAAATAGAGTAAAATAATAAAGTATAATGATAAAAAAATTAAATATTAAATGTAAAGGTCAAGTAAATAATTAATAATGCATAACTAAATATGCATAATGATGAGATAATTTTTTAAAAACTATTTAGTGAAACTCACCGTAAAATTGTACACAAATAATTCACATCAAAATCTTAAAAGAACAAATTTTTATTTTTTGTTCAGGCATACTTAGTAACCAAAAAAGCTTGATTAATACATAAATGTATTTGGTAAAAAGATTGCGACTGCCATTAATATCAGTGCTATCTTGAAATTTTTCAAAAACAAATTTATGCTTCCATCATGAGAAAACACGAGTTCAATCATATTAACCAGAATTCTATTTAAAATCTATATATAAATATATATATGTATATTTAAAAAATATGAATCTTTCACCTACATCTTAAGTGGAAGTTTCATTGTTTACATCTGAAACGATATGTGGATTTTAGGCGACTGTGGATTTTAGGGTTGCAGATTTGAGAGAGCCTACTGTATTTAATTTATGCTAAGGGTGGCAAGCAAAGAAACAGTTAGCAATTCAAAATAAAAATCAATTTGAGCATTTTCCAGTATATATCTGCCTCAAGTTATGCAAAAAATAGTTATACATTATTTTAGTGTATTTTGTGAAGATATAATATCACATGGAAATGCTATTTCAGTATTATTTATTAAATCATTCATGTAACATGAGATGAAAAAGAAAATGATTTAAAATAAAAATATGTACTTTATAATTATAATAATTTAAATATAAACAAAAAGTAGAGCGTCTCATGACAAAAAAAAATGACACGCATATTAAAATTAATTTACAAATAAAATACAACCTATAATAATAAAAAAAAATACTAATTTAAAAACAAGAACTGGTTTTGCTTTGCATATTTTAAAGTAATAATTGCATAAATCATCACTATCGACATCTTGAATAATTGAAGACATACTATATAAATTATAAATCTTTAATAAATATGTATAAGTAGAACTGTTCTTGACAAAAAATAAAAATTAATGATAATATAGTAATAATTTAGAAGTAAGACTTTTATTTGCTTTGCCTATTCTAAAGTATTGACTGCATAAATCAGCAATTCTAACATTATGAATGGATATTATTTATACCTTAAAATAAATTGGAAAATACCTAATTATATTCTTGAAGAGAATCATCCAAAACTTCACAAATCAGATATTTCTTTTAATATAGCTAATCATGTTTAAATTAAACATTTCACTTACACAAAACTTTTACTCTACACATTTCAAATAAACGGCTTTCTTTTGACTTCAACATGATAGATAAAATTAAAAATCTTTGAATTATTTCAAAGAAGTCATACATCTTAGAATATCTGCAGTAGATATTTAAAATAAACCTTTGTTACATCATCACAATTTTTTTTAATAAGATAATGCAGGTGGATATTTAAGAAAAACCTTTGTTTTACTTGACAAGTGAAAAGTCTCTCTTTAGTATAAACCTGATTATCTAAATAGACTTAATACTCTTCAGTATGATAAATTGGATATATATCAATTGGATTTTTAGAAAACGCTTTGTTACACACCTCACAAGATTTTACGAAGATTCCTTACTTGCACATTTTACAAGAGAAAGGTTACTCTTTACTATGCACATTAGGTGAACATTCATATGAGATTTTTGAATACATCATTTGTTACACATCTCATTAGAGAAAAATTCTTATTTAGTATGAATCTGCAGGTATTTATTTAAATGAGATTTTTGTGATTGCACAAGAGAAAGGTTTCAAGAAGTGGACATTTAAATCAGATTTTCGAGAAAAACTTTTGTTACACACTTCACAAGAGAAAGATTTCTCATTTGTATAAATACGCTGGAGGGATCTTAAATGAGATTTATGATTATATCTTTTGTTATATATTCTCGCACAAGAAAGGTTTCACTTTACAGTTAATACGCAAGTGGACATTTAAACCAGATTTATGAGAAAACCCTTTGTTGCACACCTCACAACTGAAAGGCTTTTCTTTAGTATGAACACGCAGATGCTCATTTAAATTCGACTTTTGAGAAAACCCTTTGTTACACACTACACAACTGAGAAATTTCTCTTTGTGAACACGCAGGTGGTTATTTAAATTAGATTTATATGAAAACCCTTTGTTACACACCTCACAAGAAAATGGTTTCTCATTTGTATGAATATGAATACGTCGGTGGACATTTAAAACATATTTTCGAGAAAATGCTTTGTTACACACTTCACAAGAGAAAGGTGTCTCATTAGTATGAATGCGCCGATGATTATTTAAAGCAGATTTACGAGTGTAACTTTTGTTACATACCTCACAAGAAAAAGGTTTTTCATTTGTATGAATACGCCGGTGGTCTTTTAAACTAGATTGTCCGGAAAAACTCTTATTGCACACCTCACAAGAAAAAGGTTTCACATTTGTATGAATACGCCGGTGGGCATTTAAATGAGATTGTTGAGAAAAACTCTTATTGCACACCTAACAAGAAAAAGGTTTATCATTTGTATGAATACGCCGGTGGGCATTTAAATTAGATTGTTTAGAAAAATTCTTATTACACACCTCACAAGAAAGAGGCTTCGCTTTCGTGTGAACACGCAGGTGGACATTTAATTGAGATTGGGCAGAAAATCCTGTGTTACATACCTCACAAGAAATATATTTCCCTTTACTATGTATACGCTGATGGATATTTAATTTATGTTTTTGAGAAAATTCTTTTTTACACACCTCACAAATGAAGGCCTTCTCCATGTGAATAGGAAGAATTACTACAGATTATTAAGAAATTTTTTTACTGCACATCTGAAAACTGAAATGTTTTTCCTTGCAACCATTATAGTGGTGCAAATATAAATTAAATTTTTAAGCGAATCTTGAAAATGAAAACAAATCTGCAAAGTTAAAGTAGAGTTTTGAAAAAAATCTTTAATTTTACACTATATGGTTAGAGATTTTTATCTAATTCAAATATATCCACGAATTTACGATAAATTAAAATAATTTGTTAATGTCATATATAGATAATTTTCTTAAGTATTAATGCAGAAATGAACAGTATTGTTTGAAGTAGATTTTTTTTATTTCTTTACACATATATATTTAAATCACTTGTCTTCCCAAGATATCCAGCAACTTTTAAAAAATTGAGACTTGCTGTAATGAATATATATTATACATTCCAAAAATTTGGAAGCAGAATTCCTTCTATATAAACATTGATAGTATAAAATAAAGTTTGTAATTTAAACAATGATGTATTTTTTAAAAAAAAAAACTAATTCTTCAGTGATGAATAAAAAGGGATCTTTTACTTAAGAGAAAAAATGGTAAAAATACTGTAAATATTGTACTTAATAAAATTTGAAGTTTTCTTAATAGCAAATTATTTTCCAATTTGATAGCCTTTATAAAAACGTTTGTCTAAATTCAATCTAGAAAACTGTATGTAAAAATAATGACCTTCATGTTATTTTCAGTACTTGAGAAATTTGAAAAATATCCTCTTGAACAAGATATTTTACAGCAAAATTGATGAAGTGAAAAAAAAAGTATCTTTAGACATTATTTGTCTGCATAAGTGTTTTCACTGTCTGTTCAGAATAAACTTCATGAAAATCTGCACCTGAAATATAAATAAAAACATGTTTATCAAATAACTTTCTATAAATTTCAAGTGTTTGAACAAGTACATTTAAAATGTCATTAATAAATTAAAATTAACCATTAAATACATAACACATTTTTAGTATACTTTTCTTCATTGATACAATTAGAATTCCAAAACTTTTTATGCAAAATATTTTTACAAAACTGTAAGAGGAAGAACAAACTACATTTAAACCTTCAATTTTTAGTCTTTTTTTAATTTCTTACATACAGAAATTAAAATATGTAAAATCCACAATTTACTATACCATTATTAATGCTAAGCTTACTTACTGGATTTTACAAAGATAAATTATATATAAATGGATATTCGATTACCTCAGATCATGCTGTCATTTTTATTTATTAACAATTAAAACTATTTAAATATTTAAAAAAGATATTGTTAAAAAAAATTAAAGAGAAATCTACAAAAATAAGCAACATATTGGAATTGAGAGTACAATCTTTGGCTATTTGAAGTTAAGTTAGGTTGATATAGATTTAGGTCTTTATGTCAATTGATGGCATAACTAGAGCAGTGATGAAATAGTGGTGTGCCAGAAAACCAATTGACACTGCTAAAATTAAATAGAATTTTTTGTCTTATTTCAGGACAGAATTTCTGGGATTTTTAAGGCGAAGTAATGACAATAGCCCAAATGATGCGCCACTTTTCCATCATTGCTAGAGACTCAACAATTCTACAACTTTGAGGGATCATAAAAAGTTAAGAAATGCAGGGTGAGAATGTTAAAAAAAGATGGTAATTGAAGAATTTGGAAAATTTCATTTTCTATTTTTTTTTCAAAAAGCATTTTTTATATTAATCCTATTTTAATTAATCAGTTTTGTAAACAATATAGTATATATTTAGGGGTCTGCCAAAGCCTATTGCCATGAAAAATATTTTCTTTTGTAACCTACAATTAAAACAAGATTAGCCAAACTAGTTCACGTTTACTTAAAAAGAGGAGAGGGAGTTTATGAGCCATCTAAATAAGTTTTAGACAGTATTTTAAATATTTATTATCATATCAGTGGAACACAGAAGCCCTAATTTTTATAAGCTGCTCCTCTCCGTGGGACTCTTTTTTTTTTTTTTTGTTATTCTCAATCAATCTTTAAATCTGTTAAATAAATAAATCTCAATAAATCTTTAAATCTGTTAAATAAATCTTTAAATCTGTTAAATAAATAAATCTCAATAAATCTTTAAATGTGTTATAAATTTAAAAATTGTGCCAGAAAATATTTTTATAAGTAATCAGGGCATGATTAAATCGCAAGCAAATCAACACAATGGCACTAGGCTCCTTTAATTTTAAGGATTCCAAATTTAATGTACAATTTTTTAAAGATGAACATCTTTTAATCAGTTTCTTATCATGTAATAATTATAATCAATATTTTGAACTTGTACAGTAGGATAAGGTTAAAAATGAAAACTACAGGTTGTCCCTTCTTATCCCTGACCAATAGTTAATTTGTGAATCGTTAGTTTTAGAGTTAGGGTTTTAATTGCAATATAGGTATAGTTCTAATTGCAAATAGAGTTTCAAATGCTATTCTTCATCATATGAAAATCCATTTATGTAAGAATTATTTTTTTAAGTTAATTTTAAAAAATAAATTATTATTATATGTTCCCTGGATCCTATTATAAGTTATATGTAGGAAAACTTTCTATATATCCTAACAAGTAAAACAGTAAAAACAAATCTATTCTTCTATGATCAAAACTTTCTGAGTAATGATACTTTGAATTTTATTAATATTCAATGTTTTAAGGCACTAAAAACATATTTTCAATGCCAGAAAAATCATAAAATTCAAAATATCATAGTTTGGTAAGTTTCGTTCATAGAAAATTGGAATTTTTAATGTTTTACTCATTAGACCATGGATTTTTTTTAACTTATAGGATTTCAGAACTGTAAAAGTTTTAAATTTTGTAACTTTTAAAAGAAATAACTATACTGGAATAAATTCATTGTCATATGATGAAGAAAACTTTTTTTTTTGTAATTGGAATTATACCTATAGAACTAAAGAGTTAGACGATAACTATTAGTAAACGATAAAGAGGAACACACTGTATATTTATATAAATTGAGAGTTTTCCTTAGGTGAACAAAAGTGCAAGGTGCTGTTGGTTGAAAAATGGCATATTTTCGAGTATTAAGATCATGTTTTACATTATTAAGGGAACTTTTTATTCTTAAAAGCATTCTTTTGATTTTAAAATAATTTTTTATATTGAAAATCAGGCTGTCTGTATTAAGACAACATTGAGTCAGTTTTCACCATGAAAGCAAATTTTTTACAGCAAAAGACAGTAAAGGAAATTTTTTGACTGAGTTGCAAGGATTCTATTTTTTAAACCTAAGGGCAGGCAGAGTGCAGTACCTTCTTAAAATTGTTGGAGGAGGAGGGAACTCTGTTAATATATATTTATATGTTCTTATGTCTATTCTAAGATGTCCAAAAATGTTTAATTTATTGTCACGATATAAGGAGTTAGCCTCAAATGAGCACCAAGACCCTCAGCTCGCACCTTACCGTATCTTCTGTTAGTAATACATTATTTTAAATTTAGAGGGAAAAAAACAGCAACATTTCAAGAAATGTATAATCAAATATTACTGCTGATTTCAAAATCATACTTGCCTAACAAAAAAATACATTTCCCCTCAACTCCAAACCTAAACCTTTCCTCTGTTACTAATATCCAACCCGGGCTTCCCAGGATAGAGAATATTATTATAGAAATATATTATCGAATATTATTGAATATATATTATTATCGAAAGATATATGACGAAAGATAATATTATAAACGAATATTATTATAGAAAGAATATATTGAAGTTTTCTATTAAAAACAAATAATTGGTCTGCACATATATGAAGACCAATTATTTTTTTTAATTGAAAACTTCAATAGATTTTTTACATTTAATAAAAATTTTTTTTAGATTGCCCCTAGCAATACCAAAGAGCATTTTTATATGAAGTATGTTAATTATATATTCAAATAAAATTTTGAGATTTATTAAAAGCAGCAATTTCATATTGGCTTTGGTCTAGAAGTTAATAGCCAAATAAATTGCTAAAAATTTCGCTAACTACAGAAGTTTTTTTATTATTATTCTGATATTTTCAACTATTTTAAGCGCTTATTTCAATTACATGTCTGGTACATTTGGGTTTCATTTATACTACTTTATTTATTGCTTAATGAAGTTTTATACGAGCAGTAATTTTTCCAATTGGACGAAAAATGTCCGGGCCAGGATTCGAACCTGGGATCGCTTGGCTGAAGCCGCCACGCTTTACCACTGAGCTATCCCGGTCGAATCTGGAGGGCATAATTCATCCAGTTAACCTTATTGATCAGAGAATCTGGTCTGATGTTTTAATCAAACTGGATGAATTTTAATCAAACTTGATGGTTAACTGGATGAATTATGCCCTCCAGATTCGACCGGGATAGCTCAGTGGTAGAGCGTGGCGGCTTCAGTCAAGCGATCCCAGGTTCGAATCCTGGCCCGGACATTTTTCATCCAGCTGGAAAAATTACTACTCATATGATTTATTTACCAATTTGAAATAATTGTATTAAAATTAATCTAGTGTAATCACGTATCCAGCGTTTACTGGAGTTCCTTTACCTACGATCTTTTCTGTTGAGCTGATTAGAATATCAGACCAGATTCTCTGATCAATAAGGTTAACTGGATGAATTATGCCCTCCAGATTCAACCGGGATAGCTCAGTGGTAGAGCGTGGCGGCTTCAGCCAAGCGATCCCAGGTTCGAATCCTGGCCCGTACATTTTTCGTCCAGTTGGAAAAATTACTACTCGTATGATTTATTTACCAATTTAAAATAATTGTGTTAAAATTAATCTAGTGTAATGAAGTTTTAATTTCGTTATTGATTATTAGCTGGAAACAAATGCTGCACTTTTTATCTTGTTTAAAGTCTAAAAAGATTCATATTTTGTAATCGTCTGCAAGCGATAGCGATAGATTTTTTTTTAAAACCATGCTTGAAATTTAATTTAAATACCATAGTAAATGAGTACATTGCAATACAGTTTTCAAATAAATTGCACTTGAAAGTAGATTTTTTCCCTATATAACGGTGTAAGAATTAAAAATGTGCGATGCTTAGAAATTTAAAAATTGCAGTAGCAGAAATCGCAAAACCGAAATTTCATCGTCAAGTGTTGCCATTCGCAAAATGATGTCAGCGTTACGCACGGACACGTTTGTCCTTTATAATATAGATACTATTTTAAATTTAGAGGGAAAAAACAGCAACAATTCAAAATATTTAGTATTGAATATTACCGTCAATTTCAAAATCATACTTGCCAAACAAAAAAAGTACATTTCTCCTCCCCCAATCATGTAGAAGTCAACATTAGCAATAAATGTCTTGCCCGAGGAGTACTGTGTTTCATACAGAAACAATACATACAATTTATATTGACGAAAATTATATTTGTTTAAAAATATATTCATTTATTTTTAGTATATTGAGTATATTACATTAATATTATAATCATAAAACAAAATAAATATCAAAATCATACTAATAGTATCATTATAATAAAGGGAATCATATTTTTAAAAGAATACATGCTTTTTTGAACTAACAAAAACTACTGAAAAATTCGTTAATGTGAAATTCCATTATGACGTTTTTAAAAAAATGAAATTTGCATGCATACTGAATAAAATATATATTATCCTTATATTAAATTAGGGTTAACATGTAAACATGCCAGTAAATAATAAATATACAGTATATTGATATTGTTAATTTCCTAGTTAGAAATAAGAAAAGAATTAATTGAATTCAATTTCAAGATTTTAATCTAACTACTATAAAGGAATTATAATTTATCTTAGATACATGACAGATTTAAAAATCCCACTGACATCTGCCGTTAATGTAACTTTATTTCTTTACAAAAAAATCAGAAGTTTTTTTTCTGCACTGAAGTTGCCATGCATTATTCAGAACAAATTGTATTAAGTATTTTCAGAACATTATTTTACTGGGATAGTTACTTTTTAAGAGTTTCAATGCTTTATAGAGTTCCTTTTGATTGTACAACACAAACTTTGGTACTTGATGAACAATCATAATCAGTTTAATTTCCACTATCATCACCTTCGTTGAGTTTCTGAAAAAAGATTTCTTCCAAATTCTATTTTTTTTGACGGAGATATTTTGTTCTTGCCAACTCAACATTTCGTAAAACTGAAATGACTATTCTTTTTAAGCCTTCAATAAATTTGCTAATTTGAAAAATTCTTTAATATGATATTTGTTAAAGTGAATATTTTTATAATGTGAAAGCATCGCGGTTTTTTAACAATAAAAAAAATATTCCTCACACTGAAAAATTCGTTAAAGTGACATCAAGAATTTACTGTAATGAAAACAGAAACTTGCCTATGACATTACATATAAATTTGTATTGTAAAAATATAAACAATACTTAATAATTTAGTATATAGATGTAAAAAATTGGTTACTCTTCATAATAAAATAATTTATTTAAATCCATCAAAATCGGAAGAAGCAATATCCAATTTGAACAATTCTTCTGGAAAATTTGTATAATTTTCATTTACAGAGTCATTGTCACTAGAGCAGTCATACGCTTTGCAGCACAAGACATTTTGCTTGTTAAGAAGCATGCATCTAATCAGTCTCAGTCAGGAAAGGAAATAACAGATAACAACGTGTTTCTCGTAGTGAAGAATCTGTAAGAGCACATGAAAATGATTCCCTATTTTTCCCTCCACAGAGATTTCGTCCCCATTGTTTCGCTATCCAGGATAAAGATTTTGTACTAAAATAATCCCTGCATCCTTGACTGAAAAGGATTATTCTCATCACATAAAACAATTTATCCGGTGAATATGGATCAGGTAGCGCCATCTGTTTATTTTTAAGAAAGATATTTGTAAATTTGCTCCAAAAAATTATGTTTATTGACATTTACAAAGTTTATTGAATAGGAAAATAATTCACAGATAATCCGCGGCCGAGTATAATCTGCATTACAAGAAAAATTAATTTTTTTAACGTATAATCTACAGATTATAGGCAGGAAATTAGGATATTTATTGAATTGTAATTCGTACAAAATAAATCTAAAGTATTTTACACATGCATTTACCTGTATTTATCTTGCATCAAACAATGAAATATGTAAGCAAACCTACTAACAGCTAATTTTATGCCATGCGATTCCCACTGTGATGTCACATGGATATTGTCCATAAGAAAATAGTTTTAAAATAAGTTGCAATTTTCATTATGAAATGCTTTTTGCATGTAACAATTTAATTATTTTAAAGTTTTGATCCTTTTTAAATATTCACTCCCTCAACTCCGCAACCCTAAAATCGCACATCATTTCCGATGTAAACAATAAAACTTGGTGAGGAAAGTTAAGATTTACTGATTTATTATGGCAATGAAATTCTTTGCAAAACCACAAAACTGTTACATTTTTATACAGATGTTATTTCTATAAATGAGGTGTGTAAAAATAAAAACATCTCATCTGATTTTTATACAAATGATATTAGAGTTTTTTTTTTGTTTTAATATGGCTTTCGTGCACTATCAGGAAGCTACTTAAAGACTGAGGATAAAAATAAAAACTCACTTTTCTATTTTATTAATAGCGTTGTCTTTCAGTCAACTGTAAATCATATGAAGAATCTTTATCTGTTGTCTCAAATGTTATTCATACAAGCATATATGACTTTTGAAGAGACCAAAAGGAGGGGTTGCTGAGCTTTATCACTGCAAGAAAAACTGACATCAGTAATTTCATAACAAAAAAAAATAATAATAAAGGTAGCATCTGTACTTTTGCAAGCAAATTTCTAATTAGATGAAAACCCAAATAAACTGCATTTTGAAAACAGGAGTACTTCTTAGAATCAATAATATCTAAATGAAAATGCAGGATATATTAGAATATGGACAGGCAATAATTCTGCAGCACATGATAACATGAAATGAAAAGATCAAATTAAACAAATACTCAAATAGTATTTAGAATATTTCAAAGAGCTCCATAATCAGAAATGTTGAAAAAAAAAAACATTTAAAATAATAATTGTCATTCTATTGCTTTCCTCACAAAAAATAGTGAATTATGAAAATCTACATAATGCTCTAATAAGAGAAGCAATAGAAATTAATATATCCAAAGTATCCAAAATTTACAATGATATGTTACATGCAATCATTGATTGCCACTGGAAAAAGATGTTGGAAGAAGAGGGGAAAAAAGGGAATCGAAAGCTGGTAAAGGGAATTCTTCAACCCCCAGTCATATATATAGTGAAGTGTCAGATGCTTGAGTGTTACAACTGATGATGCTCTAGCCAGAGTGAAAGTGCTTTTGTGTAATGGTGACAGTTTTACGTGACACTTTTTAACATTTTTAATAATGAAGGACTGTTTAATGGAACTTTTAACCATGTTTTTAGATAATGTCTGAGTGTAAAATTGGTAATATAGAGAATAAATATTATTTATTTATTTATTTAGAGGTACTGAAGAAATCAAGGTAAACACATACGTAATTTCAATGTTCCACGGTGTTTACATATTTATACCTTTTTTTTTTACATTAAAAGAATTCTATGAACAATCTCACTCAGAATAACTCTAATTTTCAAACATCCAACTTAAAATTTTAGTTTCTCCTCATCTGGAGTCCTGTGTAGATTAGGGTTGTGCTGAATCAAACCCAAAAAATCCACTGGAAGTCAAACCAAAGCCCAACCTAAACTCAACAAAAAAAATTTCCTAACCTGAGGCTGAAATGACAGAAAATTAATCCATAATTTAATGGAGTCATAAAATGTAGTCTACAATTACATCTCAAATATTAATTTTATCTACTATATAGAAAAATAAACAACTAGTATATATCTGGTAATATTAGAGCACTGTAAAACTTATAAATAACAGACACCTTTGTGACACTGGATTTGTCTCTAATTCAGAGTAAAAATATGTAAATATTTGAGTTGGGAATTGAAAAGTTTTCTCTAAATAAAGATATCTGTTATTCGAAAGTGTCTGTACAGAGGTTTTACTGTACATGTTATTACTTCTGAATAGCAGAAAAATTTAACGGTTTCGAGGGGGTCTGCTGTTCAGGAGTTTTATTACATAAAAGATTAAAACTATTCCCTAAATAAAGGTTTCTGCTATTTAGGTGTGTCCATAACAGAGCCTTTACTGTATATAGTTTTTATAAGGAAAAATCAGGTCAACACGATACTCGCAAAAGTGACCTGAGGTCAACCTGACTCGCAAGAGTGAAAACTCAATCTGAAACTGAAAGAATGTAACTTAACCCAATCCACAGTCTAACAGTAGAAATCAACCCTACTCGCAGCAAAAGAGTAGAGGTTACCCACAATAAAAAAAAATTAGCCCCAACCTGACCTAAATCACAGGTCAGATTGGAAACTCCAAATTTCTAATTTCTCTCCTCCCTCTTGAAGACCTTCTAGATTCACCCTTGACTTCTACTACTTCTCATGATATTACAGTACAAAGTCCAAAATCTGGAATCCTCTGGAATTCAGCGATTCCGGATTTCGGATTTTTCCGAATTTCGGATCATTTGCAGTTTGCCCCCCCCCCGTTATTTATTTATGACGAACGCATTTCAATACTGAAAAATATTATACTGAAGCAAATTAAATATTTTAAAAAATGAATATATTTTTAAAAAGGTAAAAAATAATAATAATCTACACCCCACCCCCGTTTATTTTACTGAAATAAGGTAATAATAAAGCAAATATTTCAATAGAGGAATTTTTTTTTTTTTTTTTTAATTATCACAATTTCAGGAAATTTTACTTACAAAACGTAATTTTTCTGTTAGGTAATTGAATATGTCCCTTATTTTACGCTGCTTTACCAATTATAAATCATTTGCAGTTATTAAAAAACTAATCAACCCCCCCCCCACACACACACACTGATTTATTTACGTCAGGAAGGCATTTGCAATGCTGTATAAAGATACACACTAATACAATATTCCAATAAAATAATATATTTTTTAAAAGGTTAAAAAAAACGTTACTATTTGTTTTTATGCTCCCTATTGTTCCCATTTGATGTTCTCAAAGGGTGCTGCGCACTGCCCTTTTTTTTTTAAGTGCCGGCCGATGCGCCCTGCTGTTTTTAGACGTGAAAAATGTGTCCTGCCCCTTTTCTATGTTATCTTCTTTACGTCGTCTATTTTTTTTTCCTTTAAAAATATTTTTCCTTTATTTTTTTCGTGCAAAAATAGAAGAAAACAGAAGCTTTGAATCACATGTGATCATTCCTAATCCGCTTAACAAGCCTAGCCTAATAATAATTTAAAAAAAATCTGTGCATGGTTTCTTTCTGCATAACGAAACATAGTATCTACTGAAAGCTTCCGATAACTTTCGACTTCGGAAGTTACGGACTAAAATAAACAAAACAAACAGCCAGATAATTCAATCCTTTCTTTTTCTTTTCAGTTACTCTAGTGGCCTTTTTTGTGTGGTGCTCCGGTTTTGGAATAAATTATCATATTTTGATAAAATTTGGGAAAACAGACTAATTTGCTATTATTGCAACTTGCTGTAAATTTGAACATAATTCGTCAAATAACGACAGAGATATTTTTTTATTTATTTATTTTTTATGGTAAGGAAAACGTTTTTTTCATTCTTTTCTTTTAATTACTTTTTTCTATTTTCCTGCAGCTAAATACAACTATGAATGCGGCGCTTTCTATGGAATATTGGGAAGTCGCCAATAAAGATTATCAGACATCTATATCATGGCTCCAATTTATTGAATAAATTGATGCAATTTTCGGAGATTGGTGGGGAGGGGAGGGCGTTGAGTAAGGAATGATCAAATAAAAGCATAAAGATATCAAATTGGAAAATATATGGAGACAAATATAACAGAAGCGGGAAAAACGATTCAGTCCAATATAAATAAATATTTAAAAAAAAAAAAAAAAAAAAAAAAAAAAAGCTAGTTTCCAAAATGTGCGGATTTTGGAGAATTCCGAATTTCGGATGTCCGGATTTGAGACTTTGTACTGTATTAAGTTTTCTAACTCTGGAATAAAAACACCTGCCAATTTCCTAAAGTCAATAAAAATAAAACTGAAAAGTGTGAAAAAAAAAGAAAATTTATTTAAAATCTCACCATTTCAAACCATTCGATTGGGTAGTTTTGCATTGTTACATGCGGATGGATGGATGGACAGACAGACAGACGGACGGACCAGATGTCAACAATAGGTGCTATGTATTTATATAATTACGAATGCAGCTAAAAAGCATATCAATTTCATAAAAGTAAATAGTGTAAGCATTCTCAAATAAAATTAACAATAAAATAAGCATAGATATTTGAATACACAAATCCAAATGCACATTTACCCCTGATTAATTTCAATTTTCTGAAACATTGGTGTATATGTAGTTTGTGTCAATAGGCTTAATTTTGGGAAATTTTCTCTTGCAAGTTATACAAAAATGTAACTTATGGTTCAGAAATGAAAGTATGATTATGAGAGAAGCAAGGATTAGACATAAAAAAAAGAAAAAAATAACTTTCTGTAAAAAAAAATAAAAACACCCCTGTTCTTTAATTTCTTTGAAATTTTAACTCTCAATTTCATTGTTTACGTCCAAATACATGGTACATTAAAGGTTTTTCAAAATTTATTTTGTTGACTCTATTTACTATAATTTTGAAGCTATATACCTTCACTGAGCTTCTTCAAATTAAAATGACATTCCCAAATGACGAAAGTTACAAAATCAGTATAATGACTAAACAATGTTTTGAAATTTCACATGGAACAAGAATGGGATAAGCTTACGTTTTAAGGATACTTGATAAACTTTTATAATAGCATTCAGAAAGAAGATAAATCAACTTTAATGATAAAAAATCAGGTTATATGTATTTGATTTTAATAGAAAAAATTCAGTTTCAAATATTCACGAACAACGGTACTTCTACATTATCCTGTCGACCACTTTTCATAACAAAGAAATATCGCCAAACTGTAACAGCAAATAAACAAATGGAAGAATGTTTCCATTGGAATAGCAAAATAAATAAAAAAAATACAATAAATTCAGAAAAGCCACGCTCACAAAAGTGTCAACAAGCAGTAAGTTTAAACATAAAAAATTATAATATATTAATGAAAACAGAAAAAAATAATCTTGAATATTTAGTTATTTACATCATCTTTCTTAATTATGCCTCTCGGCTAATGAATAAATGTTTGTGACATCAGCTGAATTTGATCTATTACACATAACTATGCATCGCAATATTTTTTCAATGCTTTTTCTCTTTTAATATCATGGCACCATCGTTTAAAGACACAATTGTTATTTTAATTAACAAAATAACTAATAAATTACTAAAACATATTGAAAAATACACATAAATGTGAAATTAAAACCAATTGATGACATAACAAACACGTGAAATGCATCTGACGTCAAGTGAATGAGATCACATTTTTGGCATTAAATCGATAGTTTGGCAATAGATTTTTGTTATGAAAAGTGGTCGATGGGATAGTGGAGAAGTACCCCAAAAGTGTGAAATATCTCAAAATGAAAATACTGAAAAGTCAAGTAATCTAACACTACAAGAAAATGCAAAGTTTCAAGAAAATGCAAAGTTTCAAGAAAATGCTAGATTTATGTCTACACCAGTGAAGATGATTTCCAAATGGACAAGAAATGAGGAAAAACAAAGATTAAATTAAAGAAACATAAAATGAAGTTTTTTAACCGAATCCTTTGTAAAACAATATCAAATAATACAATACAAAGAAAAATTTGATTAAGAAGATCTTGAAGAAATATGTGATTTTCGAACAGTGTTGTTATCAAATAGACCAAATGAGACAATGTAGCAACAGTGACTAAATTGATTTTGTTGTTGTTGGATTTAAAGAACATATACATGAGATACAGCGACACCGGAGATAATGGAGTTCATGCATTTTGGGATTCTTGTATAACAAAGTAGCTGAATTTATGATCTTTCTTTTTTTTTTGCTTTCATCGGTGTAAAAAAGCACATATAAAATATGAAATGCAGTGACCCTGCTACTAACAAATTTCATGCATTTTGAGATTGAAAAATGGCAAGTTAACTTAGTAGTCCTAATAATTTTGAAAAATAACAATGGAATAACCCTCCTGCCACATTTTTTAATCTAATGTCATCTAAAATTTTATCAATAAAAATAGTATGTATTTCTTAAACTTTTGAAGACTTCTGTAAAACTGCCATTGTCTCATGTAATATACAGTACTGTAAGGGAATCATATTATTATTATTTCTTATGGCAAAATTAATTCTATCAATTCTTTCAAACAAATTGTGTTTCAAAACTAAAGTACCATTTTACTCACTAGATGAAAAGGTGGTTTAAAGGTACTGCTTGATAATAGATATCATTATTATCGTACACAAATTAACGCTGGTTTTAATTTATCATCCATTATATAAAATCATTCTGAAACAAGAAAACACTTTCAGTAATGTATAAATGTAAAACTAGGTCAATTTAATTAATAAATGGATATTAAATATCAGTTTATAAATTCCATTAAAAGGAAGTCTAAAAAAATTTTTTCAATGTTCATAAGGATTTGTGCTTAAGCATTATGTCTTAAGGAGGGAGTTAAACAAAAATAAATCAAAACAAAATACAATTTATGCAACAAAAATGTCTCTTATTCATATATATACCGATAAGAAAAAGAAAAAAAGAAGGAAAGAAAATGCAATTTATGCACATGGAACTGGAATTTTGAAAGTAATGCAAATATGAGATAAAAATAGATGCATACTGAATTAAAACAGTAATAAGAAAATACAATAAATATATACACAAAATCATACTTTTAAATAACTTACATTAAAACAAAATGTTGTTTAAACGATGATCAACCGGACTAACCCTACTACATTTTAACTTGCAACTTTATTTTAATCTGCTTTGTTGGGAATCAAAAGAGAAATAAAGTAAATCAGATCAAGAAATATTCTTTTAACACTGAAAATAATAAAAATATCACTTGAAAGTTGTCATATAACACAAAAACAGAAAATTATGTATTAAGCTAGGTAACACCATTTACGATCAAAATTCCCGATAGACGCGATAATGTCAGAAAACATTTCGATTAAAGATCATAGTTCGATTAGTAATGTGCTAACCTGTGGTCTGTTTTACTGCAGAGCAAAATATCAGATATATTTTGTCCTAACAAAATTTCACAAAATGGTTTTTTGTGTATTATATGAATTGCTCTTTCACCTTGAATGTAGAAAGACCTCCGTTCGTGACAGAAGCATAAAATACCGTACTCTACTACATCAAAGAAATGGGGTAGTGAACTTTTATTTCGATTGATTACCTATTCGATTCAGTTACATATCATTTCTATGTTGATTATACAAAAAGCTATATTGGAGTGTTTCAGCAACTTGGCTTAAAGCATAGACATCTTATAAATACCTCGTCTATGGATTTTATACGTTGAATATCTTATCAAGATATTATATTTGTTCGGAAAAAGGCAAGAAGTCAAAAAACAAGTAGATAAAACTGTCATCGGACAGGATATAGCAGCATGAATGAAAATAAATCGAACAAGGATTTTTAATCGAAATTGTTTTTGAGTTCATTTCGCCATTTTACTGAGCGTAAAGAAGTAGGGTGTGCGTCCTTGGTGGTAAGTTCTGTTCAAAATCAGACTAAATGTGTTAATTGTACTGAAGTATTAGTTAATATGCAGAAAAGTAGATGATCATTTGATTATTTATTAAGTATTATTATTGTGAATATAAGTTATTTCTGCTCAATTATAAAATGGATCCATCTTCACATTGTTTGCATATTAGATAAGCATTTAGTAATTAAAATCCGTAGATTTCTGTATTTCATGCTAAATTAACAAAATTCAGTTGTTAGAGAATATCTTTAGAGTTTAATGTGTGAAATCTATTTTAATCTTTCTTATATGTTACATCTAATGAATAGTATATTCAAATGATGACCAAATATCTTTCAGTTGTCAGGAAGATATGCTTAGATTTTATTTTCATTTCACAGAATTTACATTTTTGCTTCTAAAAAAGTATAAAGCGCTTTCTGTTCCATATCCCTGTTGAATAAATTATACTTGTAAAAATTAAAAAATAAAATAATTTAGTAATATATTATTTCCTTTTGTTTAATTCATTTGTAGTGTCTTCTGAATTTTATAAAACAGTTGCTAGTTTTCCATTATACCAAATTAACTTTCAGATGTTACAACTTTCTAAGCCTTCATAAAAAGAGTTTGTTTTATAATTTCATTTGAAATACTGAATTTAATATGATTTGATAGTTTTTAAATATTCTTTTTAATTTTAGTTTCGTCATGTTATGCATATTTAACAACCCCTTTCCCACCCCCAGCATCTTCAAATATCATGATATTGTTAACACATTAAAAGAAGGTTTAACATGTAAAAACATGCATTTGACAAACATGAGCATTGGTTTGAAAAAGAATAGTATTTTTCATTTTTTGATAAATTTATTATATATTTATAAAATTATAAGCAATTGCGGTCTCAAGACGACCGTTCTTGTCAAGAAAGTCTTTTCAAAGCATCAACTTTGACTTTTCTGCAAGTTCTTTTGCATTTATTTGTCTGCCATTTTTATCAGTAAAACAAATAAAAATGAATTATAAAATAAAAATGATCGAATATCAAATAAAAATGAATAAAAGTAAAGTGTCAATAAATATCCAGTTTGAATTTGAGAATAATAATAATAATAATAATAATAATAAATTTGCTTTTTTGGTTACTCAAGGTAGTTCTCAAATTCCCTGCTCAATAACGTGATTTTTTTCTGACACATTTTCCTACTCATTTTTAAATGCAAAGACTATTGAAGCGATTTGGAATCAAATAGTGTTTAACATTTGTTGATAAATGAATTACTTATCAAGTTATTAGCAATTCTTCTCATATGACAACAAGTTTTTTATCTTTCTCATGCTGCCGCATCATGAATTTGCTCCAAAATGCCAAATTTAACAGTATTTTCTGAAAGATCTTCTGCCTTTAGCAAAAAATGGAAATTGTCTTTGGATTACATAGTTTCTGAATAACAACACCTGCCAATTTCATGTGTTTCAAACTAAAATGAATTCAGAAATGTGTCAAAAAGTAAGCCCTAGGGGATTTGAGAGCAGCCTTATAAGGTATAAGTCCTCCTTAAATATAAAAATGTAATCTATATTTTTAAAAATGCAGATTTTTTCTCAGAATACAACGTACATAAAACACTAATCATAATAAAATGTTTCCACAAAAAATTATTGTTTCCGATTTGAAATATCAAATGTTTTCTATCTTTGAGCCAAAATTTAAAAAAAAGGCAAAATCCTACAACAAGGGAGACACCCAATTTCGTGATTTTTTTTACCTGCGCCAAGCACTGACACGTGCCAACCCAAAACTCGGCAACCTCCAAATTCTACCCAATCAGAACGCGTGCTTCTACGGCAAGCTTCTTCACAAAGTAAACATCAATTTTATTCCTTTTTTCGACTATTTACAAAGTTTTGGCAATATTTTCTTCATGACAGTCTTTTTAAAAAAAATTTTAAATATTTACCTGCGTATTTTTATATTTTTACAAACTTTTAGCAATATTTCTTCCAGAAATTTGATTTTTACAAGCATTTAGCAATATTTTCCTCTGTATTTTTGTATTTTTACAAACTTTTAGCAATATTTTCCTCCATATTTTTCAATTTTTACAAACATTTACCAATTTTTTTCCTTTGGATTTTTCTATTTTTACATATCTTAAGGTATTTTTTTCTCCCTTCTTAAACTTCATAAATTCTCACAAAACACAATAAAACCAATGTTTACTTCGCGAAAGAAATTCTCATACGAACTGCATAAATAATGAGTTCTCTGCCACAAAGCACACAGTTTATGATTGGGGAGAATCTCGAGATTCCTGATTGTTCGATTGCACAAACTCATACAAGCAGCGGTTAGTAACTTACATATATGTACGCTTCACATACCTTTTCTGCAAAACCCCCCTCTGGATGCAATGAACTCAACATGCAGCAGTCTCTAGAATGTACGAAACTCATACACGCAGTGATTAGTAACTTATATATGTACGCTTCACATACATTTTCTGAAAAAAACCGCTCTGGATGCATGAACCTCAATGTGCAGCGATCTCTAGAATTCATGAAGCTCATACAAGCAGCAGTTAGTAACTTACATGAACCGAGAAAAAAACTCTATTGGATCCACAAAACTTCTGGTGCAGCAGTCTCTAGAATACATGAAATACATTTTATCAAATAAAATCAACAAAAATTCACTTACCTTTTGTTATTTTTGTTTGTATTCCTCTTATAATTAGCATTAATAAACATATACAAGTAAACATAGCGGCATGTATCGAATATTAAAATAGACAGTCTTGTTGCCCAAAACGTCTATAGAAAGATATTGTTGCCACTGCTATAATATATATATAACACGCATATTTCTTATCTTTCGCATCTTCTGGCATTTCGCATCTTTCATTTTTTTTCTTAATTATTTCACAGGAATTATCCTTCTAAGACATACGACAAAATGTCAAATAATTAAACTTCACAAAATATATTCCACAAACGTAATTCAACAAATCCGACACACAATAATCCAATCAAGACCTTCTTACATCTTTGCATTGAGCTCAAAATACAATCCAATCTCCAGAACAAACTACAGTAAACCAAGCAATCAACCACAGTAGGCGTGGAAGAAACATAGCAAACGAACCGGTAGCAAGAAAGTCTCATTTATCGCTTCAATAACTTCGATGCCACTAATTGTCTCCCTTGTTTTAGTATTTAACAAAAAAAAAAAAAAAAACTATGAAAGTAATAAAAAATTCCTAATTAAAGTATTAATAATATTTCTAGTTGCATAACATAAAGAAAATTATTTTTCTTAATAAAAATTAAGGAAACTCAAAGTACTAAAGCTGATGTAAATCACTTAAAAAAGGAAAAAAAATATTTAAATCATGAGAAATTAGTCTCTATTAGACTATTGCAAAGATTTCATTTTATAGAATGTCAAAAGAATCTCCCCCCCCCCAAAAAAAAAAAAGAAATCAAAAGTATTTGAGTACATACGTTTTTTGTGTACTGGTAAGCAGCCATGCCCTCAAAGACAAGAGTGAAAGAATCAGAAAATTAGAAAGATCGACTTTGAAAAGCTACTGAGAGGATGGGGAGAAACTGCCAAACACTTTGTGTTTTGGGAATTATTATTCCCAGAATTCTCTGCCAAAATATCACTGAAACTAACCTATGATGCCTCCTTCCATGTGGGTTCCTTGTTCCATGATAAATATGACTGCTATCGCATGACAAAGATTATATATATGTGGAATCAGAAATAATAATACCCTTCTGTAAAATAGTATTAACAGTATACAAGATGATAGACTCAAGGTTGTAATTGGTAGATACACAATATCGAAGATGATTATGAAACTTGTGAAAGGTGAAGTTTTAAAAGAAAGTGATGAAAACATGGTGTTTCATAGTTTTTACCTCTTTCTCAAGGTTTGGAATATGATACGTGTAAAGTAATGGATTTAAAATAGAATTCTAGTTTAATTTTTATTCATGTTTACGAAGATGTTATGGTATTAAAGGGTATGAAGTGTTGTGATCTTATCATCGTATTGTTTGTTTGAATAAGTAATAAAAGTTTAAAGTTATATTGAAGAGATATAGTCATTCATAGCTATAAATCAAGTGCACATTTAAGTAATTGTAAGATTATCAAATAAAATCCTACATATATATAAACGGAGAGTGGTCTGGGAGTCTGGAGGTTATGATCAATAAAAATATACTGAAATTATATTCAATGGTTGGAGTATCATAGTTGAGATTTTTTCCAACAAAGCGAAAAATTCCAGGACCAGGATTCGAACCTGGGTACTTTGGCTTGCCGGGCCAATGCTCTTCCTACTGAGCTATCCCAATGATATCCTGGCTGGCTTATTTCACTCTTATTTGTTGGACAAGGCTGCAAATTGCAGTGCTAATTTTATTTATCCAATCTATAACTATTGCATTTCACATGATGAATGTAAAATAACACGGAAACTCCTGTATATCATGTAATTAGGACATAATGAACGGAGGAAAGTATTGTCAACTAGGTAAATCATATTCAATGGTTGAAATATCATAGTTGAGATTTTTTCCAACAGAGCAAAAAATGCTGGGACCAGGACTCGAACCTGTGTACTTTGGCTTGCCGTGCCAATGCTCTTCCTACTGAGCTATCCCAATGATATACTGGCTGGCAAATTTCACTCTTATTTATTGGACAAGGCTGCAAACTGCAGTGCTAATTTCATTCATCTGAGCTATAACTATTGCATTTTACATGCTGAATGTAAAATAACATGGAAACTCCTGTGTATCATATAATTAGGACATAATGAACTGAGGAAAGCATTTTTAACTAGGTAAATATAGTCAATGGCTGGAGTATCATAGTCGAGATTTTTTCCAACAGAGCGAAAAATTCCAGGACCAGAACTCGAACCTGGGTACATTAGCTTGCCGTGCCAACACTCTTCCTACTGAGCTATCCCAACGATATCCTGGCTGGCATATTTCACTTTTATTTGTTGGAGAGGGCTTTCTTCTGTTCATTATGTCCTAATTACATGGTATAGAACCCTACAAAAAAGAAAAATAAGTTACAGAGCATTTCAGTAGTAATAAAATCTTTAAATGACATTCACACTGATTAAGGGGGAACAGTAATATCCTTTTTAAAACAACTGACATTGATTAGTATTTTTCTCAGGAGCTAACAAAGTAAATTTCAATAGCTTATTAAACAGTTTGGTAGTAACTAAATTATAAATTGATAGTTCAGTAATAAATAAATGTAATAAATTTAACAATTATACAATTTTCTAAAACAAACAAACTAGGTCTTATTTTAATAAATTAACGTATCTATTGTATTTTTAATTTCTTGCCGAACAATCATTTTTAGATTAGCTACTGCAAAACAAATTACAAAATTATTTGGAATCACTTTATTAGTTTCTGAGAAACAGTCATCAAGAAAAGAAAGTGAACACTCCCTACTAACTCTGTTGCAAATCATCGAATAAAAATATAACTGGTACCAATCGATTAGTATTCACGTCTGTTAATTAATATCGTACATAAATTTTGCTTAGAGGGTCGTATAGATAAAGAAAATGTATCAAACTTTAAAACATTCAATACTAACACTTATTTTTGATAACCTATTTGGATTCTGCAGTAAATTTTATTTTGGGATAGAAAACGAGATGTCATTCGGTCAAGTAATTTTGGAATTTATGAAAGTTTAAAGTTATGAACTCCTACTGTTAAATAAATTTTTAGTTGTTGCAAAATAGATTGCAATGTGAGTTGTTTTAAGAGCATTACTCAATAATTGCTTAGTGGAGTGAGCTATAGTTTTAAATTTACATATTCGTATCTATTTTATGATTATTTTTATTTTAGTGCATATGTTTTTATTTACATTACAGGTGCAGATGTTTGTGGAGATTATTCTGACAATACTGTGAAAACACTTATGAGCACAAATTCTGCCTCAAGTCTATAGTAGTTTTTCACACTTCATGTTTCCTGGCGTAAAAGAACTGGTTCAATGAGGATTTTATGAAATTTTTGAACTAGTGCACAACAGCATAATTTGTTTCTTTTTACCTGCAAATTTATATTGAATTAGATTAAGATTACTACAAAATAATTTATATAAGGCTGTCAAATGTTAAAAAAATTTTACATATGAGAAAATTTCAAATTTTCAGTTCAATGTAGTATTTTAGCATTTTTCTTTCATTTGTGAAACATCAATTTTTAATGCATCATTGAACGAATTAACCAATTTTATAAAAATACATCATTGTTCCAACTTAGTTTTAGATTGTCAATAATCTATATAGGAGAAGTTCTGATTGCAAAATCTTCCCAGTTCATTGAAATTAGCTACATGTTTGAGGAAGGTAAATTAGTTTAAAAATAAATGGGAAAAGTATAATAAAAAAAACCTCACCCATTAGAATTTATATATAAATACAGATAATTTACTTAATTTTATGTAAAAACAAGAGCAATTGTATGAACTTGTAAAATTTAATTATGATTAATTATATATAAAATCAACGTTTCGACCAGCATCAGCAGTTAACATCAATATATAAAGTTAAAGCAAACTAAAAGTCTAGACATGAAACAGAAAGTATAAGATACAAAGAATTGAAGGCCTAGTAACATGATTGGAAGGATGTAAGGGCGTCATCTAGTTAATACAATAGAAAGGTTAAAACTAAATGAAAATTTAAAAATAATTGAAGGTTTCATTGACGAATATTATGTGCTGCCATCTATGAATGGGGAGACGACTAAGCAAATGTTCAAACAAGTTCATGGTGAAAGAAGGAAAATTAAAGACTTCAAAGACATGAAAATTAAATTTTTTTTTCATATTGTTTCAAATTTTAGGGATATTAAAAGATAAGTTATCTTTGCAGGTATAATGTTCACATGCAATAATTTCAACTGATTCTCTCATCATGTTTTCAAATAGATTATTACAAGGAACGATGATTTTCGCCTCATCAAAATTAACACAACAGCCTTCGTTATCCAAATATAAATGATAAAGGCAGTATTCTGTTTAGACAGTTAAATATCTTGACGATGTTCCTAAATTCTTTCCTCAAATTTTTGTTTGGTCATACCAATGTAGACTTTCTTATCATTATTTACTAATGTATTTATTTCTGGATTTATGCATAGTAAATCTTCTATATCTCACATTAATTAATTCTTTCCATTCCATACTAAGGAGAAAGCAAATCATTCATAATAGTTAAAAACCTTTAAATGTGTGATGTAAAATAAGATTTTCCATAAACTTAATTTGGCTTTGCAATTTTGTCTTTGTTTTAAGAACTTTAATAATAAGTTTTCTAGTAAAACATTTGTTTAAAAATCTAATTTAAAAATGCACCAACGTAAGAATAGCAAGGAAAACTATTTCACTTGTAAGGTATGTAATAGAAGATAGTGGCAAATCTAGTTTAAATAAATGTATGCATATTCACACACAAGATAGGCCTTTCACTTGTGAGGTGTGTAAAAAAAGATTTTCTGTTATGTCTAATACAGACAGCCATCATTATGTTCATACTAAAGAAAAGCCATTCACTTGTGAAATATGCAACAAGGGCTTTCCTCACAAAACTTCTTTGCATGCCCACTTGCAAACTCATACTAATGAGAAACTCTTCTCTTGTGAGGTATGTAACAAAGGATTTTCTCGAAGATCACATTTAAATGTCCACCGGCGTATTCATACTAATGGGAAACCTTTTTCTTGTGAGGTGTGTAATAGAAAATTTTCTCAAAAATCTAATTTGAATGGCCATTTGAAAATTCATACTAAAACGAAACCTTTCTCTTGTGAGGTGTGTAATAAAAAGTTTTCTCAAAAATTTAATTTACATGCCCATTTGCGAATTCATACTAATGAGAAACCCTTCTCTTGTGAGGTATGTAATAGAGAGTTTTCACAAAAATCTCATTTGAATGATCACCAGCAAGTTCATACTAACGACAAACCTTTCTCTTGTGAGGTATGTCACAGAGAATTTTCCCGTAAAAATACTTTATATGTCCACCTGCGAGTTCATACTAAAGAGAAACCGTTTTCTTGTGAAGTATGCAACAAAGGATTTTCTCATAGGTCTGCGTTAAGTACGCATCAACATGTGCATACGAATGAGGAATCTGTTTCTTGTGTGGTGTGTAATAAAGTGTTTTCTCAAAAATCTAATTTACATGCCCATCTGCGAATTCATACTAATGTGAAACCTTTCTCTTGTAACATATGTAATAGAGAGTTTTCACAAAAATCTCATTTGAATAATCACCAGAAAGTTCATACTAAAGCCTAACCTTTCTCTTGTGATGTGTGTAACAGAGGATTTTCTCGTAAAAATAAATTAAATGACCCCCTGCGAGTACAGACTAAAGGGAAACCTTTTTTTGTTAAGTATGCAACAAAGGATTTTCTGATAAGCCTGCTTTAAGTAAGCATCTTCGTGTTCATACTAATGTGAAACCTTTCTCTTGTGAGGTGTGTAGTAGAAAGTTTAAAAAAAAAATTCATTTGAATAACCACCTGCGAGTTCATACTAACGAGAAACCCTTTTCTTGAGAAGTATGCAATAAAAATTAATCTGATAAGTTTGCTTTAAGTAGGTATCATCCTGTTCATACTAAAGACAAACCATTCTCTTGTGACGTGTGTCACAGACGATTTTCTTGTAAATACATTTTAAGTGCCCTTCTGCAAATTCATACTAAAGGGAAACCCTTCTTTTGTGAGAAAGTATAACAAAAAGTTTTCTGGCAAACCTATTTTAAATAAACACCTGCAAATTTTTGCTAAAAAGAAACCTTTCTTTTGGCAGGTTTGTAACACAGGGTTTTCCGTCAAATCTTATTTAAATGTTTACTTTTGAATTCATGCTAAAGAAAAAGCGTTTCATTAGTGAGGTATGTAATAGTGTTTTCTAGAAAGTCTGAAAAGGCCCACAACAAAGAAAACAAACTAAAAAAACTCTTTCACTTGAGAAGAGTGCAATACACGTGAAAGTCTAATTTAAATAATCATCATCATATCCAAGGTGTAATACTTCTTAAGAAATTTTCAGATACATTTCATTTTATTCATCATGTTGGTGACCAAAGAATGTCTTGTTTTTTAGCTTTTTGCAGAGATAATTTTTGTAAGTGAAATTTTATTTAAATTGTATAGTCATATTACACTGCTCAAAACAATTAAAGGATATTTGAAGTTTTATATAAAATAATGATATAAACGAAATTTTTTTTGCCAAAAATAGAAGAAGAGAATCACAAATGCAAATTTTTCTGGTTTTCAAACTGTGGAGTATGCAAATTTTGAGTTCGACGTCAAAAACGTCGCTTCAGCGGCAGCGAATGAAATTTGACTTTCAACTGGATAAAAGAGAATGAAGACAAGGATGATCGGCATTCAGTGATTGCTTTGTTTCGATGAGTACGATGTCTCAGCGAAGTCATTTGACAGATTCAGAAGCTTGGAGAATTGTTGATAGGTTAGAAGGGGGCCAAACTCAAGCCGAAGTAGCGCAAGCCATTGGAGTGTCACAAAGTGTCATTTCCAGGATCTGGAACCGTTTTTTGGAGAGTGGATGTGCAGGCCGAAGACCAGGGCAAGGTCATAGACGGGCAACAACGCCCAATGAAGATCGGTATTTAGCGTTAACAGCTCGGAGACACCGAAACATGAACGCTACTCTTCTCCAACAACACCTTCGCTCGGCTACAGGCACCACGATTTCAACTCAGACTGTCCGAAACCGGCTCCATGCTGTAGGTCTGTATGCTCGCCGACCGATGGTATGTGTTAGATTAACATCAAGGCATCGTCGCGACCGCAGGGAGTGGACAACCGAGCATGTCAACTGGAGGAGAAATGAATGGAGCAATATTCTGTTTTCTGACGAGCCCCGTTTTTCTGTGCATCCGGATAATAGGCGTATTTTCATCTGGAGGGACCGTGGCAGTAGGAATAATCCTGCGTTCGTGCACGAAAGTGTCAGATTTGGCGGTGGAGGAGTGTTGGTGTATGGTGGCATCTCCATTGACGGGCGCACTGACCTCTACATCATTCGAGATGGAGCTCTGACTGGTCGCCGATATAGGGATGAGATCCTCAGACCTATTGTAGTCCCTTATGCTGCAGCAATCGGAGATAACTTCATTTTAATGGACGATAACTGCAGGCCACATCGTGCAAACCTGGTGGAGGATTTCCTTTTCGAGGAAGGAATCGTTCGAATGGAATGGCCAGCGTGTTCTCCAGACATGAATCCAATCGAGCACGTTTGGGACGCTCTAGGAAGACGAGTTTCTGGCCGCCAACAACCCCCACAAACTCTCCAAGAACTGGAAAGAGCTCTTCTGGAAGAGTGGGGCAGAATACCCCAACTCGTCATTAATAGCCTCATTGAGTCCATGCCTCAAAGGTGTTCAACTTTGCTGGCCGCCCGTGGAAACCATACCCCCTACTGAAAATGATTTTCTTTGAAGAAAACACCTTTTCTTATTCTTTTTTTCTCATATGCACAAATTGTGTTTTTTTCCTTTTGTACACAAATGCGCAATAAAATGCATTTTTTTCTGCCAAACATGTGTAATTTATTCTCATATAACCTACTATGTCTGTCGACCATGTATCAATCAGCTAAAAAGTTTTCCAGATACAAAATCCACCTAAAACTGCAATATCCTTTAATTGTTTTGAGCAGTGTAAAAGAAATTTTCATATGTGAATCTGCAATGAAGGATTTTAAAAAATACATATAATTAGGTATATTCTTATTCATTTGAGAAGGTAAATATTCATTCATGATATAGAGATAGGCAATTAATAAAGCATTTATGCTACTATTTACTTAAAATTAAGCCAATCACTTCTTTTTTTAAAATATTGTAATATTTAGATTTTTAAATGTGGTTATTTTGTATATGGTCAAGAGTCAACATAGTATATATATTTTTAATAAAATGTATTCTGTATGTATTTTTTTAATCTGGAAGGGCAGGTTATGCTGGTTGGTTCTGAAACGTGTGTTCAGTGCAGACGGAGAAAAAGAAGTATAGTACCTGTCTCTAACCTGATAAGTTGTGCGTAATAAGTACATGCATATTATGTTTATATGCATATTATGTTATGCATAATAAGTTGTACAAAACAAAATCATTTTTAATTGGATCATTGCTCTTCCCATTGAATCTGTTCAGTTTTCATCATACTGAAAGAACATTTCTCTTCTGAAATATTTCAATTGTTTACATCTATACATTTTTAATTAAAAAAATACCAAAAACAACATTTTGAAAACATTTGAATGGAATAGAAATATTCCACAATACCACTAAAAATACCAATTTCACTTTTAATCTCCTGTTACTTGTGTATTTTAATAAAGTATTTTTTGTATAAAGTATTTGCATATACAGGGTATGCAAGTGAACCATCTCATATCTCTATGAAGTCTCACAATATCTGTGGATGCCCTATTTGAGTATGCACCTTTTGCCACGAAGGTACTCTAAAGTACCATTAAAAACTTGTTATAAAAATAATTTAATGCATCGATTAGCATTAATACAATTTAAAATGAGTGATAGATACTTTAATTTATCTTGTTACAAAAGCATAATAAGTTGTACAAAACAAAATCATTTTTAATTGGATCATTGCTCTTCCCATTGAATCTGTTCAGTTTTCATCATGCTGAAAGACTTGGAGTGAAACATTTCTCTTCTGAAATATTTCAATTGTTTATATCTATACATTTTTAATTAAAAAAATACCAAAAACAACATTTTAAAGAAAACATTTGAATGGAATAGAAATATTCCACAATACCACTAAAAATACCAATTTCACTTTTAATCTCCTATTACTTGTGTATTTTAATAGTAAGATAATAATTATCCTTGTCTAGTTAAGGGGTTAGGCATAGTCATATTTAAAAAAAAATCATTATTTATTTTTTAAGTATAATATTTTGAAAATATTCTGTGTAAATTGCAGGTTGATCCAATGAATAGTTTTAGAGATATACTACAATTATAATAGGTCCTTCTTACTATTGACGCCAATGTGGGAAATTTTAAAGGCTTTTTTATTCAAAATTGTGTATTCAGAACGGTGATCACTATATTTAAAAAAACATTCAAAGTATTTAAATAAAATTTATACAGCATATTCTAAGCATATAAAACTGGTGCTTAATTGAAGGATTTTTTTATCCATAACGTTTTTATAAACAATAAGCAAGAACTTTTATTCTCTTAAAATTCATAAGTAATCTTATAGAGGCTGTCATTTTTCTTGATTTGAAAAAAAGCTTTGATTAAATACTAGACAAAGTATTAAACTAATATATGTATATTTTTGGTGTATTGATTTTAGATAAACTACTAAGAAGTACTATTTGTAAGACAGCGTTCAACAACCAAGCAGAGAACTTGGTCCATAATTCATATTTTGATTTGAAATATTCATGTTTACTTAAAATATAGTGTGAAAGCTATATGAAAAATCAACAACCTTATGCAACAATTTAAGTAATAATAATGCCTATTTTTTCACACCTCTAGCTACTGTTAAACCCAACTCTGCATCAAAGGTCCTAAATAATGCGTTTATCAGTTCATAGTATGACATTACAAAGATGTGGATTGGAAAAACACTCAATTAAGTATTCAAAAATGTGCTCACTTTTTAGAAAGGATAAACTTTTTTTACTGAGTCACACTAAATGTAAATTAACTATTACTATCTTAATCATCAATGTTGTCACAAAATCTTCATTCTAGCTCTGGTGTTGGCTGTTAAAATCTCCAGCCCAAACCGCATCCTGTGTTGTTGTTTTTTTGCTTTTTTGGTGAGTCTTACATAGTTTTATTATTTAATTGTGATTTATCGCCAGCTTTTTTGGTGCTGTTTCATCTCTAGCATATCATTCTTTATCATATAAAGTTGATCATATTAGTATGCATTGGCTGTTTGCATAATTGATTTATTTCCTTACATCTTTCCTACTAGATTACAACCCTTAAAAGTTAGAATAATAGAGATAGTCGTTTCGTCCCGTTTGTCGTTCGTTTTAAGCACGAGTTTCTTTTATTTTACAGAATTTGACATCTTGTGTTCTGATAGAATAAATCAGAGATAAATATCTGCATTTCTGAAGACTTCAATTTTTTAAAATTTCAACCCCAGTCTCTTTCCCATGAGATATCTGCTTATTTTATTTGTCTCTTCTAATTTAAATATCTTTATTACTCCATAACTTTTATTGACTACTTCATTTGTTATATTCTAGTAATGAATAAATAATCGAATCTTAGTGTTCTGCAAAATAAAAAGTGGAATGTGCATCACAACTTATATATTTGCCTAATTGTAAAAGACAAAAGAAAAAGTAATAATCCATGATTTTCCAGTTAGGATTGTAGGCATTGTAATTGCTTTTTATAGGCCGTTTACTTTTGTACACAGCTCTGCATACAACTTTTGAAAAGTATTTCTAGTGGTATAAAATCACTTCTATTTTAAAAATTTAGATTTTGGGATCCTTATCAGATCCGAGAATCATTTAAAAGCCTAGAGTATTAGATCTATTTCATTGGCGACTATACTTAGCTATTCTTTCTTTAAAGAAAGGTAAACTGATTACATTATTTTACGGTGCATCAATGAAATTGATCCAAAGAATTTTTTATCAATTTCCTACATTCCAAATTTTCTATTTTTCCTGATTAAAATTACATTTGAAATGCAATATTTTGTTTTGTCTTGTCATTAAAAAATAACTCTTCAAATTACTTACTTTCAAATTGCCTTGATACATACTTTCATGTTGGTTGGTTATGGGTCTATTAACTCAAAATACATCTTTGCTCTTAGAGTGTTTTCATAATATTTCATGAAAGAAAAATGTATTCATTGAAGTGTTAACAGATGATAATTTTCAACTTTTGAAAAAAGATTGCATTTTATCTTAGTACTGTAAAATTTTTTCTTACATTGAAAATTGATTGAATGAATGATTTATACACTGCTCAAAACAATTAAAGGATATTGCAGTTTTAGGTGGATTTTGTATCTGGGAAACTTTTTAGCTGATTGATACATGGTCGACAGACATAGTAGGTTATATGAGAATAAATTACACATGTTTGGCAGAAAAAATGCATTTTATTGCGCATTTGTGTACAAAAGGAAAAAAACACAATTTGTGCATATGAGAAAAAAAGAATAAGAAAAGGTGTTTTCTTTAAAGAAAATCATTTTCAGTAGGGGGTATGGTTTCCACGGGCGGCCAGCAACGTTGAACACCTTTGAGGCATGGACTCAATGAGGCTATTAATGACGAGTTGGGGTATTCTGTCCCACTCTTCCAGAAGAGCTCTTTCCAGTTCTTGGAGAGTTTGTGGGGGTTGTTGGCGGCCAGAAACTCATCTTCCTAGAGCGTCCCAAACGTGCTCGATTGGATTCATGTCTGGAGAACACGCTGGCCATTCCATTCGAACGATTCCTTCCTCGAAAAGGAAATCCTCCACCAGGTTTGCACGATGTGGCCTGCAGTTATCGTCCATTAAAATGAAGTGATCTCCGATTGCTGCAGCGTAAGGGACTACAATAGGTCTGAGGCTCTCATCCCTATATCCGCGACCAGTCAGAGCTCCATCTCGAATGATGTAGAGGTCAGTGCGCCCGTCAATTGAGATGCCACCATACACCAACACTCCTCCACCGCCAAATGTGACACTTTCGTGCACGAACGCAGGATTATTCCTACTGCCACGGTCCTTCCAGATGAAAATACGTCTATAATCCGGATGCACAGAAAAACGGGACTCGTTAGAAAACAGAATATTGCTCCATTCATTTCTCCTCCAGTTGACATGCTCGGTTGCCCACTCCCTGCGGTCGCGACGATGCCTTGATGTTAATCTAACACATACCATCGGTCGGCGAGCATACAGACTTACAGCATGGAGCCGGTTTCAGACAGTCTGAGTTGAAATCATGGTGCCTGTAGCCGAGCGAAGGTGTTGTTGGAGAAGAGTAGCGTTCATGTTTCGGTGTCTCCGAACTGTTAACGCTAAATACCGATCTTCATTGGGCGTTGTTGCCCGTCTACGACCTTGCCCTGGTCTTCGGCCTGCACATCCACTCTCCAAAAAACGGTTCCAGATCCTGGAAATGACACTTTGTGACACTCCAATGGCTTGCGCTACTTCGGCTTGAGTTTGGCCCCCTTCTAACCTACCAACAATTCTCCAAGCTTCTGAATCTGCCAAATGACTTCGCTGAGACATCGTACTCATCGAAACAAAGCAATCACTGAATGCCGATCATCCTTGTCTTCATTCTCTTTTATCCAGTTGAAAGTCAAATTTCATTCGCTGCCGCTGAAGCGACGTTTTTGACGTCAAACTCAAAATTTGCATACTCCACAGTTTGAAAACCAGAAAAATTTGCATTTGTGATTCTCTTCTTCTATTTTCGGCAAAAAAAAATTTCGTTTATATCTTTATTTTATATAAAACTTCAAATATCCTTTAATTGTTTTGAGCAGTGTATTTAGAATTGAAGTATATTTTATTTTCATGGCAAAATATATTTTATTCTCACATTTATCACTTGGATTTTATTTTAAATCAGATATTTTTGATAAAGCAAGGAAATAAGCAAGCAGATTTTTTTCTTATTTTCACTTCAGCCGATCTTGTAATAATTGTATAAACATAATAAGGTTTTTTTAAAAGGAAATTAGAAAATTCTGAGCTATTTTATCTAATCTTTATAAAAACTTTTTAATTTTAAACATAAATTTCCTCTTGATATGAAAGTTTGAAAATGTCATAAAATTGTCATAAAGTTTGCCTATAAATGTGTTTTGAAATTATACTTTAAGACTATGTTTTATTGATTTTGTACTTGTTTCTTTTCTTTTACCTTTATTTTTTTATGGTTAGTCATTTATGTTGTTGTTTGAAATGGAATAAAATTGTTTACATATTTCAGCCTGCAAAATAAATAAATGCCTGTAATCTGTTTTCTTATAATTCTTTTATTTTCAAAACATTTTTCCATTAGACAAATATATTTATTTAGAGAAACACAAAAGAATCAGATACCAAACACAGCATCAGTCTATCACTTTTTTTAGTAGTTATTATTTTATTTTTTTGACATGTTGAAATCTAAACTTAATTTTACCTAATTAATTTAATTATAGTTTTGACCGTTGAAATTTTATTTGCTTTCAATGAGATTCTGTAGAGACTTTTAAAATCATAATTCAATTTCTTTAAAGGCTTTAAAATCTTGTTGCTATGCTTCCTGGAAAATTTAGAAATGCCATGGAATTTGATAAATTGTTATTTGATCACAATGTAAGTAATCTTTGCACCACCTATGTTGGAAAATTTGACAGATTTCAGTAGATTTCCGAATAAAATAAATCATCTAAATACCCCCTCCCACCATCTCTTGGAAAATTACCACTGCTGTCTTTTACTCTCTTAGTTTTGAAATTTAAAACTCTAACTTTAAACTTAAATTTTTAATGTTTTTGAATTATTAAATTCCTACTATTAGCTCATACTCTCTCTATATATATCTTGTTCAAATTTTCAATCATTAATAAAATATTTTCTATTCATCAACTCAAGTTCAAATAATTTTTTTTAACTTGTAGTGGATGACACTTTATGTTAATAAAGTTTTTTCAAATATTAATTCATTAATTAAATTTAATTAATTATTTTTGTTTTAAATGGGAGAAAAAAAATCTTCCCATTGTTTTCATAAATGAAATGAAAGATTTATCTCAAATTAGTGATGCCACAGAAATAAAACACCGCAACGATGATTATAAAATAATGTTCAATAAAGATAACGTGGGACATTAATGCTGCACGGGTTTATTTTATATATTTATGATTAAAAAGTAGGAATTGACTTAATTTTTTTTATTACTTGTTTGTTATGATGAAGAAACAATGAATAAATGAATCATCTATTTCCCATCATTCTCGAAATTTCTGCCTCCTGTCTTTGCCCTTCTCCCAGAATGCAAATTTTTGAAATCTATAAAACTCCTTAAATTTTCAGCAGAGCTGAAATTATACTGTAAATTAATGAAATACAAAGGATGTGAATTATCACTTTACTGCACAGCATACAACCAATAGAGTGAAAAAACGTCCAGACTGGGGTTCAGTCCCGGATCCCTTGGTATAGTGCACCAAGTGCTTTACCAATTAAGCCATCCAGACGACATCCAATCTGGCATTTTATCACTCATATGGCTAGGCTACAACCTCACAGCACAAGATGGAACGTCAATCATGAGCACAGCTCCAGTGGCATACATGAAACAAACCCAGTACCGGTGAATACTTATTAAATATCCACTGGTACTGTGTTTAATTTTCCAAAAATAAGAAAACACAGAGTAAATAAATCTTGGAGAAGAACTCCTAAAATCTTATGAGTTGCAGACAGCGCCTACTGACTCAAAAATGTGAACAAATTGTCTGGACCTTTAAATGATGCTGTTCCCTGATAAGAGCTTTGACTATTTTCCACATAACTTCATTTCTAATGCGATTTTTTTATATATGGGGCTTGTTTTAATATGCACCTAAAGGATTATATTTTCACGAAATTAATTTTGAAAAATCGAATTTTTGACGAATTCAAAAGTCCCTTGTCAGTCAAAATACGATCAGTTCCTCTTTCTCCAGACATATTCAGCTGACAAAATTCTACCGTTTCCATGGCGATTATACGCTAGTCGCTTTAAGCGCAGCCTTGAATTTCATCTGAGAAAATGAGCAACAATTAAATCTAATATCTCAACTCAAAGGAGTAAAAGGATTCTCGAGCCATCGTATATTCCCAGTCCACGATGTTGGATGAGGTCACTATTTGAATTTCACACCAGATAAATCCGTTGGTTTTTGAAGTAAGACTTAAGTAGCTTTATTGAATAAGAAAAGCAAAATCGCTTTTCATTATATTAGTGATGTAAAATAGGCAAATGACTACATTTTTTATTGTGCTAATCAACTGTACAAGTATTTTCTAGTCATTTTTATGTATTTCATGTCTCATTAAATGTCTGTTATTGTCTTCGATTTCAAGTATAATCACCATTATGGTTAAGGTCTTATTGTTTATCTAAATCACTCATCGGTATCATCAGCTTCTGTGCTCTCCTTCCTATTAGAATTAAGACATGCTCTGTTAAATGAATTTTATTTTACGGTATTTTTTAAAACTGATTTGAGTTCATTTATATTAAATGTTGAATATTATTTAAATTAAAGTGTATGCTAAATTATCAATTTATACAGGAGACGCCAAGCGTACAAGTGTCCCCTCAAGCTACGCCCCTGTCATCATCCATTTCTGTTGTTTTGGAGGAGACTGGTCTTAACGAGGGTGAGAAAAAAAGTTTAAGAAGTTTAGGGGGAATATTTTTCAGATAAGCCTAGGCTCAATTATGTCATTTGTTATTGGATAATACTGGTAAGACCGCGCCTATGTATAGCACAAAGAGTATAAAGAAGAAAGAAGTCTAGCCTCAACCGAAGGAAAGTTCTAAGTGTGCTTGCAGGAACAGCAAACTTTGCAGAGTGAGATAACTGTGCGCATGCGTCTCAGAATCAAATGTGTTTTTCAGAACCCCCATAATTCGAGTGGACAAAGTCCATTTCACCGTGTCAGCAGTAGTTTTCAAATTCAAATGATGGCATGTGGTTGCATTGGTAGTGAAAGAAAGAAAACATTTAACAAATGAATATTTTTCTTCAGTTGTATCATTTGAAAATACATTTACTGCCATTAAGTGCACAAAACCGTTATTTAACTGGGATATTTATTTTAAGAGATAAAATATGTATTTTTAAATGTTGAAATAAAACTTGTAAACAAAGTGAGCAGCCACTGATATTTTTATTAAAGGGTAGGTTTTATAAATATTTTTCAGTGTTCTGTAAAAACTTTGATTTTTTTAGATATTTGTGTAGTTTTTAGTTATTGTAATATGAAAGGTAATTAAAAATGTTTGTTTTTGTCAGAGATCAGTAAAATAATTTATAGATGTAAATGTCTTCATTTAAAAATTTGAAGTAATAGTTAATAGACCAACACTATGTTAGAAACTTAAAATAATAACAAAAACTGTATTATTATTATTGTTTCAAATTAAAATAATTGAGAACAGTTGAGCTAAATATTTTATTTTACTTGTATGAAGGTAACTTACATAATAAAAATAATACAAGTGGGAAAAATTCTACCTTATGGCAGAATATAGATTGGCCACCCACGACTTTTATCGTTGAGATTTTTTCAACCAAATCTAACTGGTCAAAAAAAGTGTTTGTTAGCATAAGCCAGCTTTTCCACTTTAGAATTTAGTTAGCGCTCTAAGATTTTTTGTGAGGCTGGCGGAATATATTAGGAACGAACACACCGAGTTTTAAAAAGATTCGGTGACTAGAAGTATTTTTAATAAATATAATAGTGAAAAGATGTGGCTCTAATGGGCTGAGACGTGGCGAGGTAGATGTTGTTTACAAATGTGTTGGCTTAATGACACCCTTTAAACTATTTTTAATGGTTCAAGACACTTTAACACTTAATAGATAACTTAAGAAAAGTTCTATGATAGCAGCTTTTATGATGGATACAGCTAAGAGATGTTGTTTAACAAATGAGGATTTATCATTAATTGACGGGGTCTTAGAGATCAGTGGGGGGAAGGGAGGAAGAGCTATACAAAACACAAGTGCTCTACGAGACCTTTAGAATGAATTCTCATTTGCAATTGAGAGATGGGACTTTAAAAGGAATACCCCTTTTGCGCCCTTCTGACGGGCCCCTTCAAGAGATACGTGAAAACCGAGGCACCAAAAGAAGCGGTGGAAAAATACCTTTAGGCGGTGTGCAGCTAATTTTGGTGAAATTTTGGAGCTGTACGGCCCATAGGAACAGAGAAAAATGGAAAAAACTAAAATAATTATGAGAAATTGAAAAAATCAAATAAGAAAAGTGCTCCTGAAAGGAAAGGGGGGAGAAAAGGAAGAGAGAGGGTAGGACCAGACAACAGTGCTTAACGATATCAAACTTTTGATATGTTACATGATGGGGTTTGAACACCTTGAATGTCTCCCCTCGGGGGGGGGGGTAATTTCGTTCTAGAGGAGATAGGGCCTCGGGATTCTCTTAGAAATGTCGACCTCGACGAGTTTAACTTCGTTGGATCCTTTAGAAGAGGCCTACGCCCTCTGTGGGGCTTAAAGGGGCTGAGAAAGATGGGCAAAACTAAAATTTAAAAGGAGTTGAAACAGAGAAAAATGCTTCTTAAGGGAGGGGGGTAGTGACAGGGGGCAGAGTAGGACCAGACCATAGTGCTTGACGAGATCTATCTATTGATATGTTACATGAAGGGGTTTGAGCACCAAAAAGGTCTCCACCCTGGGGGGGGGGTAACTTCTTTCTTATGGGAGATTTGGCCACGGGACTCCCTTAGAAATAACCGCCACGACCGGTTTAAATTTGTTTGATCCTTTATATTATTATTTAAATGAGGTCTGAGCCCGCTGTAGGGCAATTAGGGACTGAGAAAGGAAATACAAGCGAAGGTATCGGCATAATAAGGAGAGACAATTTGATTTTTAATATCGTCAGTAACAACCATTTGTATAGCTATGTATAAAGGGTGTCCTCCTTTATATATGGAGTGGCTGTGACTTTTCATAAACATGAATTTTACTGTAGACTGAAAGAATTAGTCCTGTGTGTGGCTAATAATAATATGTAATGTAAAATTTTAATCATGAAATACCTGAATTTGTCGTATTTAAATAAGTAATTGTTATTAATATCAAATTTTACTTTTATGAAGTATATTAAATTTATCATGAAAAATACAAAGCAATCGATAAAACATTTTTAAATAAAAAAAGTAGAAAAATCGAAGAGAAATTTAGGGAAATCGAACCCGCAACCTCCAGAATCAAGAGCAGTGCTCTAACCATTCGTCCATCAAGTTCACTTCTAGACTGTAAGAAAATATCATTAAAATAGGCAAATTAGTGAAATCAATGTTTCGAACGCAGGCCTTTCAATTTCACTATGCATACATTCACAGTATGGGTTGGGTTGGGTTGGGTTGATTATTGACGGCCAATTATCTACACTAGGGATATAGGCCCGGGGGGAGTGCCCTTCGTGGGGGTCTTTCTAAGGGAACCTAATCCGTATTTACGCATGGATAAATCCACGGCTCGAAGAAAACCACGAAAACTCCGAACGATTAGGCCGACGGGCGCGATTGGGATCGAACCCAGCACCTCCCGTCTACCAGCTTCGAGAGCACAACCTCTCAGCCACTGGTGGGGCCATTCACAGTATGGACTCACTCCATATTTTACTCTCCTTCGCCCGCGCGACGCCTGATGATCCGTGAACAGCCCCATTATCTTTTTACGCGTGAAGGTTTCGCAATCGTACTTCATTGTGAAATTTGGTAATTTTTGAAATTCAATATTTGAAAAACGGCATAATGATTAGATTTGAAATTTATATCAAGAAAAATACAATTTTTTATCTTTCTAACGCAGTTTGTCTAACAATTTTGTGACAAATACTTTTCGAGCTATTAATTTTTTCAGTAACTTCAAATGTTTCATTTTCCGAGATTAACCTGTGGCAACGATGGATTGCTGTGATTTTTCATAAACATGAAAAATGATAGAGATTGAAAGAATAAGCCACCCTGTGTGTGGCTAAAAATCCCTCTTCATTAATATAATATTAATATAACAGAACTTAGAGATAAAAATGATTCAAACGTTTCAACAATTATTATTAAATACTGTGTGTTTAAATTATATATGTAGTTTGTAATTGAATACATTGAAAAAAGGTAAATTTACTGAATTTAACTATTTATTGTTCGAATGTTATATTAATGATTTTTATATAAGTTACATTGATACAATTAAAATGAAATTTTTCAGCTAAAATGTTCTGCACTATCTTTATTTTAAATATAATAAAATAATACTCAGTATTTAATATTAATTTAAGTGACTAACAATGTGTTGGATTATTATTACTTTAAGCAAAAACATTTACATCTATGAATCATTTTACTGATTTCTGTACAAATTAGATTGATGAAAATAGATATTAGTTTAGGTATCATCCCTATTATTTTGACTTAAAATATAACAAAAACGATAAAATTTTAAAAACAAGAAATAAACACATTATTTTATATAAAATGTTTTGGATATACATTCATTAATTTAAATTCATGGTCATATAAAACAAGCATTGACTGTATTTGATATTTACAATATTATTGTATAACAATAATGAAAACTACATAAATATCTAAAAAAGTAAATTTTTATGAAACACTGAAACTCATTCATAAAGCTTAATAGTAAAACTAAAAAAAATAAAATAAAGAGCAAATTCAGTGAAAAGAAAAAAATAGCTAGTTTGCGCCACTTCACTGTAAAGTTGTCTTTCGTGCACTACATGCTTAGATCTTAACTTGATTCACCATATTTACATTATGCTTACGAGAGCTAACCTTCTTCACAGAGTGGAAGTTCTTTGGCATAGGTATAACCAGGTTAAGCAGAGTAACATAGACTGTCATATCAACAAAATATCGGAAGATGATATTATGATGCCTATTGATTCCACCTTTGTGTCAATATTCGTGTTGTGTAGAAAGAATAACGGGAAAAGTTCTGATAATCTTGAGGCATGGAAATTTGTATTTAATTAATTAATGGAAGTTAAGTGCTATTAGCAGTATCTACTATTTAAAATACCTGCAACAGATGACATTTCAGAAAATATATCGGATACTAAATTTATGTCCACTCTAAATTAAACCCTTGATATTTTCATATTCCATTGAAGCCAGAGGCTATAGTTAAAACAGATTATATGACTAGAAATGGCTGTTTTGTCTTTAACTAAATGAGGTTTTTTTTAAATCTCCAGCACCCCATCCACGTTTCAAAAGACCATGAATGACATCCTGAAACCTCTGTTAGATAAAGAAGTGTTGGTCTACAGATAGTGTTGTACATTTGTACAATATTTAAAGTTGCTAAGATTTTACCTTATTATGTAATAACGGTTTAACATTAAAATTGGAGAGGTGTAATTTTTTATATCGAGAAATAAAGGATTAGGTGTCAAATATATTCAGAATGGAATCAAAACTGATCCAGAGAAAATGGAGACTAATACTTCCATGTCTTGTTCCTAAAAATTGTAAACACGTTGCAATATTCTTTGGCATAGTTTTCAAAATTAATTTCCCATTCTTCTGAGTTGTGTGAAGCTTTGTATGCTTTGAAGAAGAAAAGGGTAAAGTTTATCTGGTGAGCGAAAGCTCATAAATCTCTTGAATTTTTAAAGGAAGCTTTAATTTCATCCCTCTCTGTTTATGGTCCATTCAAATTATTCATTACACTTTGTCATGTAATAAGATGATATGTCTGTTGGAGTTACATAGATGCCAACATTTATTAATTATTCCATAGTCTTATCCAAGATAAATACGTCCAATGCCGGAAAGTGTATATAAGGAAATGATTCTTGATTCTATAAGGTGTTATTTAGATTTCATTTTAATTCTTTTTTTTTTTTACTTAAATAAAATTTCTGATTAAAAAAACGTTTCTCTTGGATCAGACTCTGGAACAATGAATAAACGTTGGAATCTTTGGGGTCGGAGCAGTGTTATTCGAGGAAGGCAGACCTATGCATCATTGGCGTATGCATCAAATACTTTTAATTAAGCTGGAGAGAATTATTCCATTATGGAATGAGAGTGTCATGAAGTTATTTGAGAACTGAATAAATTTCGTTGCTATTTTAATGAGACGCATTCGACATGGTTTAAACAAACACAATACAAAATTAAAAAGAATATTGAATACATTTTATTATTTGAAAAATTATTAGGTCCTTCTTCACTTGAATAAAATGCATTGGAAAACAAGTACAAAGAATGACAGTTCTTCAATATGAAACATATGTAGCGATTTTTAAATTTCTATGGTGCTGTCAAATAAAGTACTTAGAAATATTTCTATTCTAAAACAAACTTTGATTCTATAATGAGTTGAAATCTTAAAAATTAAGAATTAATAAAACTGTTCATAAAAATGTTTATAACAGTAAGTTGGGAATAATTAGTCATAATTTATCAAAAGCCAGTTATATTCGAAAACACAGGGAAGGAATGAAGAACATAGGTACATTCAATTTTCAGTTTAAATTATATTTCTGTACAAATACAGACACAAACACACACACACACACAAAGAACTGTATTTGACAACATTTTTTATTAAAAAATATACAAATTTTTGAAGTTGACAATAAGATGCAGAAAGTACAAAATTCATCATTTACACATTCAAATAAAGGTTTCCTACATATGAATGGTTTATCCCACCAATTTTAATTTCTCATATTTTACAAAAAGTGTTAAAATAAGATAAGAAAAACAGCAGTAATAAAATTTTAAATGAAATTAGCCTAAACTATGATATGTCAAGAGTGCGAATTTTACAAGTGTAAATTAAAATATATAAGGAAAACTTAGTTGTAAAGCAACATTATAAAACAAAACAGTAAAATTTTACAATGTGTATGACATAAATCATGTAAAAGAATAGTTAGCTGGGTCTTATACTGGAAAAAATGAAAGTCAAAATGAACTTTTGTAGCTTCACTAACTAATATTGTAGTTGTTATAACATCTTCCACAGAAACCACATATGTATCCTCAAAAAAATTAAAATAAAATAAAAAAATCTACTGAAGTTTTAAGGAAAAATTAAACAAGTTGTTCTTTCTATTAGCTCATTTTAATTATTTTGCCAATAAAACGACACACTCATAATGTTAACACTTTTATGAGCATTTCTATATATAATCTCCATCCCTTCGAGAATAGAGTTTGTGAGTTATCTTGATTTAATATACAAATTTATCGCTAGAAAGAGTATATCTTTACTTTTAAAAGCTAGAAAGATATTGCATTCTTAACTTTATTTGACATGCACACAAACAAAATAAATATCTTTGACAACTACGTAATTACAATGTATATTTTTTCCCTTAAAAAGGGCAAAACTTTCATGATTATGCATACATTAAAAGAATTTTATATCAGAAAGACTATTTTTTTAAATTAATATCAATGTAATTTGCTCCATAAACATAAATTGCTGATTGAAAAAGAAATTTAAAACGAGAGGGATTTTCTTTATTGGGCAAATAAAGTTACACATTAGTAGTATTAAAGCCAGCTATATCGTTTCTAAAACTACACCATTTCAATAAATGAACTACCATTCCACACTCACAGCAATAATAAAAATTAGAATAAAAAATGGGAATCAAATATGTATAATAATAAAAGAAAGTTTTTGTATGTATGTCTGTCCACGATGACTAGGGAGGTCTACTGCACATAGAGGTCTGAAAATTTTGATGAGGATTGATGAAAGCAAGTCCAAATCCTCCTTAGGTACAGATTTTTAGATTTTTGATAATTAGTCGAGATATTAATTAAATACCAAAATGAACATCCCAAAATTGCGAGCATCTTTCGTTTTGCTGATTGTGCCTGTGCATCTTCAGACGTTCATTGGTTTTTCACGTTGACAAAAACGAAGCAGTCGTTTTTTTCTGCATTTTTAAATCAGGATCACTGGTTTCCTCATAGAGTTACAAAAAAACAGATAAACAGAAAAAAATTTCCTTACCTTCCTTTTACAATGATATCTTTTGTTTTAAAAATATTAATATTTATTATTCTAAAAAACATTTTTACTGCACCTAAATTCAAGTAAATTTTCCAGTTTTCCAATTATCTTAAATTTGAAACTTTTGCACCTGCTTCTAGGATGAAAATTTAAAAAAAAGAAAAAATAGCCACTTATTCAGGATACCTTTCTCTTTCTAGAGGTTTATATTTTTAAAAGATTAATATTTATGATTTAAAAGAAAAAAACTAAGTTCGATCTTGCTTATTGACTTCTTTTCAACTTACTGTGTTTTTATACATTTTAAAACTATCGCACCGCATACCAGGAATAATAAAAAAATATCGACTTATTCAACATATATTTCCGGTTCTGGTGGTAACTTTGATTTCGAAAAATATTAATATATACTACTAAAAAAACATTTATTACAGGTCGATTCACGTTCATTTTCCGATTTTCTCCAAATTTAAAATGACATATTTTTTACTGATGAAAATACAAAAAAAAAAAAAGAAAAAAAGAAAACACCCATTCTCAGTAACAGTCCAGTTGTAACGAAATAATGGGTTTAAAAATTTAATATTAAAAAAAAATCTTCTGGAAGTTGTTTCAAAAGTTCGCCAGAGATTTATTTATCTCAGTGATATGAAGATATCGTTTCCCATTTTAATTGGCCTTTCAAACCTTTTTGAAGGGAGTTTTCATTTCTGCGCATGTCTATGGGAAACTCTCCATCTTCAACAAAGATTGTCAATATACTGGAAGATATATCATTTCACATTTTAAAAGAGTGCAGTGCAGGGGAATCTTAGAATGTTTGGAAAGAGTTTCATTTAATAAATGTAAAATCACACAAATTTGAGGTTCGTTTCGAAAAATAAACTAGAACGTGCATAGCAACCCGGTGTACACTGCCGAAGGCACTGGTGTCCCCGATTCTAGGTTCTTTTGAATAGATTATTTGTTTAACTATAAAAGTATATAAATTCTAGAGTGTACACTGCTTAAGGCAGTGGAGGCTCCAGCATTATGTTCATAAGATTTTCGCCTAAAAATATAAAATTATTTAACACTGAAATTAGGTAAAATTGATGGTTATTACCATGGGACCTGACAACGTCTGACAGATCAGCTAGTTGATGAATAAAAAGGTAACTTATAAAAGCTATTAGCAGTGCATATAAGTCAAAAAAATATCATTATAAAAAATTTCACACATTCTTATAAACTGAATCAGCATAACTGAATTTTGCTGAATAAAACACAAATTATTCTCTTAAAACATGCCATAACTTACATCAGTATGGTACACTGCTTTTTGGCTAAAGTTTTTTGAATAAGAGTATAAATCAGGCTGGTAAAAGTCTCCAAAGAAACCACCCAGAAAGCAACAAATTAGAGAATTAGCGTGAAGTGAAATTTGCTACATTTTTTTAAACATATATAGGCATGAACTCTGTAAACTATACATTAAAATATATTTACAAATTTGTTACATTAAACCCAGTTTTATAATATTTTTTCGTAATAAATAAATACTAACAAAATAATGTTTTTATTCAATAAACCTGTGAATGAATATTCGAAATAAATGTCGTAATCAAATATTTTTATACAGTTAAAGTTTGTTCAACATAGAGTTTTAAATTTTGAATTATAAAAAAATTAAATTAGTATTAAATTCTTATACAAATTAAAATATTTTTTGAAAAATTATGAACAAAAATTAAGTCTTAATTTTAAATTTCAGTCTTTTTAGATTTAATTTAAATAAATGAAATTTAATTTTTTATTTCTGGTGTTTGAAAAATATATCATTGATGGTTAAGACACTTTTTAATAAATTTTAATTCGAGGGCTATCGATGTTGCACTATACAATACATTTTAAATGAGAGTCATCCAAAATTATTTCAAACTTTGATCCCGTGGATCTGCATTTTTTTTTGTTGCGTTAGTTAATTGCATCGTGCCACCGCCAACTTCAATTGTGGCATACATCAATTCAATATTTTATTTATTTTTGATATTTTTCCATCACAATTAAGGAAAATGTTCGAACTGACCAATTTTCTATCAAAGAATATCGTTTAACAAAATTTTTAAATTAAGAGTAATACCAAAAAATGTGTGAAAAAAGCAGAAAAGTTTCTTACTGAGAATTATTATAATTATTCCACGGAAATCATATGGATAAAAAAGGAAAATACTGAAATTTGCAGAAAAGTAGCAAAAAAGATGTTCTAGATGACATTTTACAGAAAATAACTTTTTGTTAAGAGTTGACATCCCATAAAAGTCAAAGTGTGCAATAAACTTTGAGAGAAAAATGTATTCTCTTACATCAAGATATAGCAACACATTTCAGTTTTCAAGAAAACATTTCAAGCACTTAATAAAAACAAAATATTTCTTTCACTGTATGAATGTGGAGTTATGGTTTCCAAACAACATACATGAGAAATAGTACATTCACAAATACATTATTTCTATTTAGCATGAATATTAAAATGTGTCTTTAGATTACTACTACTAGAGAAACCTTTGGAGCATATTTCACAACTATATGGCTTTTCTCCAGTATGAATGCGACGATGTATCTTTAGATTCTCTTTTACAGAAAATGCTTTAGAACACAACTCACAACTAAATGGCTTTTCTCCTGTATGACAGCGAAGATGTTTATCCATTTCGCACTTAGAAAAAAATCTTTTAGCACACACCACACAAACAAATGGCTTTTCCTTAAAATGAATACGCAGATATATTCTTAGGTAGTCCTTTCTTGAAAATGATTTAGAACACACTTCACAAATAAATAGTTTTTCTTCTGTATGGCAGTTAAGATGCTTATTCAGATATCCCTTTTCAGAAAAACATTTAGAACACACTTGACAAACAAATGGCTTTTCCTCTGTATGAATTCGAAGATGTTTCCGTAGGTACCCTTTTACAGAAAATGTTTTCGAACACACCTTACAAATAAATGGTTTTTCGTCAGCATGAATGGGGATATGTTTATTTAGATCTCCTTTATCAGTAAACCCTTTAGAACACACTTCACAAACAAATGGCTTTTCCGTAGTATGAATACGCCGATGAGGCATTAGGTGACCAATTTCAGAAAATGTTTTAGAACACACTTCGCAAGAATATGGCTTTTCCTTAGTATGAATACGAAGATGTCTCGTTAGACTCACGTTTTCAGAAAAGCCCTTAGAACACAATTCACAAACGTATGGCTTTTCTCCTGTATGAGTGCGAAGATGTTTTTTCAGGTTACTCTTTGAAGAAAATCTTTTTGAACACACGTCGCATATAAATGGCTTTTCCCCAGTATGGGAACGAAGATGTATCTTTAGATATTCATTTTTTACAAATCTTTTGGAGCATATATGAAAAATAAATGGCTTTTCCCCAGTATGTATGCGCAAGTGATTCCTTAGATAATTGTTGTTGAGAAAACTTTTATAGCATATATTACATATAGGTTTTTCTTCAGTATGAGTGATGAGATGGTGTTTTAGAGAACTTCTTTTAGAAAACTCTATAGAGCATACTTCACAAATGTATGCTTTTCTTTTCACAGGATTAGACATATTTTTACATGAAAAATCTTCAGTAACAAAGGGATTTTTTTCACTATGAGTGGAGAGATTTTCTTTTGTAGGGCATTTATGAATAAAACTCTTTTCAGGTATGCTGCAGAAATAAAAGATTTTCAAACAAATAGTTTTATCTAAATGAGATTGAAGTATTAGATATGCAAACCTTGTTTGTAGTTCATGGAAATCTTAGAACATTCTTCAAGATATAAAACATATCTTTGCGTATAATAGCGTGAAATTTACCTCAGATGATTTGTTTCAAACTAGTTTCTTATTGGCATATGTACAAATGAGCTTATCTGTTCATTGCTCCCAAAATAAAATCTTTTCTACTCTTTATTGATAAAGATGTCTCTCTTGTTTATATCTGAAATGAAAAAAAAATATAATCTGTCTCTTTTATTACAGCTTTTAGTTTGCATACAGGGATGCCACTCAGAAAACAACAAAAAGGGGAAGTTATGCATGAATTAAAATTTATGCAATTTTTCACAACACTTATGCATGCATTTTGTAAGCCATATTGTTTATAATTAACTACATAAATTGTAAACAATAAAATTTACAACTTAAACTAGTTTTCACCTGGCTTAAAAAATGAAAGAACACAAAAACAAATTTTTTCGTTTTTTGTAACCTGTACTTTTAATGCATCATGCACGAAAACTTACACTGTTTAATAAATAAATGTAATTTGTCTTCAGTCCACTATAGTTCATACCAATTGAGGTGACCCAGCAACCGATTCAATGAAAAATTTTATTTTTCTGTAAACAATTGACAAAATTCGCAATTTTTTCCGTGACTCATCGACAAAATTTGTGATTTTTCCCATGACCAATTGGTGAAATTCAGTATATGTTCCATGACTGAATAATTAAATTCGCGGAGGGGTTTTATACGCGACTGACACATGAGATTCAGGGTTTTATTCTGCAAGTGACTCACTACATTCGCAATTTTTTACCTCAACCAATTGATGAAATTCGCAATTTTTAACTGCGACCTATTGAAAAAATTCACGATTCTTTTAAGCGACTGGCTTAAAAACTTCGCAATTTTTTCTGCACCCTACTGATTAAATTTGCGTTTCTTTTTTTGGCCAAATGATGATATTTACAGTGTTATTCCATGAGCGACTGATGAAATTTGCAATTTTATTTTGTGAATGATTTGTTGTTTTAAAAATGGTTCTAACTTAAATAATTTAGTATAAAGCCTCGAGGTAAGCAGAGCAAGTTACGCCTGTAAGAAGCTTCAGTTGGTTAGTTTTTCTTGCATGATTCGTGAATCAAATATGAAGAAAGTTTGTTTCATGTAAAAAGAACTTATATAATGTAGAAATATATATTAATCAAAGTAAAACAAGAGTTTGTTCATTGAAGACAGGTTTTTATTAAAATTTTGTACTCACATTGGTTTTACAGTTCAGCTTGAAGATTCAATTATTTAGACACATTCGTTGAAACGGAAGTAAAACAGTTCAATAACAACACCAGAGATATTCAGAATAACATAGCTCAAACTTTTTATATTCAGCTGCATTGAATTAACTTAAATACTTATTCACATATTTCTGTAACACAAAATAACAAAAATCATCCATGAATGTAAAATTAGTTTAACATAAAATACTGATTTTCTCCACGACGATACCGCAAACGAGATTCGCCGATAACTAGATTAATTCCCTAATTAAACCATTTAAGTATACTAACAGCCTCTATTTATACTGAAATGATACCTGCATGAACTGAGAACACACCCCCTTTCGTGAACTTTCCATGGAGATTTGCATACACGTGCCTTGTTTCATTTGATCTTATGATCGGCCAACTTGAATGATTGCATATGCTACCATCTAGTGTGTGGACGATGCACTATGTCACTTGTTTACTTCATCTCACATGTGAAGCATGATATGCGTTAGCGATAGAGGGTTTCCATTTAATGTTTAATAAGAGAAAGATTAAAAAGAATTTCATTCATGAATAGTTAAAACCAGTTTGAAAAGTAAAAGATTAAAGGTAAGTAAAAACGATGTATATGTAAATAAAACTTGTATATTTAAATATTTTACAAACTTAATAATGACGAATTTATAATATCTATTGATGAATATGTCAAATGCTAGGTGTGTATATATGATCAGTAGAAAAACCTTTAACAGGTTAAAAGTTGTGACGCAGTAGTTTTTTTTTTGGCTCTAAGATTTTTTAATATCAGTCTTAAAAGCAATGATATCAAATTTGAGTGACACTATGTTAATAATATTTTTAAAAATCATAATTTTCTTTTTCCTTTTATTTACATTCACAAATGCAATTATTAGTTTTAAAACATGAAAAGATATATAAAATTTAATTGCTGATGCTTTTTTATTCACATCTCTCCTGAATTCAAAATATGGGTTTGAGAAAAAATGATATCAAAATTCGACTGACACTTTCACATGAATTTAATAGGATTGTTTTAAAATTCAATTTAAATTACTTTTGGTTTGTCTTCTAAAGTATATTTACACATACAAACAATACTTTTAATTTTTTAATACACTGTTAAATATATTACATTCACTGAGCCTATATTATGTATTGAAATATATTTATTTCAATAAATTGATTTATCTTTTGTGCCACGCTATCCAAAATCATAAGTAAAATTTATGTAAATGATTATTTTGCATCATAGTATCCAAACAAAGGGAAATGTATGCAAGTGGATAATATGATGCAAAATAATCATTTACATAAATTTTACTTATGATTTTGGATAGCGTGGCACAATAGATAAATTAATTTATTGAAATAAATACATTTCAATACATAATATAGGCTCGGTGAAATTAATATATTTAACAGTGTATTGAAAAATTAAAAGTATTGTTTGTATGTGTAAATATACTTTAGAAGACAAACCAAAAATAATTTAAATTGAATTTTAAAACAGTCCTATTAAATTCACGTCAAGGTGTCACTCAAATTTTGATATAATTTCTGTTAAAACCTATATTTTGAATTCAGAAGAGATGTGAATGAAAAAGCATCAGCGAATAAATTTTATATATTTTTTCATGTTAAGATAATAATTGCACATGTGAATATAAATAAAACTAAAAGGAAAATGATGATTTAAAAAAAAATTATTAACATAGCATCACTCAAATTTGATATCATTGCTTTTAAGACCCATATTTAAAATTCTTAGAGCCAAAAAAAGTGCTGTGTCACAACTTTTAACCTGTTAAGCGTTTTTGTACTGATATTAATATACATGCATTCACACGTACATATAGAATCATTGTAAAAGTAGCTAAAACAGATTCAAATCAACTCAAAATGTAAAAATATATCAATATATTCTCAATAATTTTTTTTATCATGATTACATTTACTTTCCTAACACTGTAAGTGTAAAAAAATACAAATGAAATTAAACTACAGCTTATTTTTTCAGGGGAGGCACAAAAACAGGTATATATACAGGTAGAACTTCTAAAATCCGGAATCGCTCGGGACTCTGCAATTCCATATTTTCAAAATTTCCAGATTTTAGAGACTGAGAAATAACAATTTAAATTCTAAATTAAAGTCAGACTTAAAAATAAGAAACACATACTGTAGAGTTTCTAATACTGTACACTTGAGCGATTCTAGATTTTAGAAGTTCTACCTGTATATATATATATATATATATATATATATGAACAAGTGACATAATGTGGGCTACTCTTGTATATAATATGTTTATGCACAACACAATCATAGTACTGCATAAATTTTAATTACTATTCTTACAATAGTTACTGCAATGAAATATAAAATTATCATTGACATACCAAGATATTTAAATATAACAAATCATAACTCCTTGTAATTATATACTTATTTTTAATTGCTAAAAGGTGTAAAATAAATAGATTATAAACAGTAAAGTAGGTTTTATTAGACTATTGACAAATGTTTCAGCTCATTCTGAGCCATTATCAAAACAAACAAAAGTATTCTAAAAATGCACAGTCTATGAAGTTATTTAAAACACAATCATTTATTTTTTCACATACTTTTTAAAAATTACACATGTTATTTTTATTATTTACTTGGATGTCTATTTCCATATTTGTAACCATGGAGTCACTCGAGTCACAATTTTGGTAAATTAAATGATGCTGATTTTTATTTACAGGAAAAAGGAGCCTATAGCTGATATTAAGTATAATAGAAAAAAATACAGCCCTGGCAACCATCCAAATAAATTTCAATGAAAGTAAAATAATTTTTCCCTCCAGTCGATACTATCCATCCATTATAAGAGAAACCATAGAGATTGTAACACATAAAAATACAATATGTAATGATGCAGCATCATTTAATTTACCAAAACTATGGCTCGAGTGACTCCATGCTTAAAAATATGGAAATAAACATCCATGTAAAAATAAAAATTATTGTGTGCAATTTTAAAAAGTAAGTGAAAAATTGGTACTTCTCTATTATTCCGTTGACCCCTTTTCATAACAAAAAACTATCGCCAAACTGTAAGATTAAACAACAAAAATGCAGTCCCATTTACTGAATGTCAGAAGCATTATATGTGTTTGTTATTTCATCAAGTGGTTTTAATTCAAAATTTGTGTGTATTTTTCAGTATTTTTTTACTGATTTATTAGTTATTTTGTTCATTAAAATAACAATTGTGTCCTTAAATTCTTATATTTTATTTATTTTGATATTCCAATGGCAACATTCTCCCGTTTATTTGTTGTTACAGTTTGGCAATTTTCTTTTGCTATAAAGTAGTTGACAGGATAATAGAGAAGTACCGAAAATTTAAATGATTATGTTTCAATAACTACACAGACCGTGCATTGGTAGAATATTTTTGTTTGTTTTGTTAATGGCTCAGAATGAGCTGAAACATATGTCAACAGTCTAATAAAACCTATTTTACTGTTTATAATATTTTTATTTTGCAACTTTAAGCCATTAAAAAGAAGTATACCAAGAGATTTGTTTACTTAACTCTCCAATACACTATTAATAAGTTATTTATACTGTTATTAAGAGTGAATTATATTAAGTTGTCTAATTTTAAAATCTAGAAAATTACATAAAATGACTATAAATTCAAACAGTAAATAATTTTGTAATTAAAACAATTATAAATAATAGGAAACCTGATATTAAAATATGAAGACCTAATAAAGAGTGATTAGACAAATGTTGCCAGCAAAAAAATGAATTCCTTTGATGGGTCAGTACTTGATTTTTAGCAGAAAATGTAAATGGGAAAATCTATGACTTCATGAGATGCATTGCAATATACTGCAGCTAAGATTCACAAACTGTTTAGCAGAACAAATGTTGTGAAAAAGAAGTTATGTTACGACCATATGATTTGTACAATGTCATTTTTTCCCCTTGAACTGTCATAAAAATTAGTGACATTCCTTGCTACAAAGTACGAAATTTTTATATAATGCTACTCGTTACATTATATTGTTTAAAATATAGCATGCTATACTACAAACTACAACAAAAATCTGACCCCTGATTACATGTCATGAAACAGTGATAAACCACACATTAACCCCTTCGTGATGAGCGTCCTTTACAGAATTTTTAATCTGTTATCACCTTTTTTTAAAACAGAAATTTCCGCCTATATGAATCGCAGAAATGCTACCATTAAATAAGGCAAAGCTTACACTAAAAAATAACTGGTGGGAATAATCGAGGATTCTGAGCATCTTATGCATCATGTATACGTGTCGCTCGTCCCCATGGGGAAAAAAAACTATTTCATTAAAAAAAAAAATTGTATACATTTTTATATTTTTTACACTGATTAAAGAAGAACAATTTCTGTGTATTATTTAAATGAATATATCTGACAATACTTGAGATCATTCATATTTAGCAAAGAGTGGTTTTTGATGACTGGTAAAAATGATATGGAGAGGAAATTCTCTTCCTATGTTGAGAATGTTCAATGCCTATAAAAGAATAGAAAAAGTGATAACATTTGAGGAAATTTAGGTAAATCTAAGTTTAAAACAATATAAAAAAGAGAAGTTATAAATTGTTCTCAAAATAAAATTTTGAAATTTTATTTCTACCTGAAAAAGATAGTCATGCTATGTTATTCTTAATGCTGTTTTCAACACTGTTAAATATTTTTTTCTTAAATTTTTTTAAGCGTGATTTTAAGTATTCATGAAAATAAAAAGAGTATTACTTATCAAAAAATTATCTTCCTATGTTAAGAATGTTCAACGTTGAAAAAAAGAATTGGGAAAGTGATCATATTGGAGGAAATTTTGGTAAATCTAAGTTTAGAACAACATAAAAAAAAAATTTGAAATAGTTCTGAAAATAAAATTTTGAAAATTTATTGCTACCTGAAAAAGGTAGTCATGCTATGTTATTCTTAATGCCATTTTTAACAATGTTAAATATTTTTTTCTTAAATTGTTTAAAGCATGATTTTAAATATTCAAAAAAGAGTATTACTTATCAATAAAGTCCTTAAAATTTAAGTAATAAAATATATCATTAAGCGATTACTACCCTAAAATAAAATATTTAATAACAGCAATAACATTTAAAAAGTGTTAAAAGATTCAGTATAAACCAAGTAAAGTACTTTTTTTTCCCCAACCTTGACTACAAATTACTATTAGGTATATGTTATTACAATATTAGTGTTTTGCTAATTGAGGAATAATTTTTTTAATCTGTAACTCGATAAAATACCTTTAAAATTAGTTTTTAAAACATTTACAAGTTTATAATTTAAACTTAAAATACTCCAGTGTATAAAAGTAAAGCAAAAGTTCTACTTCATTTTCACAGATATCAGAATTGTTTATTATAGTTATTTGATAAAATGAAAGAAAACTATTAAAATTTAAATACTATTTGTAATTACAAGCATTGTTATAGTAAATAAAATAAAAATAAAATGTAATTTATGTATAGAAAATATCTCCTATTCATGTATAAACTAATATTTAAAAAAAGATAAAAATACATTTTATGCTCATAGAATTGAAAATTACAGCAAAAATGTTATTAAAATAGATGACAATTGCAATAAAAACAATAATAAGAAAATCTTACCTTTAAATGAGATACTTTACAACGAAATGAAGCTTAAATTGTAATAAATAGGCATAACCTAACTATAACTCCCAACTTTCTTTTAATTTTTTACATTTCTCTGGTTTGAGAATCAAAAGAGAAATAAAATATATCAGATAAAGAAATATTCTTTTAAGAGTCAAAATAATAAAAATACCATGTGAAAATTGCGATATAATACGCAGATACTTTGAAGGGAGGTGGGCTTTGAGACCTATAGCTACAAGGCTGTCGTCTGGAATGATCCATATACATGATGTTGTTGTTGATTTTGCCCGTGGGCCCGGTGAGCAGCTATTTATTCCTATACAGCTGTCTTACTCCGAGAAACATATACATGAATTCTACAATTACATACATCTTGACGAGATAGTACAAGGAAACAAGACAACACAAGAGACACAACCTGGGGGTTCCACACAAAGTGTGTGTGCAATGGAACCAGTGGGAATTGAACCCAGAACCTCCTACCCTCGCAAGCGATTAGCGGCGTGATGCCTTAACCACTCGGCCACGGAGGCCCCAATACGCAGATATAAAATTATATAACAAGAAAGGCAACAATATTTTTCGATTAAATTAACGATAGACATTTGGACTTGGTACATAACATAACAATAGACAGGATTATATCAGAAAACTTTTCGATTAATGATCGTACTTCGATTAATAGTGTGCTAATCTGCTATCTATCACCCTAATAAAATTGTTTTAATGCATTGCAAATTATATCAAAGTATTAGATTAGTTCGAAAAGAAGCTTGCTGTAAAAGACCAGTTTATAAAACTCTTCTCAGACAACTAATGGCAGCATGAATTGCTATTAATCGAACAAGGATTTTTAATCGAAGTATTTGCTGGAGTCACTTCGCCATTTTGCTGATCATAAAGCAATAGTGTGGTAAGTTTTGTTCATCAATCTAAATATTAAGTTAGAGGGAATGGGATACACATGAGATTTTGATTATTTATTAATTATTATTATTATCAATATGTGTTATTTTTCGGCTCAATTATAAAAATATGTCTGTTTTTTAATTTTTTGCATCTTAAATTAGCATTTAGTATTTCAAGCCTGTAGATTTCTGTATTTCAGACTAAATTAACAAAATACACATTTTTGGAGTTGAATATGCGAAATCTGTTTTAATCCTTTTTACATGTCACACCTAATGAATATTACATTCAAATGATGACCAAATATCTTTCTGTTTTTTGGAAAGTATGCTTAGTTTCTATTTTTACTTACATTTAAGGATATTTCAATTCTTAAAAAAGATTTAAATGCTTTCTCTTCCATATTCCTATTGAATACATTCTATTTGCAAAATTAAGAGAAACAATATTTCAGTAAAATATGATGTCATTTTGTTTAATTCATTTGTTTGTGTCTTTTCAGTTTTACGGAATGGTTGGTAATTTCCTGTTATACTAACACCATCATCACCAAGCATACTATTTGGCAATAAAGGACCATTAAATTTTTTCATTTTATCGAGAACACAAACTTATCCCATATATATCTACTGCCATGTTGTGGTTCATTTGAAGCAGACGCTCACGAAACTCAATCGAAGTCAGCTCTTGGCACCAGAAATATATAAATTTCAAAGTAGTAAGAAAAGGCAATTTTGTCTTGGCATGTTCGTAAGCTACATCTCCATTGCGAATAAAATTCCAAACTCCTCTATAATTTCATTTTATATATTTTTTAACAAAACTTTCTTTACATACAATTACATAGTGCTGAAACAATTTTATTGCAGCTTCCTCATCAACAGGTAACTGCCAAATTATAAAATGCATCTCCGCGCAGCTAAAAATGTATGTTAGGAAGAAACCTCCAGTAACTGACATTTTAAGGATTCTTTCTTGTTCAAATCACTGCTACAAAATTTTAAATATGTAAGAGATACTTTAAAAAATTATTGTTTACAAAATTTTGAAAAATTATACATTTTATTATTATTTTTTTTCATAAATATGGTTAATGATCCCAGTAACTGACACCATCTCTGTTTTGAAATACTAATAACTGACACAAAGTGAACCAGTGTCTGACACTTTATTTTAAAAAAAATATTATTATTATTATTAATAAAAAATATATATTTTATAATTCAAGGAATTTCTGCTTTAAAATTACTTTAATATAAAAAGTGGGAATTAATTTTTGAAAGATGCAAACACTTATAATTTTCAAGTGTTTTACTTTAAAGAAAAGAGATAATAAATGTTTCACGTCATTTAATATAGTTTTTATTTTAACAACTGTAACCTTACAAAGTTAATCTTTTTCTTTTAAGAAAACACATTGCATATATTGAAATGTTATTTAAAGAAAGATATAAATCATTGTTTTTTCATTTGTTGATAGAGTGTCTTTATATTCCTTATTATAGCAATAGCAAGAGCAAAAGTATAATTACCTATGCAAGTGAAAGACTCATAAAAAATGTAACAGTTTTTTACAACAGCGGTTTGTTTTTGACGGCCATGAATAGGAATTTTCCATTATTCCTTATAGAAATTTTACTGTACGACATTCTTTATTGACTTCAAGAATATGTCCAATGTAAAACTGCTGATTATAATACATTGCATAATAACATTCTGTCTTCAACTGAACGTTACATTTTATTTTAGTTTGAGATTTTTCTGAGTCTTCATCCAGATCATGATTTGGATTGAGGTCTGAAGAATCTTCATATACAATATTTGATTAAGTCTCACTCTCACTGGATTCTGATAAGTAGATTTATGTTTTTTTTTCTTTTGTCTTGGTAATAAACCTCTTTCTTTTTCTTAGGTTCAAGTTTCTCTTGCTTTTTCTTTTCATGGTCAAGCTTTTGTTTCTTCTTCTGTTCTTCCTTTTTCTTCTTTCTGTTTATACAATTTCATTGGTTGTCACTCTTGCTTTATCATTCCTGTCAAAAAATTAGAATGCTAAATTTCCTCTGATTTGTGTTTTACTTTTAAAAGAATGCATCTGCACCCTAGTGATTCCATGTAAAAACAACACTTAAATATAAACAAAAGGGTAACTTACATTGTCACAGAGGGCTGTATTGCTAATACTGGAATAAAGAGACAAGGTTATTGCACATTAAATATAAATTAATAACTCTAACCCACATTTTATCACGTGTGAGCAATGGAGCAAGTTCACATTCAGATCATGGTTTTAGGCAGTAAATAAACTAAATCAAATGTCCATGATCTGTGACAGATAAAAAAAGGAATCATGTACATTCCACACTTAGTTCCTCTGATTGTAGTACATCACTGCACCTTGTTTGTTGGGAATGTCCAACATTGACTAATATGAGTTTTCTTTATAGATTTAAAAAATTTTAAATGGTGCTAAAATTGTTTACTGTTCTCTACTTTTAGAGAAATAAAATGTAAAGTAAAAAACAAAATGTTGAACTTTTAAAAAATTCAAAGCTTACAGATCCAATATTGGTCATTATTATCCAATATTGATAAAAAATATGTTCGACTTTTGCTGAAGTACACCATGTTTGGACAATATTGAGTCAATGTTGCTGTGCTATCTGGATTTATTTTAATATTTTTATCCCTTCTAAAATCTGGCATTTTCTTGTGGTTACATGGAACACAAGTATCCTATCTGTGCTTCACTCATTATCTTATATTCTTTATTTCTAGATCATGGAACCAAATAATGAGGCCGTGAATTTTAACTCTTTGCCAGATGAGATGTTGATCAACATTTTCAGTCAACTGTCACAGAATGAACTGGGAAAAATTTCAGGGTATGTAAAGTTCATTTATATCTTTTATATTCAGATATCAGCAAAAAACTGTTAAGAAAAGGATTTCATTTTTAACTTAAAGCAGAAAATTTATTTCAAACTGGTTATGAATGTAAAAGTGCACAAAATTTAAAAATTATACTTGTGAATGTTTAATTCTAAAAAATATCAACAATGTTAGAACAATTACAGCTGGGGCCATCGCAAAAACAAAACAACTTTTTTCTCTTACTGGCCTGATTTCAACACTCAAACACGTGACGTGATGTCATAGAGAAGATCTGACTCGTATCGTCTCATTGTGTGCCATTTATTATTTTTTGTGTATTTAGATTATTTTCGCCCACCCTCTAAGCGTTTTGCCCGTATTTTTCCATTTCCCAAAAACAACTTAAATCGGCTCTAGACAAAAATATTTTTAACAAAATTGTGTTTTAAGATATATGTAAAATACAGTGATGTGAACCGTATTTTAGAAACAAACTTGGAAAGAAAATTTAAATTATTTTAAGTTTTACAAATATTTTTATGAAAATGCAGGAAAGCTCTGAAGACGCTCAGAAGGTTAAACATATTATGGAATAAAGATCTTTAAATTACGTGAATTTTTTCATTTTTTATTTGCTTGATAAAAGATAATCATAAGTCAAGTAAATACCCTTTTTTATCTCATTATTTCAAATGCAAAATGTTCCTACCATTCACACGTGAATTTTGTGAACGTATTGCATGTGGCGTGAATTGTATGCTTTTATTTTTACCTAGAGTGTAATAAATACAATTTAGAGTCACATCTAATGATAATATGAAATTCTTTTTTTTTTTTTTTTTTTTGGTCATGTTTTGTTCCTAGAATCAGTGTTTTAATACAGTTTACCTAAATCGAAAACATTCAAAAAAGAATAATACAAAATCCCTTTTCTTTCTTTCTTTTTTTTTTGTGACTAGAATTACAATTTATATAAATTGAAAACATTTAAAACATTAATTAATAATAATGAGTTCTTATGCATATCTTTTGAAAAAAGAATTTTAAATGCTTTTTGTAAAAGGTTTGTTAAACTTCCAGTGTTTTCAATTATTAAAATATTGTTTTAGTTTAAATAAATATATATATCAAAGGTCGGTGCAGGGTTTTTTTTTCCCGGGGCCCTTATGTGAAAAGTAAAAGTTATTTTTGTGTAATTTATTATATCTACACATAATCCAAAAATATAATAGTTTCCCTATTTATGTAACATTAATACTGTGTATTATCCATGATTTAAACTAAGTCTAAAAGCAGTGTAGTGTTTTATATAAGTATTTTAACATAAAAGAAGGTAGGGGGAGGAATGGGATTTTTCTCATTACTCCTGTTTAATAAAATGAATACAAATTGTTGTGGATATGCAATTTCATATGTAAATAGAGCAAACTATAGTATCTTTTATAATGCAATTGCCTACTTTAATAGTGAAAGATGATTTTTTTCATGTCATCTGTGATTGATCATCCTGAATATTCTCATAAGTGTTTTCTGTAGACTTTCAAATGGATTTATCAATCTACAATCTTTTTTAGATTATTATATGTAGTCTTCACTAGATTATCTGTATCTTTTTTACACCTGTCCCATACCCAGAGGCGTAGCGTCAAGGGGGGCACAGGTGACTTTACTACCAGTATTTTTATATTCTATATTTGGCCTTATTTATTTTATACCGTTCAAAGATTAAATAAGGCTAAATGTAGTATATAATTATACTGGTAGTAAAATGATCGTGACCCCCCTGACGCTACGCCACTGCCCATACCTGCCCCCTAGTGGGGGGGGGGGGGGGTATGAGACATAGTTTAAAACTTACAGTTTCTTTAATTTTAAAACTGTTTTTGGACATAATGATTTTATAGTTGTTTGTGGACATTACAAAGTCATTTATCTTGTATTCGATAATTTAAAATTTCTGTTTTTGTGTCAAACGAAGTTGACTTTCTGATTTTTATAAGAAGTGTCCCATTCCTCCTTACTTTTAGCTACAGAGTTGTTTTGTAGGAGATGAATAATCAAAAATTTAGACAGAAAATAATAGATTTTTAAGAACTTGTGTGTTTTAAAAAATTATCATTATTTAAATGGGGAATGCTTGAGCACCATGAACCCCTCATTTTCCTATGCCCTTAAACATTATTCTTTGCTTTCTGACTGCCACATTATAAAATATGCAAGGCACGGTTGTAAAAAAATAATTTGTTTACAATCTTAAAAATTATATTAATTATACGTGAAATTAATAAAAACAGCGATTTATATAAAAAAAAATGTTATTACATTCTAATAAGACTGAAATTTTAGGTCTGGATTTCACAATTAAATGCAAGTGTGGAAATGAACAGTCTTATCTATTAAGACTGCGTGTGATGGGATTTGCTAATAATATATTGCTAAATAACAATACAAAAATTAAAAATAACAACAGCAAATTCACTTGTAACAAAAGAAAATTATCTACATTAACCAGTATGTAAGTTTCATTGATAAGTTTAATATTTCCACTTACTTAATATTGTATATTTAAGCGAGATTATTTTCTCTGACAGAATATTAAATATCACAATTATACTAAATTATTTTAAAGTATATACTTTGCTGGTATACTTAAATTGAATTATTTTTCTTTTATAATGTTTAATATAAAATTATTGAAATAACAACTTGTGTTTCTGTATATTTACTAGATAGATGGGGATTTTTCTGTTTAAATGAATTTTTCCTTTTAAGTAAATATTAAATTTATATTTAGAAGTGTGGAATTTGGAAATGGTGACATTTTCTCTTATCCTATATATTTTTTAAACATGCATAGAATTATTAAATGCACATTATAATTAGTAATCATAAAACTATGTTTTGCTAGATAAGAGTGCTTGAAAGATAGAGTTTTCTTAATTATAATACCTAGTAACAGAATGTGTATTTTAAATTATTCATACATTATAAAATTTTTGTTTTAATTGTTTAGAAAAAACTGTAGAATTTGTATTTATGAGTCTGTTTATGTAACTCTTTTATTAACAATTGTAAAATTATGCCTTGATGAACTTTTGTTGTTCATTTATTGTATGTATAATTCAAACAGATCTAAAATAAGCTAGAAATTACCTAAGAAAATGTTACAAAACAGAATTTTATAGGACTGTTTTTGTTGCACACATATGCATATTCAATCTTGTTTCTTTGCTACTCAGATCTGTTGTTCGATGACGTCTGCATCATGAAACAGGCCCGAAAGAGAAGAAAGTTGTTTTTCACGATGGCCCTGTTACACCCTGCTGTTACTGGCCAATTTTGTTTTCAGAGCAAATGTCTACAATTTATATTTTTTAATTTTTATTTAAATATAAGTCATTACTATTGTTTCATGATGGACCACATAAGGTAAATTCCTTTTGAAGGGGATGGGATAACAGATCTTTGAATTGGTCACCAAAAAAATCCCAAATTTTGCCATTTGGTCATGGAAGAAAAAATTGTGAATTTCATCATAAGATCATGAAAACAAATAGCGAATTTCATCCTTCAGACAAAGAGCAGTGTTGTGAATTTTGGCCATTAGTCCTAGAAAAACATTAATTTTATCAAATAATTTCAGAAATCACTAATTTTGTCATAAATTGTATGAAAATCGCAAATTTCATCAAACGATTTCTGAAAAAAATTGCCAATTTTGTCATATGGTTGAGAAAAAAAATCAAGAAATTCAATCATCACAAATCTCCTGAATCTCTCACAAAATTTGCAAATTTTCTGTTCCATAAAAATAAAAAAAATAATTTATTAAAGATTTTTTGTCTTTCTCTTTACTAAGATAATTATTCTTCGAATATGTACCATAGTGTTACACAACAAAGCAATGATCTAAAATCCATATAATTCTGAAATCTTCAGCTTTCGCTCCAATGCTGTGCAGTTTTTTATCATATATAATTTTAATTAACACAAACAAATGATACGATAGTATTGTCATATTTACAGTAAAAATTAATGCTGTAAATCGCTGTTATAATGGGGAAAAAAGGAATTACGAACTTGAAATATAACCACACCCTTATCCTTCAGAAGAATAGCAAAATCTCTCTAAATTTGGATTAAAGTGGGATAATGCCCCTACTCCTCAAAATTCAAATTATATTTTAAACCCTGATACTTAGAATTTGTAATCAGTCTGAACCTTATAATAATGGACACTTTTGAAACAACCTCAAAATTAGTTTAATTTTAAATATTGAATATCTTTGTTAATAATTAGTTGTTGCTAATTAAGTTTGGATGTATAGGTATAGCAGCTTGCTAGGAGAATGTTGTTTCTCACTTTAATTTTTGAGCCTCCACTGCATCCTGCTTTGACATTTTTTGAAACATCAGAACTGAAATATTATATGATTTATTCCATTCTCATTTTTATGGAGAATATTGCTGAACAGCCACAGGAACCTCTGGCAGTATCTACCATCTGCATCTTTTTCTCCTATAGCATTATTATTGGTTTGTTGCACAGAATCAAAATTTGATAGGTCTTGGATCAATTTCACGAATTTGTCATACACTTGTTCACGCCTTCCAAAGCTGGTGCTATCAGCATGCAAGCAGGACCCTTGCGGGGTTTTTTTTTGGGGGGGGGAGGGCGAGCCTCTCGAGCATACCTTGTTTTTTCTGTCTAAAATAAAAATTTTGTCCTAGATTTGTTTTTAAATATTTCTTCGTAAGAAAAAAACAAAGAGTATTAGCCTTATTTCTTACAGACAAAGTTCATAGTATTGTCAGGGATTCGATAAACTTGATGATTCTGAAAGTAAACGTGAAAACAAAAAATAAATATTTAAAGCATTGTAAAGGATAAAAGATTTTACGAAATTAAAATTAATTATGCACATTAAATGTGTAAATAGTGATATTATCCATGCAATTTATTATCTATATTATATATTATTCTATGATATATGTATTTAAAAATTTATTTGATTAGTTCAGTATTGCAGTAAATGTGGGTCCCACTAACTGGTTTGACAGAATCCCTCGTTACGTTTTGCCAACCCTGTTTCCTTCGATCCATTAAGATGATAAAATAAATTTAAAATCACAAATGGTACAAAACACTGTACCCAAAAATTAAATAGGGGAGAAACAAAAAACGTGGTAGAAGAGAAATGCATTTCCAAAGAGCAGAATCATTTCATGCAGTAAAGAATATCCAGGTCATTTAAAATACATTATTAACAGATATCGGCTTTCCTGAAAACACATTTTTCATCTCTGTCCATTTCTTCATTGCTTTTTGTTTCTGATGCAAATCATGAATAGTTTCAGAAGTAGCAGTGTGAAGCAACAGGGTTTGTACGGTCCTTGAAAGTCCTCAACCCTTTGAAAAGTAAAATTTGGTTCTTAAAAGTCCTTAATTTTACTCTACTATTATTTCTTAATTAGGAATAAAAATCTATTATGTTTTGACAGGTTGTAGTTTTATGTAATTACATCGTTCCTCCACAATACCCAAAGTCTAAAATCTTTAAGAACATTTTTTTTTACTGTGCTCTACTGGTTGTGTTATTTTAATAATAAATAATTCGTCATCTAAATTATCTTATCAAGCACATAAAATTTAAAGTATTTTTAAAACACTAATTAATTTTTCTCCCTGTTCTATTTGGTAACAAAAAAATATTTTTCTATTCAACTCCAATCTATCCAAAAATTCTGTTTCCCCACCTTTGAGTACCCCCCTCCTTCTCATAGCTCACGAAGTTTAAAATCTTTGATGATCTAATTTGCTTTCTAAATTTTACAGCTTTTTATGTACTTTATTGTAACAATAAATAATCAATCATCTAAATTTTTTGTTCCATTTAAAATTGCTACGTCCCTAGTCTCCTTCCTACCTCTTTTCTGGCTTAAAATTTTATAGTCTTTAAAATTCTTTCATTAAAATTTTTTTCTATTCTTTTTGTATGTATTTAGTAATGATAAATATATAATTAATAACCTAATCAAACCTAACATAACCTAATGTACTTTATTGTAACAATAAATAATCTATCATCTAAATTTTTTTGTCCCACCTAAAAATGCTGCTTCTCTCCCGTTCCTACCTCTTTTCTGGCATAAAAGTTTAAAAGTATGTAAAATTCTTTCATTCATTTTGTTTTATTCTTTTTGTACATCTTTAGTAATGATAAATAAATAATCAATAATCTGAACAATTCTTTCCACCACAAAATAATATCTGCTTCTCTTCCCCTTTACCCCTCTCCTCAACTCACAAGATTAAAATCTTAACTCTTTAATATTTTAAGACATTTTCTGTTCTATTTGCTACTTTATTCTTACAATAAATAATCACTCATCTAAATTTCTGCTGCCAGCCTGCCCCAGTACAAATTTAAAAATCTTTGAAACTCTTTAATTTATTTCCTATTTCATTTGTAGAGCCCCGATCAAGTTCATGCGATGCATTCTCAAAATAATCTCGAATTACAAAATTATGCCCAGTTTAAATTTTATACCATTGTTTTATTTTTTTTAAATATGCCTTTTTATCTCCATAATACTGTTTTCAGTCTAAGACTGAAGCTATTTATTGAAGCACCTTTGGAATAATATTTGAATTTCTATTAATTTCACAGTTTCTTATAAATTTATTTGATGAAATTCCATGATAGTTCAGTGATGATAGATAAAAAAATTAATTTTTCTATCAAGAGTAAATGAAAATTCGTTTTATGCCTTTTGGGACATACTATAACTGGAGACCAGGGTATATGCTCTTATGGCAAACAGACCCTGCCTATTGGTAGCTTTGAAATAGAGTCCTGGATTGAGTCTGGCAACCCAGATTTATCCAATTGTGACCTGACCTATAGGTCAGGTTGAGTTGATGCTAATTTTTTCAATACAGATCGAGTTGACCTGAACTGTTTCAGGTTCGAGTCAATTTCAGGTTGAGTTTTAATTCTTTTAGGTCAAGTTAAGGTTAACTTGATTTTTCAAAAGAAATTCCGGAATACCCTGCCCCCAATATTGATAACTTCTTAAGGTATTCATTCAAGGGTTTAGCAACCCCGGATACCCAAGTAATATTTCTAAAGTTTTCATTTCTTCTCCTTTTGTTGTCTCCTCTTTGTTTCACTCTTTTTAATATTTTCTATGTGTTTTAGTTTGTTGATATTTATAAAAATTTAGAATATATATTATTATTATTAAGGATAGTCGAAATTTAATGATATATGAGTTAGAAAAAATATGTTCACCTTCTAAATGAATAAATATTACACAAAATTAAAAAAAAATGAAAATTAATATGCTAAATTATATATATATATATATATATGTGTGTATGTGTGTGTGTGTGAAAACATTAAAAGTCATTTTTTAAAAAAATTACTTAAATTTTTTTTAAAAATTTATTACTAAAAAATTCTTTTCAAAAAGTATTTGTGCATTATGAAAAAATATATATATATTGTGTTACTATTTAAAAAAATTCTTGAAAACATTATTAATATCGTTGCATTAAAAAATGAATTACATTAAAATTATTTCATCAAAAAATAGTCACAAAATTATTTCTTACATGTTATAAGTTAAAAAAATACATATAATGTTATGCACATTATCCATGCATGTTATTCTAAGTTTTAAAAGGAATTCTAAATGATGTATTAAATGAGTTGAAAAGACAAACAGAAAAAGAGAAATGAGAATATTTTTAAAGTACAATTTTTAAAAAGCATAATTTAGTAAAGTATTTTGATTAATCATGAAAAGGAAACATATTAAGTTAACCATATAATAATCTGAAAGATGGCAGCATCAGATATTATTTAAGTCTATTTAAAGACAAGAAAAATAAAAACTCACTTAAGCCTACATACTTATGCCTAATCATCGCATTAAACTTAATCACTAAAAAACAATAATAAACTTTTGAAGCACAATACATTTTTTCCAATCGAATCATAAAATAAATCCTTGGTACCCTACAGTAATTGCCTGTATCGTTTAGTGGCTATGCCGTTTATCCTCTATCCAGATGAGTCAGGTTCAACTCCCATCTATGAACAAAGCGATTCCTTTAAAAATTAAGTGCTGTATTATAAATCCAATTGAAATTTACTCAAAAAATTCTAACTCACCTACATTTCTTCTAAGTTAAATTTTTTTTATTAGTTATTTATAGATAATAATATATTATAAATTTACAGAGTGTACTGTGAATTTACAGAATAATTGCTCTGTTGTTTAACAGAATTTCTCTAATGTCTGTAATTTTACATAAGACTTAAGATATTGGATTATCAGTAGATTCTCTAATTAAGAGAATGTATTGCAACAGTGTACTTTTCCATAAAAATATTAAATTTTGGATTAATTTTCTTTCACTTGCCTTCGGATATCAATATGTTAGGTGATGGAATTTTTCTTTGTTGCATTTATGTCAAGTACAATCCGACCTGTGCTGTACTCTATTCTGCAGTAACAATGTCAAAGCAACCCCCCTACATCCCCCCAAAAAAGGCTTGCCCACGTTCAACGTTTTACAATCTTCAAATAATTTTATGTTTTATTAAATATTTTCTTCTGTATTTATTACTTTTTTTTGTAATAATAAATAATCTTCTAAATATCCCCCCCCCCCATCGGGGGAGTCAAGGAAAGCTTAGCCTCCCTCGTAAAACAGATTGAGAAAAAACTAAACTAAATATTTCTAATATAAATGAAAATTAATGTGACGGTATGGAACACAGGGATCAACTATAAATTATATTACACTTCAACAGTGTGGGATTAATGAATTGTGACAAAGAGAAGTAGGTTAAGAAGTTGTGATGTCCATGTCACATTTAAAATATGAAGGGAAACTGGAAACTTTTTGGAAGCAGCATAATAATGTTAGCTCTAAAATATCTATTTTTTGTCTAGTAGTATTTTTTAAAATTGCAACAGCTTCAAGTGAAAGTGCCCAAGATCTTAACAATTTTATGTCACTAGGTAAGAGATTATATGACATCCTTTACATAAAATTAACTGTAAATTATTAGTTTAAAAATTGTGACATTAAAACTGGGGGAGGATTAGATATTATTCTAGCATGTCAATTTATGACATAGGAGAAATGAGGAACAATCCTACAAAATGTATGTAACATATTTCAAATGATCCCAAAAGAGAAAAATACTTTTCTTATATCATATGCTGAAAATTAGCCTTTTCATGTGAAGGTGAGATAATTGAAAAGTAATTTACTCTATGTTTTGTTCCTGTTTTAAGAGATTTTTAAACAATATGAATATTTAAGGAGTCTTGTAATTTTAATTACAATAAATGAAAATTTTATTAAATTTATTTTAAAAATTTATTTTCCTTCTTTATATTTATATCTGTTCCTTCATATACATTTACAACTAAAAATAAAGGAAAAGAAAAATAAACAGATGAAAACTCAAGTTCTTTTTTCTTATGTTACTTAAGAAATTTTTGTGCATCCAGTATTAGAAAATTATAAGGCAAAACTGTCTTTACAGCCACTGTGTTGTTCATCTTTTTTTAAAAAAATATGTAAAATTACTGTTTCATGATTCTGTATCACAAGTAACATATGATTGTGTAATAGGGATATTTCCTCTTAATAGTTAAGAAATGTTCCCATATTGCATGTTTTACATTTGTTTAAAATCTCTAATAAAGATTGCTCTGTTGCAAATTATAGTGTACTTGATGTAGAATGTATCTCCTAAATAAAAAAAGTATCAGTATTACAAAATTTTCACAACTTGAAAATAAAACTGATAATAGCATAATTCAGGTAGGATATATTTACTTTAAATTAAAATATAATCATAATAGGAAAATTATCAAAAGAAAGAAAACTATTTTATGATGATCGTTCAATGTGTTTTTTAAGTGCTTGTTTTCAGTTAGATAAATTTTGTTCCGAGTATTTGATAAAATTTCATATGCATATAGAAATATATGAAGTTCATATTTATGTAAATATCTTTTGTTTTTAATTTTATCCTACTTTAAATCTCTAAATTATTGTGTATAATCATTACAGGGCCAAAAACTGATAAAAAGTTTAATCACTTAAACAAATTCAGAATAAAATATGGATCTCGTAAAAATCAAAGATCCCAGGACCATTGTGCTGGGGTTTAATCGAACCTTTATTAAATGGAAAATCATATTTTTAACTCATTTTTTCAAGTTAATAACAAATTTAAAATGGTGATAATAACAACTTATACTCCATTTGTGGAGACGAGAAAATGAAATTAAACAAATGCACATAGATATTGGCGATGATTAAACACCTGAGACTGTGCCAAGAGCACAAAAGATACAGTCTGAGTTTCTGCTTTTTTTCCATTTCGGCTGCTTGTTTACTGTCTTTCAGTGTTAAAATTGATGATTTTTTTAAAAATGTGGTTCAGAACGACAATTATGACAGTATTTTCTAAAAGATCTTCTATCTTTACCAAAAAATGAAAAACATATTTCGATTACAAAGTTTCTGAATAATAACATTCGCTTATTTCATGCTTTTCTGAACAAAAATGAATTTTAAAAAATGTCATAATGTCAGGTTAGATTCAAGAGAAGCCTTAACAAATCAAAAGAAAAAATAAAATTAGAAAAGTGGCGATTTGGGCAAAAAGTGTGGCTTCTTGGGGATGTTTCTGTAACCTGATTTTTAATTTTTGTTCTCTCATTTCAACCAGTATGGGTATAGAATATTGAATTTCTCTCTTAACTTTTTAGATGTTATTTAACCCACTGGTGTTTATAAAATCAGACTCTTTATGATAATTATGCTTCCTTATTTCACATAAATTTCTTTTGAAGAAAAGGTAAGTTATTCACAAAAAAGTAAAAATCAAATGCATCTTTACCACTAAAACTGTTTATGTTGACAGATTTTCTACATTAGTTCATTAATTTTTACAAAACGGAATTAAGATGTGCCTAAATTGCATGCCATAAAAGTTTCTTGTTTGCTGTTTAAAAACCTTATCGTAATGCTGAAGAACAAACATAATATTTAATTTACTTTGGGAATCGCAAACTGCACTCTGATTATCTATGCAGACAATGAATTTAAAAGCATCTTCATTTTTTTTTCAAAATATTTTAAGATTTTGCAATAAAAGTACAGAAAGTGTTAAATTTGAATGCTAGCATAAATTGTAGAAAAAATGGATTTTTCTTGAAACAGTTTTGGGGAATGAATATAGTTTTTAATGCTATATTCGAAAATTATTTAAATTCAATTTTCTTCATTGATTTTTGTTTCTCGTCAGAAATTCTTTGCACTGAAATATATTTTTGATGAACTGTAAAATATGATGATTAACAATTTCATTTATTGCAGATGAATATATCTATAAAAGTAGTTAAAGAGAAAAAATTGGATATTCATTATATCACTCAATAACGACCAAAGTATTTAAAGTGGGAAATATGGAACAAAACATTGCTTTACAAGAGCATTTTGGAGAAGTACCTTCTAACTCGCATCAAGAAAAATCATTTGTTTGTTAAATATGCAACAAGAAATTCTCTAAGAAAAGTGTTTTAAACAGACATCTATTAGTTCATACTGGTGAGAAACCATTTGTGTGTGAGATATGCAACCAGAAATTCTCTCGTAAGTATAAGTTAAGTCAACATCTGTTAATTCATACTGGTGAGAAACCTTTTCTTTGTGAGAAATGCAACAAGCAATTCTCTCAAAAGGGTGAATTAAACAAGCATTTGTTAATTCATACTGGTGAGAAACCATTTGCATGTGAGATATGCAACAAGAAATTCTCTCGTAAGGATCATTTAAGTAGACATCTGTTAATTCACACTGGTGAGAAACCATTTGTGTGTGCGAGATGCAACAAGAAATTCTCTCAGAAGAACGTTTTAAACATACATCTATTAGTTCATACTGGTGAGAAACCATTTGTGTGCGAGATATGCAACAAGAAGTTTTCTCAAAAGTGTGATTTAAACAAGCATTTGTTAACTCATACTGGTGAGAAACCATTTGTGTGTGAGATATGCAACCAGAAATTCTCTCGTAAGGATAATTTAAGCCAACATCTGTTAATTCATACTGGTGAGAAACCATTTGTGTGTGAGATATGCAACCAGAAATTCTCTCGTAAGGATAATTTAAGTCAACATCTGTTAATTCACACTGGTGAGAAACCATTTGTGTGTGAGAGATGCAACAAGAAATTCTCTCAGAAGAGGGTTTTAAACATACATCTATTAGTTCATACTGGTGAGAAACCATTTGTGTGCGAGATATGCAACAAGAAGTTTTCTCAAAACTGTGATTTAAACAAGCATTTGTTAACTCATACTGGTGAGAAACCATTTGTGTGTGAGATATGCAGCCAGAAATTCTCTCGTAAAGATAAGTTAAGTCAACATCTGTTAATTCATACTGGTGAGAAACCATTTGCGTGTAAGATATGATAAAAGAAATTTGCTCATAAGCAAAAATTGTGCAAGCATCTGTTAGTTCATACTGATGGGAAACCTTTTGTGTGTGAGATATGCAACAAGAAATTCTCTCAGAAAAGTAATTTAAATAAACATTTGTTAGTTCATACTGGTGAGAAACCTTTTGTGTGAGCTATGCAACAAGAAATTTTTCTAGCATCAATCATTTCAAAAGTCATTTGTTAATTCATGCTGTTACTAAACCATTCGTTTGTAAATTATGGAAAAAGAATTTTCTCAAAAGTAATTTGAAACACTGTTTCTTCTTTCATACTGGTGAGAAAACTTTTGTTTGTGAGTCATGCAATCAGAAATTCTCATGAAAAAGTAAATGGTACTTTTCGGTTAGCCGGGCGCCAGTGATATATGTACGTATATAAACACTTATGTATATACACACACATTATATATATACATACATATATGTGTGTATGTATATATATGCAAGTGTAGATATGTGTATATATATGTGTGTGTATATATATATATATATATATACAAGTATATGCTAACTGAAAAGTACCAAGTAAACTAAGTACTGATGCATACTCATAGTTTGTGTTTGCTATCAACTAACTTCGGTACTTCTTTCAGTAAGGACCTTGCCATAATTTATACACAAGAGAGTGCGATTTCTTGCCGAATATTACAAACAACTAAATAAAGTAGTTTTAAATCATAAACATTCTAATTTTATGCTGCTTATGCTTGTTATACTGTCATATTTTGTATTACATTATTTAAAGGTTTATGTATTATGTTAAATAGTCTCAGCATATATATAAAATTTGTAAATATTGAAGAAATTTCTTATGTGTTTGTTACATTGATTGTTATTTCATACAAAGTCATATGCAGTTTTAAAGTGTAAATGAAAGTTTGTATAAAATGTTTGAAATTTTTTTTTTCTTTCAGGCAAAAATTTATTATGCTATCACTGCCAAAATGTAGAGTTAAATTTAAAGTTTCTTATTATCAAGTTGTGGCAATTTTTATATTGAAGCAATTATGATAATGTTTAAATATCTTATAATTTATATGCAATGCTGAATTGTATTGAATTAATGAAATGAGATATATATCTTTCTTAACCCCTTGGGGACGAGCGACACGTATATGTGACGCATAAGATGCTCAGAATCCTGGATTATTCCCACCAGTTATTTATTATTGTAAGCTTTACCTTATTTAATGACAGCATTTTTATGATTCAATTAGAAAAATATATCTGTTTTCAAAAACCAATGTTAAAAGATTAAAAATTCGGTAAAAGATGCTCGTCGCGAAGGGGTTAACCTTGCATCCCTTGGCCATAGATGTTAAAAAGGTGAGATAAATATAAAGAACATGCTCATTTTTTAAAAGTTAGAAACCTTGTTCCAACCCAATATAACTCAAGAAGTAGAACTCCTTAGAAAAAGATCCTAGTGTTTTTTCTTTTGATGTAATTTCATGAGATTTGTATAAAGCTACTATCTGTCTTGGGACTTCTTTCACTCTTGGAAAAATTCTTGAGTCAGTAAAAATTAATGTAATTAAATTCAAAAGTGGTAATTTTTTTACTTTTCTAAAATTTGCAATGGTAATTTAAGTCTACTCTGTATGAAGTCTGTTTTTGCCTGTTATCTATTGTACTACAATGTGCATCATCCATTGACGTTTACTGGAAGTTTACATTTATCTGTGTTTTGAATAATATTTTAAATTTCAATTAACTACTATTTTTTTCTTCAATTTATAAATATCATTGTGCTACAACTATGTGTGGTTAATATGCATATATATGGCAAGTTAATAGTAAATGAATTCTCTAAATAGTACCACTGACATAAGGAGAAACTTAAAGAATTGGCGTTTGTTTTAAAAGATCAGTTTTAATCAAACTGCAAGACAAGTAGAAAGATTTCTACTTTCTGGATGACACTATTATATCCTTCACTAGACGGGCTGTTTGTGACCATTCATAAACTGGACTTTTATGAGATTGCCAAAACATTCACTCTCTCAGTTAGAACATCTGTTTGTAAGTAGATTCATTTATTTCCACACATTTGACAAACACAGTAACGTTATAGGTCACACATATTTAAATTCAATGGATTTACATTTTGTTCATTTAGTCTATTATCCTGGAGTATTTACAGAAAAGCTGACAAACGGATAACAGTGTTCTTAAGGGACTGCTTTATTGAAACTTTCTGATCACGAAATCCCATTTTAATATATTGGAAAACTTTGAAGCACGATGAGTCCTTACTGAGTATAATAATCAAAATATGGTTTTCACCATCAGAAAGTAGATGTCAGGTACTGACGATCTGCGTTTTTAAAAACTGTCTTCTTAAATTTTAAATATTTTTAAGAAGAAGATAATATTTTATCGAGTGGAAATTTCAAAGTTTAGGGAATTTTTAAATAGATAAAATTTAAATTAACAATTTTTAAAAATGCATGTTATTGTCACCTGATGTCTACTTACTGATGTTGAAATTTGTATTTCAATCATTATATTAGGTAATGAGTCATCACGCTTCTAAGTTTCCCATAGGTTAACCTGGGATTTCACAATCAGGGAGTTTCAGTGAAGCAGCTCCATAAGCAGTTTTCCCTGACTGCACGCTTCATCAGCAGTATCAGAATTTATACTTATATTTCCAGGAGATACAATAGAGAAACTTAGGTACTTACTTTCTATAGTGGAAATTGTGTAACTCGGGGTTAATGCAGCGTTTAAAAAAACTTTTAACTCCAGGATATAACAAGCAACTTCTGTGTGTAATGAATTGATACTAGTGAATAATTCATGATTGACTTTATAATCATGGGTGGGGCTAGTTGATCATGGGCAGGATTAGTTTAGCTTAAGCCGAAAGTTAGGCCATCCTGCCCGGTTTGACCTCGACTTTATAATCATGACAATGACTTTCATAAATCTTTTGTCATGACTTTAATTATGAATTTATAATTCATGATAATTTATGAATAAGGAATATACACTAGGACCAGGTGAAGAAAAGGTTGCCAATAAGTCCATGAAAGAAACCCAAACACATGTCATCTTTTGTGTGTTGTCTCTGTTCAGTGGAAATCGTTGTGATCATTAATTTGCATTTGAAATATAAAACAAAAAGAATACTTTTTTCCAAATACAAATTGGGCTTTTTGGGGGAGGCTGCAAAATATGGAATAATATAATATAATTACATGCTTAGTGTATATCTGAAGACGTAATGAATTTTATGTCGTACTTGAAATTTTAATAGCAAATTCCTTTTATTTTTATTTTCTATTTGCTATGACTTGCCTGTTAATACAGTGAAATATTAGAGATGTACGAAGTTCTTGTGAAAAATAGCATGTGTAACAATATCTCACAAATATCCTCATTTTTTTCACATTAATAGTGAAACATTAGATAATATGATAACATTAACTAGATTCTTTTTTACTTGTTCAACTTAAGAGATATTATTAAAGAACAACTCTGTAACCCCCTTAATTGTCTCATTACAGAAAAAATGTCATTTGTACTCAATAACACTCCCACAATTTTAGTTCATGTTTCATTATTTTAGCATAGAATTTTCAAAGGTATATGTAAGTACTTTTCACTTTATTTAAAAATCACTGTTTTATAAATTCACAAACCTTCTATATTCGACAGATGGTGATTTGAAAGAAAGGAGAGGTTATATTTAATATTTTATGTGTTAAAATTGTATGAGTTATGAGTAAGATTTTTACATTTCTTGTAAAATAAAGCATATATTTTTAAAATATTTTAACAACTAAAGAAAGAAATATTTTAAGAAGGTGACACAGAAAGGAGTCACAAATAATAATATTTCAGAAGAGATATTTTTAAAATAACAATTCATTGCTCTCCCATAGGTTTTACATTAGCGAAGGGAATTTGAGATTTGATTGACCAACCCCCTTATGGGGAGGATTACATCTTCTGTGATATGTACTTCTATATCTCACAAATATGTTTCAAAGTTTTGATTTTGCATTTTTTGCATCACTCCAGTATGTAAATTGTTGCCCTAAAGCAGTTTCATTAAATTCCAATTTCATACAATTTTTCTTGCTTGTTGAATGTTATTTTAAAATTTAAACTTGTTATTCTCAAACTATCATTTTTTAAACTGGGTGACCATTTTTCTGGAACTATTTGACCCATTTCTTTCATTTTTTATTTTAAAGAAAGGTAATTGTTTTTAAAAAAAGACAAAAAAAAATATCCCTTTTAATTTTTTTTATTTAAAAATATAAAATCATATGCTGTTCTCCAAAAATTAAGAGACAGTGACCGGAAGCTTTCGATTTTACATGGTATGTCGAATATCTATGGAAATTCTGGACGAATTGCCCTTGAACTTCGAGGATGTAAAGAAGATGATTGACTTCATATTTTTCAGTGAAGATTTAGTTGCAAGGGCAGTTAGGGTTCGAATAATAAATTTAATAATATTTGGAATCACCCAAATAACAGAACGTTTTCACATTGTTCTGTCACTGTAACACATGACCATGTGGGTCTTTTCAACATATGTTTTCATTTGTGTAAGCATAGCACAGATATTCATGAAAATATTAACGTTTATGTGAAAATTTCATTTTTTTTAATATTGCTTAAAGTTTTCAAACGAATTTAACACCACTTTTCGAAAACTTGACAAAGTACAGTAGAAATAGTATGCTGCAGTTAAGATAAATATATTGAACATTTTATGAGATATGGGTACTTGTACGAAACAAATTTTAACTGTGCATGTGCGAAGTACACCAAAGATTTTTTTTCATGATTTGGTAGTCAATTCAATAGAACAATGTGTATAAAAATATCAGTCAAATATCGTCGAAACTCAGAAAGATATCGGCAGGGGTGATTCTGGTCCGAAAATTCCGAAAAATTAAGGCAATGATTTCTGAAAATTAAAAAAAATATCGGTCATAAATCCGAAAATTCGGACATAAAATGTATCGGTATTTTGGCAAATGATCGCCAAAAAAAATCAATCTCGTCATTCATTCGAAGAAAAGTCGCCAATTTTGTCAAAGGATCGCGGGAAAAACGTGACTTTCGTCTAAAAATCGTGAAAAAACGGCAAATTTTGTCAAAAACATTTCGAAAAACGGCAAATTTCGTCAAAAACATTGCGAAAAACGGCAAATTTTGTCAAAAGATCACGAAAAAACGGCAAATTTCGTCTAAAAATCGCGAAAAAACGACAAATTTCGTCAAAAACATTGCAAAAAAACGGCAAATTTCGTCAAAAACATTGCGAAAAACGGCAAATTTCGTCAAAAAATCGCGAAAAAACGGTAAATTTCGTCAAAAATATTGCGAAAAAACGGCAAATTCGTCAAAAATATTGCGAAAAACGGCAAATTTCGTTAAAAAATTGCGAAAAAACGGCAAATTTCGTCAAAAACATTGCGAAAAAAAGAAAATTTCGTCAAAAGATCGCGAAAAAACTCAAATTTCGTCAAAGGGATGCAAAAAAAGTGGCGGGAGTGGACCTTCCCCCCCTTTCCTCTCTTGTAACTTTTCAGAAAATTTGCTGTTAATTTCAGAATTTTTTTTTTACTCAGAATCACTCCTGGATATCGGTAATTCCGTGAGCTGATTAACAGTTTGTGGGGAAATCCCTTATCATCCTGCTACTTTTAGAAAGCAATTCACTATATCGCTACTACTATCTTACTGAATTTTCACGATATTTGAAAGTACTTTTTATATAAGTTGCTCTAAATAGTTTCCTACCAAATTATGAAATAAAAATTTTTATATCTTTCATGCATGTACAGTAAAACTTATTTCATACAAATACACGTATCTCATCTAATATTCAATATATGCACCTTTTAATTGCAGTATACTGTGTCTACTGCTTTCTTTGTCAAGTTTTCAGAAAGGCATGTCAAATTCCTTTTGAAAACTCTGCTATAAACAAAAAACTTTTGGCATTTTTCACAGAAACATAATATGAGAGCTGCGAGAGCTTCAGTAATACGAGAGCTGTGCTTACACAAATGTACACAAACGTTGAACAGGACCACATAGTCATATGCCACAGTGACTGACCATTTAGAGCATTTTCAGTTACTTGAGTGATCGCAAAAATTATTTTCATATTAAATTTATTATTGGTCCCTAATTGCTAACACGACTAAATCTTCACTGAAAAATATGAAGTCAAACATGTTCTTAACATCATGAAGTTTGGGGATAATTCGTCCAGAATTTCCGTTGATATTCAACAAACCATGTAAAATCGAGAGCATCAGTTACTGTCCCTTAATTTTTGGACAACAGTGTAAAAATCAAAGTTAGTGTGATCCCTATATGAGGTTCATTTTGAAAGATTTTTATTTAAAATATAAATCATTAAACACTGATTTTAGGTATATTTATGGCTGTTATCTTGTGACAGGGAGGGTCAGCTAGTTAAAAAATATATATACTTCCCTTTGTTCATAGTTATAATTTTTCCATAAATTAACTATTATTATTTTTCTAAAAACTTTTATGTTTTTATAGCAATACCTATCAAAAATAACAATATTATAGTTTAGTAATTGTGCAAATTATGTCAAAAATTATTTTTATAATCTGTAATTGTAAATAAGAGATCAACACTTGTCTCGTAACTATCACTGCATCTACAAATCTCAGTTGTCAGAGTCCCATATTTATCAGGTGTAAAAGTTGACCCCTGAATTTTCTTTACATTTTGGTGGTTTAAAAAGCCGAGCATAGGCAGGTGCGGTATCTATTTTTCATATAGATAACAAAAGATGTGATCCAAATAATGATCTAAGCATTTTAAAAAAAATAGAAATTAACTTAAACGAAAGAAGAGGAACAAATGCAAGCCGTTCAACCTTATATCACAAAACAAGAATTCTATCTTTGGTTTATTTCTTTGATTTCTTGTTTGCCCCAGGGTTGGTGGCTCACAGAAAATATTCCTTCTTGTGCTGCATTTGTAGCGTTGCCAACATGTTATAGTGAGAAAGTGCCAGGCTGAGTATCGTTCCCAGATGGTTCAGTTGGTAGAACGTCAATGTGCTATACTGATGACCCGGGTTCGAGTCCTGGCCTGAGTATTTTTCCACTATGTTGGCTTTACGCGTTTTAAGCAATTAAACTTTGAAATATTATGAATGCAATTTGAAAATTTGATTTTTTTATTGTTATTTAATTGGAAGATTGTTAGTGTTGGGAAAAGTACGAAAAGAGAACTTTGAGCCAATAGTAAAGTATGTTTGTGGGCCCAACAGAAATGTGCGGTTTCCCAACAGAAAAATTGCATGGGTCCAACAAACTCCTTATTCTGTCGGGTCATGCGCAAAACATTCTCATTAATATAACAAAGCAGAATATTCATTAGACCATCGGTAAATCACAGCACTTGCACTAACCGCTTGACGAGTCAACTTTCCAGTACACTTTTTTATAACTCATTACTTGTGGTTTTACACAACACTTGTTACTTCACTGTAATGGTAGACGCTGTTTGAATGTTTTAGAAATTTTATTTCAATAAATGTGTTTTACAGTGAATATTATTTCTTTCCCATACGTTTCTCTCTTAAATTAAATTTTAATTAAATAGGGGAGCTATTTCAGGGTTTAAAATATTAAAAAGTTTAAATTTAAAACAGTTTAATTCATATTTAACAAAAATGCTTCATCATTACATTTAATTTTTAGAAGTGTATAATTCATATAATATATAATATAAGATATAGGATATAGCAATTCAAGTGTATAATTCATAAAAAGTGTACAGATATCGATTTAAGTGACTGAAGATGTCAGCCATTTTTACTTCACAGCATACTTAACTAGATTAAATCTATGACCAGTTCAAACATTTATACTGCATTTTATATTATAATCCCTTTTTTCTTAGAAAAATATTTTTTCTCTAAAAATATTAACATAATCTAAAGATATGAGACTATTTTTCCCACATGTTTTTTTAAATAGTACACAAATACTGATATAAATTTCTAAAAAATTCAACTTTATGATACTAAGCATCAGCACAAAGTAAATCACATAATATAGGATGCCAAATTTTTGATTGTCTATATTTCTGTGATTCTTCAAGAAATCTGTCTAGAATTTGAACAGAATGTTTTGTATCACCCTTGAGATTCTCTCTTGGCACACAAGTGTGTTATGACACACCAATTGAGAATCACTATGTTAAAATACGATAAGATGTTTAACCATAATCCTCTGTTTAAATATATGGATAGGGTTAAAAGTCTATTTTGACAGCAGTGTCATCCATTTAAACAAATTTTAATGAAATTAAATTTATAAAAGTTTACCTTTTTATCTTATCTGTATGAAACTTTTTCATATAATATATATTATTTTTCTGATAACAACATCCCTTTTTCTGTTCACATACAAAATGCACTATGAATGAGGTATCATACAAAAGATTTTTCAATACTCTTTAGACATAGTACATTCACAGTTAATTAAATACTAATAAAAAATTTATCAGCAAATAATCTCAAAGACTGCAGACTGCTATGCAAAAGAATCGGATAGGTGTACTGGTTTATTTTTATTTCTGGTAGCATATTTTATTTTATAACATTTAGAATTTTCTGCCTTTTTTAAAAAAAAAAGTGGTTCTTGGTTAACTGTCTGCATTACTAATTTCAGGAAAAATGTAACAAATTGTAAAAAAAAATTGTTTAATTTCACTAAATATATATATCATCATTCGAATGAGAATAATTATAAAATTTTGAGTAGTAATAAAATCGTTTTTGTCTGTTGTTTTACTTAACACTGTCAAATTAAACAATTATTTTATTAAACTAATGAATTTAACAATGTTTAAAGTAACAAAAGAAACAAAATAGAACATGTACTGATAAAGTTAGAATACAGTTTTAATGGAATTTGAGTTGCTTTTCCAAAAGGTATTGGAGATGGTAAGTATATCATGTCTTCCAATTAAAGCACTTATATATCCTTAAAAGAAAAAAAGGTGATTTTCTGCAGCTGATCGAAGATATGTTTCCTTAATCTATTATTCTCCATACAAAATGAGAAGTTAATATTTTTGGATTTGAAAATTTCATTTAGACAAAAACACCACTGTCACCTGTCTTATAACTGTATATTATATATTGATCTCCTATTTTATCTGACATTTGTGAGACTATATAAACTATCATTTAAAAGTAAAGTATAAGTTTTCAAGTGCAATCCCTCTCCTCTAACATTTTCCAGTAATTACACATGCTCAAAATCTTGTTATAATAGAAATGTAATTCAATATTTATAACATAGTGTGCAAGTTTAATCACATTATCTATCAATAAATATGTTGTCTTTAATGTAAAACTTTATTTGACATAGCAACAAAAAAGAAGAAGACAGATATGAACTTACAATGTGGTTCTGATATTTAAATATATTTGAATAGAGGAGAAAACTAAAAATAATTTTATTAGTATGTACAGTAGACTCCTGAAAATCCACAAAGCTTCAAACCAGGGGTTGCGCAGATTTTAGAATTTTACAGATTTCTGGTCACTTTTTATTTTTACATTTTTTAACAGTAATTTGAATTTAATAATGCACTCAAAATTATAATGAATGCTTACAATAAAGTAAAATAGTTAAGTAAAATGATAAAAATTAAGAAAATTCAAAAAAAACATTTAAAATATTAAAAGTGAAATGTCAAGTAAATAATTAATAATGCATAACTAAATATGCATAATGATGATGAGATAATTTTTTCATTCACATCAAAATCATAAAATAAAAAAAGTTTTATTTCATGTTTAACCATACTTAATAACCAAAAAAGCTTGATTGATACATAAATTATTTAGTAAAAATATTGGATCGCGACTGATATCAGCACTGTCTTGAATTTTTTCAGAAATAAAGTTATACTTCCTTCATGAGAAAACATGAGTTGAATCGTATTAATCAGAATTACATGTTAAAATGTGTACAGAATGATATAAAAATTTTAAAAAACCTTGAATTTTACACCTACATTTTAACTGTAAGTTTTATTGCGTTTACATTAAAAATGATGTGCAGATTTTAGGGTGACGGATTGGAGAAGAGTCTACTGTATACATATATCTGTATACATGTGTCTGAAATTCTTCAACAAACTTATAAGGATGATAGTATTCATGAAGACGAACAAAAAATGCAATGGAACATAGGGTCGCTAAAGACGTTTAAAGGATGAAAATCGAGAAAATGCATCTGGAAATGGACAAACTGAGACAAGAAAGAAACACTCCAGAAAATTATTTATTGCACAGATTAGGTACAACACAGCTCATGATGTCCAGAGAAAACAAATATTTTACACCAATTGTAGAAAGTGTCGACCGCGGACATTATTACATAGACTACATCTACGGAGGAATGACTGGCGGACATGCTCGAAGATTCTGGGAGTTTCCAGAATTTCTTCTGCAGTGGTCACAATACGTGCTACTACTTCTTCTGGCATCTCATAAATGAGGGATTTCATCTGTCCCCAGAAAAAGAAATTAAAAGGATTAAGGTCCGGCAAGCATGGAGGCCAAGCAACAGGGCCACCATGCTCGCCCGACCTTAACCCCTTGGATTTCTTCTTCTGGGGACGGATGAAATCCCTTATTTATGAGACTCCACTAAAAACACCAGAAGAAGTAGTAGCGCATAATGTGACCACTGCAGGAGAAATTCAGGAAACTCCTGGAATCTTCGAGCGTGTCCACCAGTTGTTCCTCCGTAGATGTACTCTGTGTAATAATGTCCGCGGTCGACACTTTGAACAACTGTTGTAAAATATTTGTTTTATCTGGACATCACGAGCTGCGTTGTACCTATTCTGTGCAATAAATAATTTTCTAGAGTGTTTCTTTCTTGTCTCAGTTT